>OY734950.1:21685946-22285946 GCA_963457585.1 Spergularia bocconei | reverse complement strand
AATATATTCAACTTACCACTTCAGAACATTTACATTCCGGATTGTGCTGTTGCTCTTGGTATTCAGGTTGACAGATAATTCGGAAGTTAAACAGACTGTTAGGTCTACGCGTCTTTTGGAAAGGAAAACAAAGAAACGAAGGTCTTCAAAGCCTAGAGTAATTTTTGAAACAGACAGCCCCCTAAAAATGGAACCAAGAAGGTCAAGCGAAAGAATTGATCACACTGATCCCCTTAGATTGTATCTACAGGGTCCAGCAACGAAACAGTTATTGACCGTGCAAGAAGAAAATGCACTAATTAGAAATATACAGGTAACAACACCCTTTTCCTCTTTTCCTTTTATGTTGTGCTCTTGATCTGCCACCATTACTCTCTTAGTCATAATCTACTCTACTAAGCAGATTTGTGATTGATCTTTTATCAGGATTTTGAAAAGTTAATCGCTATAAAGGAACAGATTCAATCTCAGTTTGAACGTGAACCGACATTTGCTGAGTGGTCAAATGCTGTTGGTCTGAGTGCTGGGACCTTACGTTCACGGCTCCACTCTTGGAAGAAAAGCCGTGAAAAGTTGATCTGTGCCAACTTCCGTATGGTTGTATACATAGCCAAACAATATCAGGGCCGGGGACTCAGTCTTCAGGATTTGATGCAGGTCAATTGGAAATTTTAATTTGCTTTTGCTTCCTGATATCTCCATTCTCCAGTAGTCTTGTGAAGCTCATGTTACATATAACTTGGATTCGGTTCCCATCTTACTGTTTTCACCTGTGTGGTGTTTCTCCCTTTTTGTAAAGAGCATTTGTTGTTGGTGATTTTTTTTTTTATTTTTTTTAACATGGGATGATTAATGGGATGGATAGTTACTGAGTTATTGCTAGATGCTAACAAATTTACTTTTTTTTAGATGCTAACAGATTTACTACCATGATTAATTACTCTGGTATTTTTCACTGACCATATTGGGAGCCGTATCTGGAACAAATGAAAGCCCCATTTGCCTTGACCAAGTGGAATTGGTAAAATGAACAGCAAAGTACAGAATGTACTAATCTTTGCACCAAGTGATAATTTCATATGTTGCTATCAATACGGCCAGTCGAGAACATAAAACAAACATGACAATCATTCAAAACTGGAAGGAGTTTTGTGTCATGCTATCCTGTCATGTAGCAAGGACTTCAGTGGCTGTAGACTCTAATGTCCTCCCATTTCTCTTATTCTGATTCTTGCTTAACATTATATTATTAGTTTTCAAGTTGTGCATTCTTGTATGCAGCACAGAACTGGCCAATAGACTGACTATGTTTTCACCTCTTTTGTTATTGCTCAAGGAAGGAAGTATGGGTTTAATGAAGAGTGTGGAGAAGTTTAAACCCCAAGCTGGTTGCCGGTTTCCCAGTTATGCCTACTGGTGGATAAGGCAGTCAATTAAGAAGGCCATATTCCGACATTCAAGGACAATCCGTTTGCCAGTATGGACCCTCAATTTCATTTAATTTGAAGTTATAGATATGATCAATGCTTTTGTGTTTCATCAATCCCTCTGTTATTCATTATCTACCTTTGGTGTACTTAATTGATCACCATTTGTTCTACACTATCTTTGAGGAACTTATGTTCTAAACTTTAAACAGCATAAGACAGACATAATGTATAGCAGCTTTTTAGGTCTGCCTCACTCGATGATGAGAGTTTCTGACTTGTCGTTCCAGGAGAATATGTACAGCCTTCTTGGAAAAATACTAGAAGCTAAGAAATTATGTGTTCAAGAGGGGAATCATGATCCACCAGTAGAAGTGTTAGCTAAGCGTGTTGGAATTACAGTCGAAAAGCTGCAGAGCTTGCTGACACAGACGAGAAATCCTCTTTCAATGCAACAGCCAGTGTGGTCAGACCAAGATACAACTTTTCAGGTGAGTTTTAGGTTTTATCCTTCAGCATGACACTTGCATACAAACACTTGTCATTGTTGCTTCATAAGGGTTAATCGTTATTTAATCTGATGCTCATATGGTCTCTATTTAAGCCATTCTGTCCAACGAAATATAATTGTCTGAACGCTAATTTGTTCCATCTAGTTTTCCAGAAGTGAAAAATGTTCCAGCCATCTTGACATCAACTAACTAGGGAAATAACAGTACTGATAAGTTTAGAGTCACACCTGGTTTACAAAGACCCATCACTCTTAAGAAAATTGAAGCCGGGTTGTTATTTGATTTACCACCTAAAGCCTATTATAGAGTTGGGGTCGGCTGGAAATATTACGACATCAAATTAAACTAAATCCTAGTGTAGGTATGATCATCGACTGAGAACTCAACTTCCATGCTGCTTTGTTCTAGAAAGTTCTGAACATCCATCTCCTCAAATCAGCAGCTCTCTTGATTCTTTCTCTGATACCTATTTGAAAACTGTGAAACTGTGAAAGTACTCTGGTCATGACAGAATTCTGAAATTCCATGACCTCTATGAATGCTAATTCATGGCTGGATCTTTCTTTACCCTGTCATAGACAAAAGGGCAAAATGAAGCACAATTCTATAACCAAGTTCCATCTTCTATCCTCTATTCTCTTTCGGCAATAATAAGATCTGTTCCCACAGCCACATATAGTAGGGTTATCAACACTTCCAACTTGATGACCAAAATCATTTCTGCTGGATTTCCGAGCCTAGGAATAGTTTTGTGCCACCTAACAAGCAGCATTGACAGCATTTGGGAAGAAATAATACGCAGCAGTTACAGGGGAGTTTCCATCTACTCCACAGTACACTGAGCAGCCAAGTAATTAAGTCTTCTAGTCACGAGTTCACTTCTAACTGAAAACTCGTGTGTCTTCATTCCAGAGTCATTGTCGTTGCCCTTAATCTTTACTCAGGCAGTGACACAAATTTGTAGTGTCAGCAGCCAATATGTCAGACACGTAAATTTCTGTTCTTTTCTTTCCATAACATCAATTTCAAACATTCAATTGTTTTTTTTTTTTCAGGAGGTGACTGCTGACCCGAAGGTAGAGAACCCGGGCGTCAGTGTAGAAAGACAATTTATGAGGAAGCACATGCGTAATTTACTCGGTATTCTCAGTGTTAAAGAAGAGAAAATTATCAAGCTAAGGTACGGCATTGGATCTACATCTGAAAAGCGATACTCGTTATCTGAGATTGGAGCCCTGTATGGTCTGTCAAAGGAGAGGATCCGGCAGTTAGAAAGTCGAGCACTTAACAAGCTTAAAGAAGCACTCGATACCCACGGCTTGAAATCATATACAGACTTACTCATGTAAAGATGTGCCTTCCGTCCCACATGATTCAACTGTTTTTCATCATGTAAATTAGTCGAGTTTTTGTATCTAAGTCTATAGAATGTAGATATCAAATACAACACAACAAATTTTTTTTTTGAGGGAAAAAATACAACAAATTATGTAATGTCTGGACCCTCAAAAAAAAAAAATTATGTAATGTCTGACTAAATGATGAAATATAAAAGATCAGGACTTTCACCATTAGACCTCCCCCCCCCCCCCCGACGTCTATGTGATGCATATTTCCGGAGCTGCTACTGAACTGCGAAATTAATAGGTTTGTTACAGATTTTGAAAATAAATCCTCGCAGTTTGTTCTTTGCTCTGGCAGAATCAGTTTGTAACTGGATATGCATTGAACATTATTCAGTGAAAGATAATCCTGTATCCTTGAGCCATTTGTAAATGTGCCAGAATCAGTGAATGCTGAAATTTAGGCTTCTCTTAATCAATGACTCATTATATGCTAAATCTGTTGATCTTTCTAAAAATGCATTACAGACTTAGGCCCTGTATGATAGGACTTAATAAACAAAATGTTCAGATCAGATCATATTTATTAAATTCAGATCAGAAGTATTCAAATCAAATTTGGTCAGATCAAAGATTTTCAAATCAGATCAGAGGCATTCAAATCAGATCAGATTTAACTAATTTGACCATAGCATAATTAACACTAATCCCGAATTTTATTCAGATCAAATCAGAGTCATTCAAATCAAATCAGAGTCATTCAAATTGGATTTCATCAGATCAGAGTCAATAAAATCAGATCAGATTCATTAAAATCAAATCAAATCAAATCAGAAAGATGCAGTCCTATCATACAGGGCCTAGTGTCCTAACATTTTCAGCATTACCAGAACTCGGAATACTCCTGGTAACCGGAATTGGTCCACAATAATAAGCAGAAATTTCGTTAACAAACTGAGTATATGCTGGCTGTCTGGCATGGTTGTGCTCCAGTCATGTTTCAACCAATACAAAATTAAGAGTGACAATTGTCGGTTCCAATGCAAGAGTACAGGCATGGCACAGGTTATTCAAACAGTCGAAATACATAGTTAGGAATCAAACTTGGTGAAGTATAATGTAGCAGTGGACTATGTAGCACCACAAATATTGCTACAGCAGTACTGCTTTCACTCCCTGAGGCTGTTGACATCCTGTATCGACTATTACAGGTCGTCATGTCCCAATACAAGATGTGGAACTTGAATCCTGCTTCGGTTAGATGGAGGGCTTATACACATATGGGCTGTCAGTTCACTGTGTTGCACCCATTAAGCTAGCTGACCTTGTCTCTAAGGCGAGTTAAGGGTGAGTTGAGGGATCAACGTTTCCATTTTTTTTCAGTTCAGGGATCAACGTTTTTTTTTTGTTCGTTTCAGGACCTCACATCCATTTCAGTTACAATTTCCGTTACACACTGCCAATCAAAACTCTCTCTCTTCTCTCCTCACTACATCTTCATCTTCATGCACTGAGTTCTGAGAACTCCCGACTTGTTCTACATCAAAAAAAAAACTTGTATACAAATTTCGAAATTCAATTTCTTTCTAAAAAAGCCCAAATCAATAACGCATTGGAATCAATTAGGGGTACCTCCAAACATCACAAAATAGCAAAAATTTATTCTCAAATCACTATTTAATATATAAAGAGAACCTGATTGAATAGCAAATTTGGTCTTCTGGTAGTGTTCTTCCATTAAGCACGTCTTCTTCTCAATAGCAAATTTTGAAGCAATAAATTTGCCATTTTCATCCCTCTTCTCAAATCACTGTTTAATCGTCCTCCATTTTCCCATCAAACCCACAAAATCGTCTTCCTTAATGAACCCAGAAATTAATCTGGATTTCGTCCTAAAATTCCCCATTTTATTGTAAAAATTTGATTGATTTTCTGGGTTTGGATCTTCTCCACCTTTTTTAATGAATTAATTTGATTAAAAAAGGTGGAAACCTTCTTCCCCAATGAACCCAGAAATTAATTTGATTCTTTTGATGGGATTTTAATTTTGGTGAACCTCCGTAAGTTTTTTATTTTATTTTTGCGTGATTTTTTGTTTGGTTTGTTTGATGATGGCAATAGTCGAATCATGGGGGGAGAAAAATATGAAGGTTGGTGTGTATTACTATGGATTATGATGAAGATATGGTCAAATACATGAAGATGAAGATGGCGTGAGGAGAGAAGAGAGAGAAAACTGAAAAAATGGGTTGAAAGAAAGTAAAAATAAAAGAAAAATAGGATGGTAACGGAAATTATAACGGAAATGGACGTGAGGTCCTGAAATGAACAAAAAAAAAAACGTTGATCCCTGAACTGAAAAAAAATGGAAACGTTGATCCCTCAACTCACCCTTAACTCTCTCTAAGGCTGTGACCCTTACCTTGTCACGAGGCATCAGCAACTAATAAGATACCACCTGAATCCAACACAGGAACTTAGGAAGGGAAACGAAATTTAAAACTTGCGAGTTGATAACTTCCTTCCTGGATTGTTGTTCAGTGACAAGCCCAAATTGTACCCTAGTGCAAAAATCACCACCACAACCTCTAGAACGATACCTGAGCAACATCTGGCTTTACGATGGCTGGAAGGCGGGAGCTCTTAAGTTCCCATGAGTATCATGTCTTCCATAGATGGGCTAAAGAAGCCGAAAATATACAGACCCAAAACCTTAGTGTTCAATTTCTTTAAATCAAGTTTCTCTAGAATGAAGACTTTCGACTAATGAAGTGTACACTTTATTGTCAGGAGTAAACCCTGCATCTATCATTTTTTCATACAAATTAAAAGCTTCGTCCGATCTCCCCTCTCTAGACAAGCCTGAAATCATCACTGTGTAGGTAACAAGATTTGGAAACAGTCCCTTCCCAGGCATGTGACTGAACATATCGAGTGCACAATCAATCTTTCCATGCACACATTCGCCATGTATCAGTGACGTGTATGTGTACACATCTGGCATCAATCCCTTCCCCTCCATTTCATCCTTCAGTGCATGAGCTTCCTTCAACCTACCACTCTTGCAGTAACCATCAATTAACGCGTTGTGAGTGACAACATTTGGAGCCTCTCCCTTTTTCTCCATCTCTCTAATAAGCCTCTTCGCTTCATCAAAATTCCCTTCCTTGCAATATATGTCAACCAATGTAGTGTAGCTCACTTTATTTAGTGTTAATCCATTCTCTAACATCGTGTACAAAATTCTCTTTGCATCCTCATTCCGATTCAACTTCCGATATCCACCTGCTATGCTGTTATATGCATAGGCATCAGATACTAAACCTTTCTTCTCCATCACATCCTTTAATTTGAGCGCTTCATCAACTAGTCCTCTTTTGCAATAACCATCTATCAGTGTGTTAAATATCACCTGACTAAATTCAAACCCTTTGCTTTGAATCTCATTCAAAAGCATCTCTGCTGCATCCAATCGGCCAGCCTTGCAAAACCCGTTTATCAACACTCCATAAGTGTGAGCAGAAGGAGACACATTTTTCTCAGTCATCTCATCAAACAATCGGCATGCTTCCTTCATATCGTCTTTCTTGCTATACCAATTGATCATTGCAGTATAAAGATACACATCCGCCTCAACCCTACTCCGACTCAAATCCTCGTACACCTTTTCCACCTCCTCCATCTTCCCACTCTTCTCATATCCATCTATCAAAAGCGTATAAGTAGCTGCATTTCGTGCCACATTCACCTCCTCCATCAGCTTTAGCACTTCATCAACTTCCTTAAATTCCCGCTTCTTCATATAAAACTCTATCAATGAATTATACGCATAAGCATTCATTTTAACCCTCCAACCACTCGTGTCCCCTACTACTCGTCTAGCCTTCTCAATATCTCCCTTCTTACACAAGCAATCAACTACAATCGAAACAGAATACACACTTATTTTGACTCCACAGTTCACCATCTTCTCAAAAAACCCGATCAAATCATCGAATTTCCTACACCTCTTTAGACCAACCAATAAAACCATACAAGTCCCCTCCACCCTAAATTTTCTCTCAGACATTTCATCAAACACCTTGAAGGCATCATCAAATCGCGACTGATCAACATAAACCCTCATCAACAAATCATAATATTTCGCAACAATCGCATCATTTCCACCACATTCTTCCAAAATACGCCCCATTTCCGAAACCGGGCATCCTAGATTGTCATCAACAGACAAAGAACGGATCACATTTCGCGCCACCGCGAATTCTCTAGCTTTCAATAATCTACAAATGAGGGTAAGATGAGCCCTAAGATCAGGTCTTTGAGAAGAAAAAGATGGGCTTTTTTGCAAGAACTTGAAGAAACTTAAGCAAGAAGAAAGAGGGAGATTTTGGTTTGAGAGAACGGAATGAATTATTTCTGGGTTTACGCTGTTAAGCAGATGTGATGATTTCTGGAGGGGTTTGAAGCTTGTTGAAGAAGATACTAGCGATTTACAGATTTTCTTTGCGGTTTCTTGATTTTGAGTTACAGAAGGGGCTTGATTCTTGAAGACATTGAGTAGCTTTTGCATTGACATTTTTGCTCTCGCAATTCTGAATTTTTGGGTAAATGGCGGGAAGTTGATTATAAATGTACAAAAAAAAAACAACGGTAATGATAACGCCACATTGGCATGTCGAAAAACCGGGCCGGTTATGCTTATGATGCGTTAGACACAAAGGGGCATGAATTAGTTGATTTACCCATGATTTATACCTCCCCTTCATTAATTAAGGCAATGATTTAACAACAACAAGTAGAAGAAGTTCCTTTCAAAAAGAAAAACAAGTAGAAGAAGTCAACAACCAAAGCCTCATTGGCATGTCAAAAAACCGAGCGGGTTTACATGCGATAGACATGGAGGGACGTTTGTTGATTCAGACCATTCAGCTGTCGTTTTATCTATCCTTAATTTATCATTAATCACGGCAATGGTTTAACAATAGCAACAACAAGTCAACAACAAAAACCTTATTCTCAAAACAATTTGGGGTCGGTTAAATATAAATTGCTAGAGTATTGGAAACACATTTAGCAACAAGACAATGATTTTACTAAGACAATTTAACACATTTTCCCCTTGTACTTTTACATCTTCAAAAACACGATTCTTCCTCGTACTTTTACCTCAACCCCCCCTCCCTCTCTTGATATGGATATACTCCGTAGTCCGTACCTGATTGTATTATGGTGAGCACGATCCACACTGGCCAACTGGCCATAAGAGCATGACATGGAAGAAGACATTGCTTTTCGGCTTACATTACCATTACCCTAAATATAGCACTCGTATTCAATTTCATTGAACCCAAAATGTTTTTAACGATAAATATGCACTCGAGATATGTTATAATTTTGGAGGTGCGGAGGTTAAAACTTAAAAGTACGAGAAAGACTCACGAATCATTCACAATTTCACATAGAGGATCTGACTTTGGGACATTCCGTAAAAAGCAACACAACAAGTAAGCTCAAGTCAAAGACAAAAAGACGATTCACGTTAGCCGACTCTAAACCATTTCGGAAGTGACAATCGTATCGTTGTGAGCATTTCCATCCCGAGCGAGTGATTCTGGGAACAGAAGTAGACAGAAATGGCACTACGACAGAAAGCAGGGGGAACACTACCATCACTGGTGAAACTTCTCCGACAAAACACAACCCCACAACCACCGTCAACTCCGCTACCTTTGCCGTCTCTCCGCCGCACTTTCTCTCTCTACGATCAAATCAATCTCATCGACAATGTTCCCGAAGACCAACTCCGCTTCCAAGAGTACGCCCCCAATTTTCCCCCCTTTAAATTCCCATCCAATTTTTTCATCCGATTATTTTCTAATTCAATCTTTTTCTTTAATTAATTATGATCGTAATTGCAAATTTAATCGACATTTGAATTGTTTGTTTTTTAAATTGATGAATTATTAGGTTTGATGAAATGGGGTTTAAAGTGAATGGGGTGAAATACGAAGGGAGTTTGTTATGCGTTGGGAATTTGCTTATGTCTTGGAAACCTACCAAGTTTTCCGAAGTTACCCCTGAAAGGTAACTGTAGTTAATTTCTATTTTTTTCGGGTTCGTTTCGATGTTTTTGTTTGGTTGAATTGATGGGAAATTGGGGGTGAAATGTCGTTGATGAAAATGCTAGAATTCGGTTTCTTTTTTCAAGAATTATGAGTGATTTTCTGCTATGTGATTCAAACTGCTCTCGAAAACTAGCTTCGAGGATTCCCCTTTTTCTATGAGAGAAACTGTTATAAGTGCGAGAAGCCCGTGGTCTTAACTTGTGCATATTCGGTTTACTGCGAGGATGTGTAACTGCGAGAATGCCGATACACTAGGGTGTTGTTGCCAGTAACAAGTTCGGCTGCTTGCTAAGTAACATGTTTAGAAGGAACATTGTGGCATGTCTATGGTGGGGAGTGCTATTGGTAGGGCGTATTGTCCTTGGTTGGATTTTATCCCCTGGGGGCTCGGGATGAGGGAAGGAGGGGGCGGGGGAGGGTTTTTCGTGGCATTATGTCCCTACAGAATGATGTAGGCTAGTAGGTCTGTAGGTGCTCATGCTAGTAGTACATATGGACTAGATAGGACCTTCGTTAGCATCGGCAACTTCTATGGTGATTCAGTTCCAACTCATAAGCTGTGTTAGGTTGTTTCTGCTCCCCGGATCTTTCTAGACTGTTGTCCACTTTACCATCATAATTGGACCGACAGAGAGCCTAGATTTGTAGTCATGAGGGCCATTGGCATGACTATGTTCTAAAGTCTTTGTTCTTTTGCTGGAATTTTATCTACTGTTGCAATATACTAATTCTGATTTTCCATTTCCAATGGAGCCAAAGACTAGCTATTCTTTGGCTTTAAGCTTAAGAAAAAGCCTATTCTTTGGCTTAGGAATATGATGGATTAAATCAAAATGGACCTCTTTATGTTTTCAACATAGGGGTAAGGCTTGTGTTCATTTGACCTTACCCCGCCTTTATGGTGGGAGCCTTTGAGGCACTGGGGTAATGTTGTTGTTGGAGTATAATACTGATATGCATTTTTATATTGTTATGGTCTGGTGTTCAGCAAATTGACCTTCACATGCTTTACCATGCAGCTTGTCCATATTTCAAATTTTGCGGCCGATTCCAGGTGAGAGTAGCTGACTTTGTGATATATGCTTGTATTATACGCAATGATTTTAGCCCTTATCAGTTTAGTAATCGTCGTTACAAATTACTGCCTCTACATAAATAGCTTCAGGGGGTTGTTTCTGCTATGCCGACAGGCTGGCTGAATACTATCCTTAGATGTTTTGAGGTTGTTGTTTTAACGGTGGGGGGGCTCCACCCTGACATAAGACCTGTTTTGTTATACTAGGACCTATTTTAACCCAGGGAATTAGCCCAGGTTGCAGCCAAATGGCTTTCATAACGGTGGACCTAATCTTGTTCCTTTTGTTTTTGGTTTTTGGATCCATGAGCTTTATAATATTGAGAATGATGTTTTATGTAAAAGAGTGTAAAATCAAATTTCTTGGAGCTTTTACACACTTACTGTTTTGATGGTTTTTGAAATCAGTGAAACCATCGTGAATGCGCTTAAACTACTTAAAGCTGAAAAAAGAAAAAGATATAAACAACAGAAATCTAGGAGGCATGTGTAGTCATTGTTTGAATTTAAACTCATTGTTAGTCATGTGCATGTTTTTCCCACTACTTGTTTCCTTATAAAGTCGTTTATGCCGCTTGAAAGCTTGTTGATGTTCACCTAGAACTTTCCCTGAATTGGAGAAAACGGGGATGAGTAGAGGAAGTAGTTGCCTGCTGAGGTTTTACTTTCTGACTTATTGCAGAAATACTGATTCTTGGATGTGGAAGGAACATTGAACCAGTCAGTTCAGAGCTCCGGAGCTATGTGCGGTCAACAGGAATGAAATTAGAAGCCGTTGACTCGGTAACTATACTTACTCGATGGCTACTGTTTGGTACTAAATTTAATTACCAAGTTCTCATAAATTTGTGCGACTTCCTAAGCTGATAATTAGTCTAGCCTTTTTACTTATTTGGGGGTTTTGGGCGATTTCAAGCATGGTATTATATGGTTTATACTCCCGTTGTCCCAAAAAGAATGATCACTGCTCCATTTTGGTTTGTCCTAATAGTGGTTTCCTTTTTCACCCTTTTGAAATGAAGTAAATGGACGGTGACAAATTGGAGTACAACTTTTGGTGAAGATGGTTATTAAGGGTATTTCTGGTCGCTTTATTAATAATGAACATTTGTAGAAAGTTGTCAATCTTGTTGTGACAGCGGTAGTATATTGCAATAATGAACTAAATCTTTCAAGATGTTGTGGAACATTCTGAAATTTCCCTATTGAAACTTAGAGAGGCTGCGCAACATTGAGGTGACATAGAAGAGCAATATTATATTTTCTGATTTGATCTCTTCTAGTCAGAGAAAGTTTCTAGTGTTCTGGACATAGTGATGTCCGTTTGATACAGTTAGACATACTTTGAGGTACATATTCCGTACGGGAATGGACAAAGTTTCTAACATTCGAGAAACTTTGTTTTCCTATGATTGAGTTCACAGTTCCTTGTTTCTGCAGCTGCACAATTTTTCTAGATAGCGTGTGCTGATGTTGACATTGGTGATCATTTTTTTTGTTGATCGCTGATGACTTCATATAAAAGACGGCATTGTAAGGCTGCACTTGGCTTCTTCCCTGGATATGTGAAAAGGCCAGAACCTAATCCAAGTCTGCATCTTTGGAATGCATATGAAGGCTCTTGATTTTGCCAACATGAAAATTCGATACTTAACACATATACTAATCATTGGTGTTTGTCAGCTGCAAATACTGTCTTGCACTTGTGATCTTACTTTGATTAAACTGTGTTGTGAATGACTGACTGGAACACGTCTTGCTTTGTTTCTTCTGTTTCAGCGAAATGCTGCCTCGACATACAACATTTTAAACGAGGAAGGTAGAATAGTGGCTGCAGCTCTACTCCCATATGGCACATCTTCATAATCTTTGATTCCCAAAGCAAATGTGGAAACTGTCATCGATTTCATTTGGTGTCTAACATGAGTGCCGCGGTTGTATGAGGGTTGAAGTTTTCTGTTAAGAGGTTTCTGTGTTTCACGGCAATTTACATTAGCTAATCCTATGGTAGACAATGAGAATGCTGTCTCTTACCATTCTTTTAGTTTTCGGTGACCTGATTCTCAAGGCCGAAGAGGCTAAAGATGAACTATGGTATCATTATGCAATAATGTATATTCCCAGTTGTATGCTATACATATGTTTTTTTCAGTTAAGAAACCGAAAACCCCTTTGTGTTTGAGAGGGTACAGGATTACTCGCGACTTAATCCAATCGGTCTTTTATTCGAAATCAGGATCTGAAACACCTAAGGCTAAAGCTAAAACCTGGGTCGACTCATGCTTCGGCCAAAACTGGTGTTCCACAATAAGATTTGGTTCAATATATATATGTCAGATGATGCTTGATGTGGGAGTGCCTCTAAATTTGAGCCCTATAATAGTGGAATGTTGAGATTAGAAAGCCTGTATATTTATCATTACACGACCGCAAGAAGAGTTCGTAGTCTGCCTCGATTAATATCGTGCCTTTCATATATCATACTCGTACTTGTTAAAACTGAAAATGCTCATAGGATGTCGAAATTGGTCAATTAGTCACTAACGATATTCTAAATGACGTTTCAATGATTCGGTTTTCTAACGATAATGAATTGCATTCTAGTTTTCATACCACGTGATCGTTTTAAGTCGAAATAAGTACTCGTAATTTATAACCGAGTCAGGTTTAGGTAATACGAAAACTACTCCTTTCCGGTTCTCCCCTTGTCAAGAACTCATCCAAAAACAAAACCAAACTTCATCACTACTCTTCTCAAAACTTTCCCGATTTCCTCCGTCACCACCGCTTCATCGCCGCCTTACGACGCCGTCGTCTTCACGCTACATTTTCCCCAATTCAATTTCCCACTTCCACCATCACCTCTACTTCTTATACCCAGGTATTTTCCCCAATCCTCTTCCTTCTCATTTCTGTTTTATTTCTATTTATTTTGATAATTTGGTAATTCTTGATTAGAATGATTGCATTGATTAATTGATTATCTGCAAACAAAATTTGGTAATTCTTGTAATCTCTATTTAGAATGATTGCATTTCGTTTGTAATTACCGGAAACAAGAAATTTGATAAATTATGAATTTGGTATGTTAATGTTTGCCTGAATTCCTAAATGATCTTCTTGTTTTCGTCGAATTATCGATTTAGCTGCGAAACCGATATCGAAAACACGACGGTGGTGAAATTCTCTTTGTTATGTTTGTATTGATTTGAACTCGTATTTTAGCTCACCTATGTGCTGTGTCTTGTTGAAGGTGTTTCTTTTGAATTGTTTTTAATCGTTCTTTGTCGAAAAGATGAGTACTTTATGGTTGTGTATGATGGGTAAATGCTTGTTACGTTGATGCGCATTGAGAAATTATTGATTTACTGGTGATTTGGGTAGGTAGTAATTCAGTGGCATTATGGATTCTGGGAGAGATTCAGGTGGTAGAGTTTTTCGAAACAGGGAACGTCCGTCATATGCACCATATCAACGGGATCGTAGAGGAACCAGGTAGTCTATCACACTTTATTGGCGTAAAGGTGATTACTTGATGTGTTTGTTCAACATCTAGAATTATGTGAATGGCGGGTTATGGCCTAATGGTATTAATTTGTTTATATGGTAAGTACTCGTAACTTGGTTGTAGTAATTACTTCATATCTTTCACACTTGAAATGTACATTGTTTTGGCCCTGAACTAAAAGTGAATGTCAAGGTTTTCTCAAAGCTTTCTTGCTTATTGCGTCACATGTGTATGACAGCCGCATGAGATTGATAGTAGACCTTACACTGACAAACAGAAGTCTTCTGCAAGTTATTAAAAGTAGGTGTTTTCTTAGTTAAAGGAGGCGCGAGGCGCACCGAGGCGATGCGTGAGGCAAAAGGCGAAGGCGCAGGCCTCATGCACACGAGGCGCACTCATTTAGCAAACAAAATTCTATTTTTCGAAACCTCAATTTGCAAAAAATTACCCCTTTTGTGGTATTTAAAAAGGACCTATGGGTAAAGAAGTACAAACAAGGGATTAAGGGGCAAAGGGTAGGGTAGAAATAAGGTTACAAGAGAAAGAAAACTGGAAATTGCAGAGTCATGCGCCTCGCGCGCCTCAATGCGCCTCAGGGCCTGCGCCTCAGTGCGCCTCGGTGCGCCTCATGCACACTTGTGCGCCTCAGGCTTCTAAGGCGTTGGCAGCTACGCCTCATGGCGCCTTGCGCCTAGGCGCGCCTCAGGCGCGCTTTTTTAAACTAAGGGTGTTTTAAGTATCGATGAATTTATATTCGTCTGAAGTATGGCATCTAGCAGTTAACTTGAATGAATGAAAGGTTATGTACATATGTGAAAATGTCACAGTGTTCTGTGCGATTTGTGATTCAAAATTTGTGGTCAATAATCTCAATATGATAAAGGCCCGTGATTACTTTTGAATTTGTTTGATAAAATTGTTTTGAGATTCAACTTCTGGGATTTTTGCGCCGTTTTGGGAAAGTCTGGTGGACATTCTGGATATCGGATTTGGTGTTCCCAAATTAGTGTCTGATTCGCTGTACCATCATGTTTGAACTTCTTATTGACTCATTTGTGTGTTTGTGCATCCTCCTGAATAAGTGTGGCCAAAAGACATGAACTCTAAAGGTGGATGGAGTGATTAGTGGTGTCTTTTTTAACTACTTTCTATAATGTCTTATACTCTCCCTCATCTCTACTTAATTTGGCAAAATAAGTTCGAGGAGCAAGTGAAGGCCTTTGCTTTAGGAGTTTATTTGGAGAATTTCTACACCTTCACAGATTCAATGCCGAACTAAGTGCTTTCCTCCTGGGCCCTATGTGTGTGTTTTGTGTTTATGAGAATGGGGAAAATGTTGATCACTTCTTTGAGCAAGTCTGGTATTTTGGGATAATTTGTTTGAGATCATCATGGGCACTGAATTGCTTCCCCACTTACTGTTCCTTATCGAAGGAGAATCCATTAAATTCCCTCGAATCATGATAACTTTTGGAGGTAATAAGAGGAAGTTGTCTTGGAGGTTGGCATGTGTTTGTCACTCATTAGGGAAAATGGAGTGTGGGAGAGGTGGAGAACTGGAGATACAGAATCTCTTATTGGATATCAATAAGATAGGTAGGCGAAGAGAAGTGAGGGAGTCAGCGGAAAATTTCTATATTAGTTGACAACCTTGACGTGTCTCCATTGTGAATAATTAGGATATACAGTATAAGTAGTGCTGAATTCAGATGTTGCCCCTCTGGGTTACTGTGACTCTTGTTGACAAAGACTGAGCCCTAGAATGTGGTCCTTTCTGTGTGTTTCAAGGGAATAATTTGACGTTTGTTTGTTGGATGTTTTTTCCTGGCCACTCACTATATCTATGATTGTGTTCTTTTTTCCAGGCAAAACCTTCTGTGTAAGAATTGCAAGCGACCAGGGCATTTTGCTAGAGAATGTCCAAATGACTCCGTGTGTAACAACTGTGGGCAGGCTGGGTAAGTGTGTTAAACTTTCACACATAATCAGTTATTTCATCTAAGATGGCTACGACTTGTCTTCTGTATTTTCTGCCTGCATGTATGGACTATGGAGTTTAGTCAAAAGGTACCATTTCAAATATTCTTGCCACTCCGTGTATATCTATTTTTGATGATCTTATATTTATGTTGTTTTGGATTCTGGGTACGTTAGATGGCTTTTATACACATTAACTTATCCTACTTAATAAGATACATTAGGTTCCAAAGAGATAATGAAGGCATGCTTGGGCTACACGTTGCTGGTCAAGAATGGCAACGGACGTGCACTTTTTTTTGAGAAATGCAAGATGAGACTCGAGATTAGTTAGTAAATCTCTACTCAGCCAAATGAGATGGGAAAAACTAGCCAATTAAGCCCTTGACTACATGTGTGAATCCTTGACTACCTTTATTTGTCTTTTCAACATTGAGTGTGGCTTCTTCAGGGACTTGATAGACTATTGCTGTGTAAGGGATCAGTAGGGTCTTTTACTGAGCTTGGTTTAGAAAAATAGAAGTTGTTTTTCTCGCTATCACGTAAGTAATTTGACTCCCTAGATTCTGCAAATGAGCCAGATTGTTATTCAGAGTTAGATTGTTCTTTTTGGTATGATGGCATCGGATGACTGCACAACTATCAAGGGACACAAAGGATGAAAATGGGCTTTCGAGTGGCCCTTTCATTCCTCAACCTACAGTAGATGTATGATGATTACTGAATTAATGAATATCTCTCCTAGCAGCTTCCTTCTTCGTTCTTATTACCTATTCACTAAAGTATTCCCCAAACAAACCGACTTCATATTTCGTGAGTCATGACTGGTTAGTCCTGGGCTGATCTATATAGCAGCTTCCTCGCACTCCTTGAATATGCATGCTTGTTATGTGGTGGAGTGGGCTGGTCTTTGACGTCGCCATATCTTTTTCATATAATTTACTCCTGTTCTATAATTCAGATTCTAGGTTTTCTTGGTTAGAACCTCACCACAATAAAATGGACGTTTGTGAAATGGACGTTTGTTGGAAATGCATATGTAACCTCAAATCATATCCTTGTGAGTACTTGATGGACCATATTATATGATATGCTTCTTTGGCGTCTCTCACTCTTTCAATCTGCTGTTATCCAACCTCTATCTGTTTTTTTTTATTAAGTTAAGACTTGATCCCTCAGGACTATGTATGGTTCACTTGACCAATTTACACGCACTATGACGGTTCAAAGTCTTATGGCTTTGTATGTTACTCATGTACTAAAACTAAAAAGCCGACTTGTCAAAAGCAAAAAAATGTTCCTACTTGTGGAAAATTCTAGTTTTGTTGCAAGATCTTGGGAATATTGTTACTTTGTCTGAGTTTATGTGAAGGTCCACTGGAGTAACGTCTGTTCATGTCTTTCAGGCACATGGCTGCTGATTGTAACGCGAAAACAATGTGCTGGAACTGCAAAGAACCAGGTCATTTATCTACAGAATGCAAGAATCAACCGATCTGCCATTCATGTAACAAGATGGGCCATCTAGCTCGTGAATGTCCAAAATCTAGCGACCCCAGAATCTGCAGCAACTGTTTCCATCCAGGCCATATGGCAGCAGACTGCATCAACGAAAAGGCATGCAATAAGTGCCGAAAGCCTGGCCATCTAGCTCGTGACTGTCATGATGCTCCTAGATGCAATATGTGCAATTTAACTGGACATTTAGCCCGCCACTGTCCTAATTCAGCTCTTCCACCGCCTTTCCCTCCACCATATGCACCTCCACCAATGCATGCAGGTCCACCCCTGCCACCGCATATGGTTGGGGCCTCATTTCACGAAATGTTCTGCAGGAGCTGTGGTCGTCCAGGTCATGTTACCAATCAATGCATGTACATGATCATGTGCAGTGCCTGTGGTGGGCGTGGCCATCGAGCATTTGAATGTCCTTCAGGTCCTATGCTCGATATGGTTTATCGTCGATTTTGACATTTGTATTGTGTGTTTTGAATATAAAGGATTGTTTCATATAGCTCTGTATTGATTTTACCTTAAATGTGAAATTGGCTTTCTTTTTCAAGAAATCCAGATTTACTCTCCCTGATCCCTACCCTCTGCGTCCCTAATAGTCGTTCATCCGAAGCGTAAACTTTAACGAGTTTGGGGAAGAAGCATAGTCTTGATTGAAGAAGCAGTTGAAAACCAATTTCCTACTCTTTTCCACTTTCAGCAGTTTTTTTTTTTTTTTTTTTTTTTTTTTTTTTTTGAAATTTCGGAGTTATTATTTGTTATCACTAAAAATCAATATTAATTTACAAGAAGTTGGTGGGGAGCCGTGATATGATCAGATCGCGAGTTGATTATTATTTCGGAGTTGATTGAAGTTCTGTGCGAGAACATATCTAGTCTAATACTATATATTGATCAGATCGCGATGTAGGCAGTACGACACAGTTTACTTCGGGAATGCGTTCTGCTTCTTTTCTAGGTCCTATGGGCTGTGGCCATCCCCATTACGATTGTGAAGAGCTAAATTGACTACAATTTCTATAGTTTAATTTTATATTTCTGTTGATTAATTAGATGTTAAGTCAAATTTGGGTTTTAATTGAATTTGATTTTTTCTTATAATCTCCAATAATGAGCAAGTGAGCGACTGTCTATATTTGAATGTTCAGTTTGTTTTCTTGGACCGCAGGAGCACAAGCTAAGCTACCATCACAGCGTCGGAGCCTGAGACATGGAGATCAACTTATCAGCATTTATAATTTAGTTTATTACTCTATTGTGCTTAGCTTATTGAAAAGTTGTTGAGGACATTCTCGGCTTCTCGCTAGAACTGCGCAAATTATACCGTACACCAAGGTGCACGGTGCTCATCCTGTACCTAGTCACGTGTCGCTTCGCCATTGGTTCGCGCAGAAAAAAAAAAGCAAATAAAAATATTTTCTCTCTCCTAATTCTTCTTCTTCTCCCTGTGTTTTCTAAATTTTCTCTCTTTCTCATTTTCTCTCTCCCCTCTTTACACTCTCTCTCCTCTCCACGGCCACGGCCAACCAGACGCGCCGCCACCACCCACCGTCGAGCCCCGCCTTTCCACCGCCGCACCTATCCATGAAGGTTTTATTTATGTAAAGGTATGTATGGATCTTACTATTGATGATCATGAATGTTGATTATGAATCATATGGATCTTGATTGAGAAAATCTTGATTCAAACTTTTTTCTCTCTCCTATTTCCCCATCCTCTTCGTCGCCCACCACCACCATCGTCCACCACCGCTGCCACCAACGTCCCCACCTCTATCTATGGATCATAACCAGGTATGTCATGGATTTTGATTTTCTATATCCATCCATGAACTTTAATGGAATTATCCATATAACACACCCCTAATATCCATGAATTACATGGGTGATATCCATGGAATTTTCTTCTCAAATCCATGGTTGTCCTAGCTGAATTCATGAATTCTAATGTTCAATTTTTTTTTTAATTTGAAAAAAAAAAAGTGATTAGAGAAAATGGAGTTGAGGGAGGCCTCGAGAATGGTGGTGGGGGAAGTCGACGACGGTTTTGGTGGTGGCTGGAGTAGCGTGGTGGTAGTCGACCGGCGATGGAGTCTCGTGTGGTGGTTGTCGACTAGCGGTGGTAGCTGGGTTGTGGAGAAAGTGGGTCGGGGAGGGGAGGAGAGAGATGGGATTTTTTGGGGTTTGATTTTTTTTTTTTGGGCCAATGTCGTTGCGACACGTGTCATGGTGTACGGTGTACACTGTGCACCAGGTGCACAGTATAACGACTGCTAGAACTGCATACAACTCCACAAAATTCAAAGTTGTGACAATTTTTGGTAAGTCCATCCTATATACGAAAACTCAGCTGTTTACGAAAGTTCCTTTATGCAATTGCATTAGTGAATTACTAGCTTGCCATGCACGGCCATTTATTTATATTGTTTATACTTGTTTTAAGGTTTATATTTTTCTAATATTATTATGAACGGTATTATACATTTTTTTTCCAACTTTTGTCACGCATTATAACATAATTCTACTCACTCATCATATTACCATTATCTTTTCACTTTTACGTTACCCATTATACTATTTCATTTTCATTCCAGTATCTCGTCACCCGTTATACTATTTCATTTTCATTTCATTATCCCGTCACCTGTTATATCACGTTATTTAAATTTTATTATCATAAATTAGCTAACCAACACAGCATTATCTCTCAGATCTCATATGAGCATAATTATTATTTACCATAATTATTATTTCCCATAAATTATTGTATTCAATTCTATTTTTATGTTCTATCGAATTAATGAATGTCAAGTGTCCTTCTAGAAAAGATTTGGTTTAAGGTCTTGATATATAGTATTAGATTAGATTAGATTAGATATGTTACTATATGCTAAGTAAATTGTAGAGCACGAGTCCCTTCCGGTTGCGATGTGAAATAAGGCTAATGTCTTGTAAGTTTTGCGCATGTGTAATCTTAAATGCAATAGGAAGATGCCAAGACTGGCAAACCCGACACGATTCGTTGATTCGAAAATCTGACCTGATAAAAACCGAAATTGTGGTCAATCGGCCGGACCCGATGATGACCCAAACCGACACAGCCCGTTGATGATCCGACCTCCCGTTACCCGACAATTACTCGACTCATGATGCCAAAAATTGAACTGATGCCCATAGATGATCATCGTTAACTAAAACTGATTATGACCCGACTCGTCACCGACCCGAAGGATCATCTGACCCGGTCTGACCCGACTTAATATGAACCAACCCAAAATCTACCAAACGACCCATTAGCCACCCTTAGGAAAATTCATGTGGTCATAGGATGTAAGTTTAACATTATACTAGTTTACGCACCCGTGACGCGCCCACACTCCATTTTCATATATTCATTTTTGTCAATTAATACAACGACACACGTTTAAACAATCGGTTTAAAAAAGATAATTAAAGTTTTTTTCGAAGGAAAAAAGTAATTAAAGGTGTTTTGAGTTTCTTCTATTCTTAAGTCATTACTACTGGCGAAATGAAGAGAATAAAAATAAATGCAAATACTTCATTTAAAATAAGTTTTCTTGACATTCTTTTATTACTCACTTATCTCAAATTTTCTCTTCTTCTTATCTTTATTTTTTTTATCCTAATTTGTCTAATATGTGTCATTTTATCTCAATTTTTCTCTTATTCTTATCTCTTTTTTTTTTCCTTATCTCGATTTGTCCAGTCTGTGCTTATAGTGTGTCGTTGTTATCATGTGTCCATAAATCTCGCACTTTTGTGTACTTTATCAATAGACTTAACTATATGGATGACTACTTCAAAAAGAAAAAAGAAAACTATATGGATGGGGTCTAATGTTTTTTTTTTTTGAAATAGGGTTGGGGTTTTTTTTTTTTTGTCAATAAAGGTATACTTCTCACGGTCATTAGCTTGGTAATGATGTGCCCCTTACTCACTCTCCCTCTCACTTGGCACTGTTCGCTTATTCTCTCCAATCCGGATCACCTGTACTATGTCCCAACCCCTTGTCTCACTCCATGTCTCATTCCCTTTTCTGCTGCTACGTAGCATCTATGGTGAAAAAAAAAAAACTCAATCTCAAATAATCATTTACACAGACACCCAAAACTCAATTTTCACTTATCAAAATTTAAATCATACTGTCTCAATCTCAATTCTCATCAGCTAGATTTTAGCAAATAAGAAATCTCAACTTTTCCCTTATACGAATCCGTATATGCATGCATGATTCAATTAAAAGTGATCTAAATTAATTGAAAAACAAAAAACAAACAACCCAAAAATTGATCTACAATTTGAAGAACAACCTCCGGCCACTGTACTCCACCACATCGGTCATTTGTTTCCTACTAAAGTTCGTCCAAGTATGGTGTATGTCACACACGCCGGAGGGTTTCATTCGTGGGCTGAAGTTAGGCTCTTGGGGGGTGTTTAATTCGTGGTTCAACCAAACTTTATTCATGAACCAATGCTACATAACACAATAATGTACAACCCAAACTTGATTCTGATTTTTATAAAAGAATGAAACTTTTAAAAAGTATGAAACTATATTAGTCAGGAAGTCATAAAAAAAAATTGTACAAACAAATTCATGAAGCATGCTATATAACACAATAATGTCAAACTCAATTCATGAACCAATCACTAACTTTTTGTACATACATATTTTCTTCACTATTGTTTATCCTAAACACATTGATTCATCTAGTTGAATAATTTTAAATAAACCTCTTTCAACACTTAGAGTCAAATTGACAAAATTAGTAAACATATAACTTTATAATCATTTCTTAAACTAATAATAATTCACTTTAAAAAAGATTTGCACATTCACTTTGGATATGTTTTTTTTTTGTAAGATATTAAGATGTGTTGCAAAATGAAGTGTCACAAATATTATGATCATAGTTAACATATTTGAAGAGAATCATATACTTTGTATAGATTGGAAATCTTTTTTATTAGAGTGTTTCAGCATTTAATATTTTATACTCTTTATCGATTTTAAAACTTTCATATTTATTATAATCTAAAATTATTTAACTCTTCAATTAATTATAGTGTTTATATTGTTTATTAATTTTCTTATCAATATTTTAATATTTTGTATAGTATTTCCCATATCCTAATAACCAGAATTATTTATTAATTCTCATCCAATAGGATTGTGCCAAATATACATTAATAAAGCGATATACTCGTCTTTTATAACATATATATTAGATAACTACTAATGACTTTTGCGCAATGATCTGATGAGAGCAGTCGACACCAGTCGTGAAAAAACCACTAACAAACAATTAAATTTATAAAATTGGATGAAGTACATCCAAATCATAATGTTAAAAAAAAACATAATGCTATTTATTAGGTGATGATGTTCTAAGGTAAATTAAAAGTCACAATCTTTAAATTGCTTAATTTGAAATTCCTTGATAGACATGCTAATTTGGCAAATAAAGTACGAACCAATTAATTCAAAAAGAAAAGGCAATAATACCGTAGAAAATGTAAATCTTATTATTTTACGGGAAAAAAACTACATTTTTTACGGAATTTCTTGCTTTTTTTTTAAATTAGTTCTACCTTTTCTACATTTAATTTTCTATATTTTCTACAGTAGAAAACGTAGTTCTTGAAGCAATTATTCGTCATCAAATCCATGAACGGTTCATAGTTGCAAAGGTTCACATCGGAAGTTACAGTGTGATTATTGACAAACGATGCTTCTAATAATTCTTCTTCGTTAGCATATCATCTTAAAGCACGACTAGCTTTGACGGTTAGCTTTTCTCAAACTTGAAAAGTTTAAAAGTTCAGAGTTTGATGCTCAATGTAAGAAAATCGGGTGGCCTACGATATTATTTGTACGACAAGAAGAAAAAATTGAGTCAATAGGTATCAGGTTGCTATTGTCTAGGGCTAACTTGATTGACGATTCTTGGTCAATCTTGATTGTTACAAGATGACATGCTGAGATGCTAGGACCTAAGGTGTATGCCACAGCGGAGCTCCCAAACTAATGAGTTGTCTTTAGCTACATTATTATTTATTATAACTTATAAAAGCCTATCCAACCTTCTATGCGTGTCGATGGAAGAAAACAGAAACAAGTAACTAAAAGGAAAACAACTTGGATAAGTGCCATTTTGTTTTCAATAAGGGGAAAAAGATATATTTCTAATGTTTTCTGGTTGACTTTTTAAAGTTATTCTTTTTATATCGACACTATTTTGCATGCCCCGCCCACGCTCGCGCTGCCTATTTATATTTTATCTACTCGTTTCATAAAAAATAGGTTTTTTTTGTTATAATATTATTAAGAACGATATTTCACATAATTTTTTCTTTTCCACTTTTACGTCACCCGTTATATTATTTCATTTTCATTTCATATCTCGTCACTTGTTACACTATTCATTTTCATTCCACTATCACGTCACTGACTATACTATTTCATTTTCATCCCACTATCCCGTCACCCACTATATCACGTTGTATTACAAATTATTACCATAAATTAATTTTACCATAATTAGCTAACTTATCACCACAAATCATACGGTTTTCATAAATTAGCTAATAATAACCATATTGTAAAATTTCATTGTGCTATCTAATTAACTAGTTTGCATGCCCGGCCAGCGCCTTGGCTACATAATTATATTGTTATACTTGGTTTATAAAAATTTTAATTTATCTTTGCTATAATATTATTAGCACGATATTATTATATTATTATTTATTTTTACTAACTCGTCGTATTTTTATTTCCTTTTCACTTTTACGTCACCCGTTATATTATTTAATTTTCATTCATTTTCCCATCACCCGTACTTATATTATTTCATTTTTATTTACTATCACATCATCCATTATACTATTTCATGTTCCTTCCACTATCGCGTCACAAGTTATATCACATTATATTTAAATTTATTACCATAAGTTAGTTTTACCATACTTAGCTAAATTATCACCATAAATTATTATGTTTTTTTTTTCATAAATTAGCTAATAATTACCATATTTATTGCCATACATTTTAATGTTTTCCATAAACTAGCTAATAATTATCATATTATATAATTTAAATGTGCTATCCAATTAATAGATGTCAAGCGTCCTCCTAGGGAAGACGTGGTTTCAGGTTTAAATATCTAGTACTAGTTTGCATGCACGTGTCACGCCCGAGCTATATATTTACATTTTTTATACACGTTTTATATAAAAAATGTTGTCTTATCTTTGTTCTAAATTACCATAATAATTATTTTCCATAAATTAGCTAATACTATATTACTCTATAATAATTTATTACCATATCCTAACCGATAATTGTATTTAATGCTATTTTTATGTTTAATCCAATTAATGTATGATAGTTTATTACCATATCCTAACCAATAATTGTATTTAATGCTATTTTTGGAGTTAAGGTCGAAATCAGGACCTCAACTCTACCAAATTGTTGAAATGAGGACCTCATAACTTTTTTGGTCCAAATCAGGACCTCAGTCCAATTAGACGTTAACTAGCTAACGACGTTGGATGAGCTGGCAGCGGGAAAGACCTATACTTCACCTTTTTCAGCTAAAACTGACACTGACCTTTTCTTCTTTCTCTCACCTTTAATTGTTTTCCTCTCTCCTCTCTCCTCCCTCAGCCATTGCTTCACCTTCAACCCAAAAACGCTATCCTACCGAAATAATCGAATTGATTCTCCTCTAATTAATCATCTAGTGCCTTGATAATTTAAAATATTCATCACAAGTTGTGAAATTCCCTCCGACAAAAGAAGTCACCGACAAAAAGCAAGATCTCCGACCGCCACCTCTAAAAATGCAAGATCTCCGACCGCCACCTCTAAAAATCAGTAAGCATCTTCCTCCTCGGCCGTCTCATCGCTGCCGCAAGCACCGTCTCATCGGCTGTTTGAGGATAAAGTTGTGATCTTTGTTACGCCGATGTTTGTGATTTTGTGTAATTTTTTTTTGGATTTTGAATGAATTTATGATTTGAGGTTGAATATTGGGTGTTGGTTTGTAGAGTTTGATATGGTCGAAGATGGAGATGTAGATTGTAATTTTGTTGAGGAAGAAGTTGAAGAAGAAGACCTGATTGTTTTTTTTTTTTTTTTTGGGCGAGGATTTCTTCAATTTCCATCATCACTCTTTGCTTCTATAATAACACTCGTATAACACTCGAATTTTTGTTTGGTGATGATTGTTTGTTTTTGGTTTTAAGGTTGTGGTCGAAGATGAGGTGGTGCCGTGGTGGTTGGTCGGAGATGAGGTCGAAAATCTTGCATGTTGTGTGGCGACTTTTGTCGAAGGGATTTCACAAAGTCGTGATGAATCATTTTAAATTATCAAAGACATTTGATGATTGATTTGAGGGGAATCCATTACATTATTTTGTTGAAATAATTTCTGGGTTGAAGGTTGAAGGTGGAAGGTGGATCATTGAGGAGAGAGGAGAGAGAAAAATAAATTAAGGTGAGAGTGATGAGGGAAAGTGAAGCTGTCGGTGTCAATTTGGCTGGAAAGGCAAAGTAAAGGTCCTTCCTTCCGCCACGTCATCACACTCCGTTAGTAATGTAACGCCCAATTGAAATGAGGTCCTGATTTCAACTAAAATAGTTCAGAGGTCCTGATTTCAGCAAAAGTGGAGAGTTGAGGTCCTGATTTCGACCTTAACTCCTATTTTTATGTTCTATCAAATTAATGTATGTCAAGTGTCGTCGTAGGAAAGAATTGGTTTCACGTTTTAATATATAGTATTAGATTAGATAACTAGTTTAAAGTTCGTGCGTTGCACGGTTACATCAAAAATATCATATAGTATATACGCACCATCCATTACCGAAATCATAATGGTATAGCTAAGCAAAGTTTAATTTAAGATCATAACTATATTGTATATTTTATATTCTCATTTTCAATATGATGGTCATAGTTGTATCCTTGTGTCAACAGATAACTTATATCATATTGCGAATATTATTTATATTTGCACTATGAATGATTTTTTGCAAAACTCTAGGAGAATTTCATTGGTGTTGTGAGCTTTTTCCCCATTTCCAGACTCATTCATTACAAAAAGAATTGTAGAATTCATAAAAAAAGATTACATTTAGTTGGCCTAATAATTTTGGCTCATAGTAATAGTTTTAGTGCAATGAGATCTACTCATACAGACTAATTACTTTTATTAAGGCATAACAAAAGCTGATTTAATTCGGTTAAATTAGATCATTTGACAACCGATATGTACAAATCAGATCAAATAACTTCTGATTTAATCATATAGTATCATACCAAATTATACAGATTCTAAATAATCAAGACATAATCAATTTTCATAGGTTCCCTAATTAATTACATTTCTTTGTTAATTAATTTAGATCAGCTAAATTGAAATCTAAATGTTCATATTAGAACAAATAACTTCTTTTTAATCAAATATCTTCATGTTGACATTATCTTGATTGTGTAGTTCTAACTTTTGTTGTCTTGATAAAGCTTTTCTCATATTGAACATATGAAGAATCTCCTTTTAAGCCCTTAAACCAATCTAATTATTAAACAAATCTTCATGTTTCGCACACTTGCCCTAACTTTAAACTCTAAACGATCGTACTTGTTGGGTGACTATTTTACATTTTAGTACCGAAATTTTGTTGTAGGAGTAGAACAAAATTAAGCGACACGAAGTAAATTAAGTTTTCATTTCTACTTTTAATTAGAAAGCTTTGTGTTGGTCCACTGAAAAGAAATTTTTAACTTCGTTCTAAACTAAAGTCTAATCATTTTTTTAAGCAATCACATTTTTCTATGTTTTTCCAATCCTAATGGGAGATGTTTAGTTAGCAGTGACGAATAAATATCACATCACACATATATACATACAATGAACTTTCCCAAGATGGCCAAAGTTTTGCTAAAAATAAAGCATAGTTTAGAGGAACATAATTGACTTATACTCATACTTATAAGTATTGGGAAACTACTAAATAAATTGAATTGCTACCCATCTATAGTAGATGAGTGACTTATCGTTATTAGTATTCGTATCTCTAATTCGAAGTTTACCATTGAAAAAAACAAACATTTGATTTTTATATTTACCAAAATGTGGATAATGTCGTTAGACTTTTTCTCACATTTTAAAATGTAAGTTTGACGTATGAAATATTATCATTTTTATAACTCATAAAAGGAGACTTTTATATTGATCATCTTTTCAAAATTAACATAGACTTACATATGGCAACTATATATTCATAAGTAATAAATGAATTTTTTATATGATTACCATAAACTTATGGTAATTACATTTTCATAACACTATTAATTCTTTCTTCACCTAAAGATCTAAGAAAATTCGTAGGCCTTTTAACCTATTCAATAGAGTTGACTTATAATTGTTAATATTGAAAAATTCATTTGATTAAGTTAAACAAAAACCAATTTATGGTGACTTATAGTTATTAGTATTAGTGTTTCAAATTTGAAGGTCATCATTTGTTGCTTATATGTACCAAGATGTAGAAAGTGTCCTATGATATGACACGCACTTATGACTTATGTAATATTATCTTACCATAACATATAAAATAATTTTATGATTATGAAAATGTCATATCTTCATGGTACCATTTGCTTATTTTCATGATTACCATTTGCTTATGTATGGCTACATTTACATAACTAATATATGAATTTTGTACATGATTACCATCACATATGGTATAACAACAATTCCATAACATAAATAATTTCATGATTATGAAAATGTTATATTCATGGTTACTTTCATGATACCAAGTTTATGTATGTTATACTAAATTTCCATAACTAATATATTAATTTTGTACATGGTTACCATAAACACAGATATGGGATAACAACAATTCCATAACATTAATTAATTCATTATTCACCAGAAGCTCTAAGAAAATTCGAAGGGCTTTAGACCTCTTCAATGCCCACGAAAAAAGATTCGTTTATAAATAGGGAAGTTATCCAATATACCCCTGAGGTTCCCGAATTTTTCAGGTATACCCCTCTGATTTCCGAGCTATCCAGCGTACCCTTGAGGTTTGCGTTTTACTTTATTTTAACAGTTTTGGCTAACGTTCATCCAACACCGTTAACTCTTTCTTTATTTTTACCTTATAATTCAATTAAACACCCTATTAACTACCCAATAACATAATCTGAAAAAAAAAACAATCTTCTCTCGCCTCCCTCCCCAACCCCGACACCCACCCAACACAGCCCTGCCCCACCGCCTCACCACCGCACCCCATCACCGACAACCATCTGGGGCACCTCCACCACCACCAGCAAATATGAGCTGTACCCTTCGCACCGATATCCTGCGTATGCGTCCTGGACAACTACTGGATCCGCTTATGTAGAGCAACAATTGTAGACTCCAACTCTTCCAAAGAGGAGAAAGAGAAGGGAAGGAAGTCATAACTCAAAGCAGCGCATCTAATCTCATACTTAGCACGCTTACGATAGGCCGCTTCCCGCACCACCTTATCTGGTTCAAAATCAATCAATCACGTATGAGTAGACCTGTAAAACGGGTCGGGCGGGCGGGTTTCGGGTTCGGGTAGATTCGAGTTCGGGTAGTTTCGGGTTCGGGTGTATTTCGGGTTAGGGTCAAAACGGGTCGGGTCAAAACGGGTCGGGTCAAAACGGGTTCGGGTCGGGTTACGGGTTGACCAGCGGGTCGAAAATACATATTCGCGCCTCTTTTATCCGCAAATTTTAACAGGTAAAATATTATTTTATTCTTATTTTCCAAAATTTTTATATATAATATTATATAATAATAAATTATTGCATTATATGTATGCTTTATATGTCGTAGAAGAAAATTTTAATTAAAATTTATTAATATTAATTGTTTTATATATTTTTTTATTATTATAATATTTTTTTACTAAATATGTTTGACCCAACGGGTTGACCCACTGATCGGGTCGGGTCTTGACCCTGACATTTCGGGTGCTTTTCGGGTTCGGGTTGAAAAAGTCCGGGTTTTTCGGGTTATTTTCGGGTCGGGTCTCGGCCGGTTTTTCGGGTCGGGTCAGAAACTTACAGGTCTACGTATGAGTCAAGGGCGACGACCAAGTCAAATCGACGCAAACGCTACGCCCTCTGTCCCACGAAAAAAGCACCATGTCCACTAGGCGGAGAGGTCGGCCATCAACACCAACCAGACCAATGTCAACCTCCTTTCCAGTCGAGATCCCTTACTAGCAGATGTCAACCAGCGTGTCACGAACAACATTATGCCGATGTTTGACGCCAACCACACCTTGTACATGATACATCATGCTCCCCGAATATATCACCCACAAAGACCTGCGAGCAAGCAGAGTACGGGTGATCCATGGTGAACAAAAGCACCCCTAGATGGTAACAAAGCACACTAGGATAAGTGCGACCATTCATAGTCTGACCCAACCCCGAAATGAGTACCACCTTAAGCCAATTAGATAATATGGTAATTATTGGTTAATTTATGTAAAACATTATAATTTATGGTGATGCTAATTATAGTAAAGCTAATTTATGGTAATAAATTGAGATATAATGTGATAGAAGGGACGGGATAGCAGTGATAGAATGAAAATAAAATAGTATAATGGGGAACGTGGTAATGGAATGAAGATTAAAGAATATAACAGGCGACAGGATAGTGGAATGAAAATGAAATAATATATCGGGTGACTTAAAAGTGGAAAGGAAATAAAAATTTGATGAGTGAGCATAAATAAATAATAATAATAATAATAATAATATAATATAACGGGTGATCAAAGTTGAAAGAAAAAAATAATGTAAAATATTGATCATAATAATAATATATAACAAAATAAACTACATTTTTCCTAATATAAATAGGTAGCCCGGACGTGGGGGGCATGCAAAGTAGTTAGGGGCCGTTTGGTTCGATTGAAGGAAAGGAAAAGGGAATCAGTAAGGGAAAGGTGGGGAAAGGAAACAAAACCCTTCAATTCACCTACTGTGTTTGGTTTGCTAAAAGAATCAAATTTGATTCCGTACAACTCTCACCCTCTCTCTTCCTTCTCCCTTCTTTTCACCCTCCATAATCGACCGGTATAACTCCTCCAGCTCCCTCCTCCATGATCGATCTACAAATTCTACCGCCGCCACTTTGTTTGATTGCAGATTTGCAGCCATTACCGCATCTCTGTCACCACCAAACTTCAACTTGCCACCGTCGTTGCTAAAAAAATTCCATGGTGTTATGCACAAACATCAACAAACTGATGTAAATTTGGGCGGATTCAAATCGAAGGTGAGTTAATTAGAGAAGAATCTATTAAATTTGGCAGAAACTAAGAAATTTGATTTTTCTTTTGGGGGTTGACGAAGCAAAAAACGTGGTGGTGGTGGTGCATGCTTGCAAAAATAGTAAAGGTGACTAGTTTATGGTGATGTCGTTGGCGCAGTAGTCGTATGGTGGTGATTTGATCGATGGCGACGGCGGTCCTAGTTGGTGACAGTGGTGAGGGAAGTGGTGGTGCGTTCACGGTGGCAATGGCGGTGGTAGTTGATTATGGGTTGTATTATTAGTGGTGTTCGCTGTGGTGGTGGGGCCTACTAGTTGAAACCCCAATATTGGGTAATGGCTGAAACCCTGGTAGGGGGAGGGAATGAGTGTGGAGGAGTTAGGGGGAATTGATTGAGGGAAAGTGGGGTAAGGGAATGAAAAAAAAAACTGAACCAAACATCAAGAAAGAGAATGAGGACCCATGATTCCCTTTCCCTTTCTTTAACCCCTGTAAACAAACGCCCCCTTACATCTATTTCCAAAATAAGAGTGTGATTCGAACTATCACCGTAACTCTGAAGCAACAACGGGCGATCTTTGTATGTCACACACGTAAAAACTAACCACAAAGTCGATTCGAGACAAGCCACAGTGGCACAGTTGCATCACTTATTCATACAACCGAAGATCAACAACAAGAAGCAACTCCGATCCACAAAGCTCGCTAGGTTAAAAATCCCAAACTGCGCGCTTTGGCAGATACTATAGGATGCAGGAAGGTAAGTGTATCTGAAGTTCTAATACATGCAAGTGTGATGTATACAACAAAAATAACGGTTAAATTAAGGACCATTGCCTGAATTTGCAAGACAATGGACCTCCCACGGTACTTCCTGTCCATATGTTGTTCGCGGCTAAGAGTGTAACCTTGACGCCTTTGCACCGAAGTTTCATCTCGTCCTTGTCATCGTCTACGTTTTGTAACCTCCAATACTGACCACGAACTACAACCGTGACCTCCAACTCTCGACCACTCGACAAACGACTAATAATCGAATCAGCGACCTTGTCATTGAGTCGTGTAGACGTACCCATCACAAACCGCATTGTCTTTTGCTCTCTGCTTTCTACATGGAAAGGTTCAAGCTCTTTGGACGCGAGTAACTCGTGATCATACTCGGCTCTCACCTTAAGCTTCTCGAATAGCTTTTCTTCCTTAGTCTTCACGGTAAGGGTTAGATTCAAACTCGCTTCCACAAGTTGATTGCTTGTATTCGACGAATTGCCACTACTTCGAGAGATCGTCACGCCCAGAGAATCGACTTGGAAGGTGAAATCCGGCTTTAATAATGCTCCGATTAGAAAGCCTCCTCCCACAAAAAGTGCCGTGAACAATAAGATAGTACCCAGGATGCAGAAGATGAGGCCGCAAGGGAGACATAACCGGCCTGCAGTCATGCTGCTGCCTTCCTTGGGGTGACTTTGGCCGGTCTCGATGTCGTTGATGCTACCAGGTTTGTCGTTAAATAACCGCTCCACCGGACAACTAGTAACAGAGTTTGTCGTGGTGGGTAATCGCTCCATCGGATAACTAAGAACAGAATTTGCCATTTCTTCTTCTGTCTTTTGTTCTCTTATTCCATTTCTAATAAAGTGCAATAATAATGGGAAATTCCATCGGAGCTATCCCCTGAGGTAGAGTGTCAAATAGCTTCTCTCCTCAGACTTAGAGGCAGGTGAACCGCACGAGCTGGTTAGATGCGTGGGACAGGTGGATCGGAGAAAGTTTGAGATCAACTCAAATTCTCACTCTTACAAATTCACTAAGAATGTAAGAAATTTCTGATTCATAGCCAAGATAGAGAGACATAACATGTTTATATAGAGGCAGGTTACAGTCACCCAAAACGAGGTTTAGGAAACTAGAATCATGGCCTAAGTTTACTAGCCTAGTTAAGAAAGTAATACATAAGCAACTCCTAATCCTAATCTTAATCGTAATCCTAATCCTTATCCTAATCGTTTGGCAAAGTAACGTTTAGGTTTTGGGGTTTGGGGGGGGGGGGTGGAAGAACCTGCTGATGCAAGGATGACGTTACGGTGAATGCAAACCCGAGATGAGATCATAAAACCAGAGTAAGACTCTAAAGAGTACTGATCGATGATCATCGAATTGTCCAAACATCTCTGTGCAATCATTAGCCAGATAGCAAATTTCCATTCCTAGTCTGAGCTGATGAAGCTCCCGCGAATTTTTTTCTGTAAGGTAGCACAGATCTTCACAGTGCTACAAGCAAAAGGCTCTTCATGATTCGTCCTTGGCCACATACAAAGAAACACTATCATTTACAGTTATCGCCAAAGCTGCACTTGGCTCGAACACAGCAGGCATTTTTGAATGTATCACCCTTCATACTGTCTTGGTGGATTAACAAACAAGGCATGGCATGTCAAGAAGTGACAGCTGAGGAAATATTTCTTAGTTGGAGATGAGTTCTGATAGCTTCGAGATTTTTCCATATTGAACCGCAAAACTCTGTGTCGTTTTAGTTCTTTTCCACTGAGTTCGGATGCCTACTGTGCCTTGCATTTCAACTTCACAGTCTCAAGTTCTTTCTTTAACGACTCCAACCTTTCGATCAAGTCTATATTTTCCTGTGAGCAAAAAGCAGCATCACTCATAGGTTAGATGATTGTAGAAAAAGGATAACTCCTTGCTTGTTCTGTAGAAATTGCATTGGATAATAATGGAATTCTTTGGAATTGCCTGGTCTATCTGGCATTCTGGCTTATTGGTTTTTGGCTTTTGAAACAGTTTTCAGTAAACAAACCAGTTACCAAACACTTTTTTCCTGCAGAAATTTAAAAAAAGGCAAAAACCAATAACAACACAAACTAAAAGTCGCTTACTAGACAATTTCATAGGAAGTAGAAAATACTCGAATAAGTACTATAAACATTTGATTACCTTTTGTAGCCTTTGCACTCTTTCATCAACACCGCTTGTCTCCTTTCCATTCTTAACTAGTAACTCCTTCACCTTTACAATAGATGCAAACTAGTCAGTGCCAGTGCTCATTCATGCTAAAGTTTACTAACTTAGAAGCAGTACATAAGATCGTGATAATTAACAGAATGAGAAGTTGTCAGGTGATTAGCTATTTAGCTTAAGGGTTTAACCTACGTGAAGGTAATTTTATCTATTAAAGGAACGGATAAATATAAGATTCAGTAGCAGATATACCCACAGTAAGAAAATATTCCTGGTAGCAGTGTATCCCCACAAGCTAGGTCTTCCCATAGGAATCTATTTACCTTAAGAATTCATCAGACGGACAAACTCACAAAATAAGAAAAAAGTATGGTGAGTTCACAACTTCGATGATCCTAAATCTCTCTGTGTCACGATGGTGGCTTCTCCAAAGCAGGCTTTAAAAAACAATTCTATCCATGGAAGCTTATCTGTCTCTAAAACTAGCTCAAACTAGCATTCCAGAGGTAATAACTTGTGTGGAACCAGATGTTCTCCGAATTTCCATCAAGACATAGTAGAAACAATCCGATGATAGAACTTCATACCAACTTAGATACAAGGTATCCTTTTAGTCCACTTCAGGGGGCGGGGGAAGGGTGAACAGAAATATCTGCCGTTGTTTAAGATCTAGGTTTTTGCAACATTCAGCAACATGTGGGATACTTGAACCAACTATCAAAGTACAAAAAAGGAAAAAAAGGAACACCTGATCCTCCTTCCACCCCTCAAAAGGTAAGTAAAAAAACTAGATGAAAAAGCTTCGAAATGCAGTTGCACGTTTTGGGCTATACACTTCACCAGAAGTACTGATAGCCAAAAAAAAAATGTGTCTTGCATGATCAATATCTTTTGGTTACATGAACCTCTTGTGAATAAAATCCCTTCAACTTGATGGAGTTTAACACAACTTTAAAAGATGTGCATTAAAGATCCACTGTTTCTTGGAACAAGGAGGAAGCCCCCACATTCAAATAAAGAGCACTAAATCCATCAAACTTACTGGAATTTCAAAATTCACAGTAAGTAACAACAAATCATCATTGTGTGACATGTACGTAACCTGAACTAATTACAAAGGAATATTTGGCTTTGGAGGCCCCAAGCCAAAGAAACATCATCTTCTCATACAGCCAAATCCACCACAAGAAGCAACTCTGGAGAATTCACAACCTAACAGTCCTCAAATGTGTTGCCAGCCATTAAAGGTAACATGACTAGCAGTTGTACCCCGCCTCTCTAACGACCAGACCTTACCACAGTTCACTACCTCACAGTTTATACAATGTCTGATTATATTGGTCTAATCAATCAAACCTAAAATTATGGAGTACAAGTCCCTGAAAACAATGCAGTTTGTTCCTATTATGATGTTCTGATTACTGCACATTACCCCTTTGGTATCGTATCACATACTGAGAGTAATTCCTACTTAAAAGGTGTACTCTTATTAGATGTGATTGTGCTTCCTGCAGGCAGAAGGATTTAGCTTTTGGTGACATGAGGATTTCCATTTGTATCCCCTTATCGTTGTTAATCACATATTAGAACCCTAATCCTGCATTCAAAACCCCATACCCAGAGGAGAGCTAACTTCTAGTATGTACAATGGTTTGCTTTTGGCAACTGGGAGGGTTAGCTTTTTAGATGAAAAAAAACTTGTGAAGCTAACTTTCAAGTTTTGCTTCATGAAGGAGAGTCTCTCCATTGACATTTGTTGATCTAACTCATCATTTGAAGACAAGAAAAAAGACAAATCTCCATCTATTCGCACTCGTTGCCTTGCACTACCAGAATTTATTTTATTTTATTTTAAAGAAGATGGAGAAATGAGAAGCAGCTTAATTTTGTAAATCAAGTAGTCAAAGTTACAATATTAACTTTTAGGACAGGCAATCGTTTAAAACTATGTGGCAGCTGTTTACCTGTGTTTCAATCGAATGATCTAAACTGAAACTGCAGCGTGCAACATGAAGTGTGATCCAGGAGTCTTATCTACTACAATGGTGAGTGAACATAAATGCTTGCCTACTCATTTCTCCCAAACATCCTATGCAGCAACAGCTAACATGAATTTAATTGTTCGCATATGCGGCAAACTGGGGATAACTTAGAGGTCTTCAATTTCAACAAGGCAAAAAAATGAATATGCCGTAAAGTATACCAAGCAATACACTAGTACCTAATCACCTAGGTGATGAGAAACTAAAATATGTAGGCATTTGCAATGCTTGGGATAAGACCTTTAACAAAGTGGTCCAGCTGTATAATCGTACATTGATCTAACAAGCCCAAGGAGATAGCATACCTCAGTCAGCTCCTTTATACACTTTGCGGCTCCTTCCCTTTCTTGATCAAATCTTAATCTCCACTCTGCTGACTCGTCCACTGCTTCTCTGTGGGCAAGATCAAACTCCCTCCTGCAGAGGTTGCATGAAGAAACCAATATCACATAGGGATCGTCAAACAAACAAAACACAACAACAACAACAACAACAACAACCAAGCCTTATTCCCAAAATGATTTGGGGTCGGCTAACATAAATCGTCATAAGTAACCGTCTCGTGGATGTCATATAAATTAAAGATCATTGTGACCAAGTTAGAAAAATATTGATTTTGGCTCAAAAAAAGCTCAATAAAAAAAATCATACTCGCACTTCTTGGTCCATTTTGCACATCACTAACAATTATACTTTAGATGCTAAACCCTCAGTTTGAAGTACCCCTAAGATTTATTTTGGCTAGAGGAGTGGTCACAAAGCGCAATGTAAACAAAGTCCATTCAGGGCAATCAAGGAACTGAGAGACACAATCGGCACTCAGTTTAGAAACGATCCCAAAGGTTGGAGTTGAGAGAGTGCCACTGCTTATGAAATGATGTTCACACAGGTTAAGAAAAATACCAAGGGATGAGTATAACTGCATAAGGTTTCCTGAAAGGGAGCTAATTACAAGCTGTTCCGATTTTATTGCAACGGTCATCTCACCCAAGACCGGTAAAGGTGTTGCTGTGTGATCGATAGGTCACGGGTTCAAGTCCTGGGAGCAGCCTCTTGTCAAATAAATTGACAAGGGAAGGCTTGCCCTCATTACACCCTTGTGGTGGGACCCTTCCCCGGACCCTCGCTTGTCGGGGACGCCAATGTGCGCCGGGCTGCCCTTTGGTCATCTCACCCAAGACATATTACCAAAGACTACACTTTGATTTGAGACTTTAGGTAACAAACCACACCTTTCAATTCACTCTCTGAACAAAGCATACTATTCCCAATTAGATTATTAACACCACCAAATCCGATACACAACCATCCATCTTCCCCTTCACTGATATTGATTTTGCCTTAGTACCACCAAGGCCCACACAAGCATGTTAAAAAAATGCTACTCAATACCAAATAAAATTCATATGTTACCACCAGTTCTTCAATCCTAAGCACAAAAGAAGCATCAACAAGATTCCAAATCAAACCCACTTACAATTACCTACTGGGAAACTTAATCGTCACGATTCTGAATCTTAATTCCCAGCAAAATTTGTCATAATAACATAAAATGTACAAATCCCAGATCAAAAGTTCAAAACTTTCCTACAAATTTATCATAATCTCACATATATAATCATTAATCAACATCCCACATATATAATAAATCAATAATAACAAAAAAAAGGGGGAAAAGTATAAACCTTAGTAATTCAGAATCAGAAGCAGAAATCTTGTAATCAATGACCCAAAGTCTGAAGTAAACAGCAGTGCCCAAGAACATAACAAGGCCAAAACCCAGCAAAAGATGTCTTCTTGCAATTCCCATGATGTTGAGGTTTGTCTTTCTCTTCTTCTGAACTCTCATATGGAGAAATGGGATGAGTACTTTCAGTCGATATTGTGTATCTTCAGGTACAAGTTTTGAAACCCCTCTTGGAATCTCCGAGGAATTGGAGTTGAATAAGTCAGTACTCTACTACTGTTGACCAACTCAATTTAATTTGGTACGAGGAATGGTGTTTGATGGTCATGGTCGTTGATTGGTAGTGGTTTTTACACTTTCACTATGAGAATTGTGCCGGTGATGTTTTAATTGTACTCGATATCAACAAGGTAAAGTTAATGAGTGACTATGAATATACGAGTACAATGAAAGATTGGGATTGACTGGTTGACCAAAGATTAAGGAGGAACGCGGTCTCGAAAATTCAATTTGGATTTTTGCCGAAAGTTCACTCTATCTCAGAGACACAATGGAGAACTAACGGGTTAAGAACTTGAGATGTTAAGAACGTATCTGAGGGTGTATTTAATTTGGGGGTCTTTAGCAACAAACGGGCACCGTTTTGCTTAATCTATCTTTGTCGATTCCATTAGTATGGACAACGTATCTGAACGTGTATTTGGGATCTTTAGCAACAAAGGGGTACCGTTTTGCTTAAATACTACTCCGTATATTGACAATTTGACACCATAAAGGACATGTATGAGAGTTTTAGCACAAACGCCTGAACTTGTTCCCTACTCCCTAGTATAATGGTTTTGTATCATGGTTTGCATTTAGTCATTTTCTCTATATTATAGTCATTGGCAAAGTCAATACAAGACGTGTATTATTGTATCATAAATTCATAATGTATGAGGCTTGCAGATATATTGTGATAATTGAACATACAAAAGAAAAAGTTTTAAGAAGCAACTCTTTTTAGACACTCTATGTTCTCATTGTTTTGCAGAGAATTGGAAGAAGGTTAAATATCTTGAGCGTAAGGTGGAAATTTTTTACTTACTCGTTTAACCGCTCCATTTCCGAAACAGTAACAAGGAACACAATGAAAATTTACTAACACCAGAAAATAACACGAATTAATTGACGGTAATTTCATTTGAACGTAATTGACATGTTCCACAACATAGCTATATATAACCAAGTCGGGCTACAAACCAATCAAAGCCACCTGATTAATACCAGTTTATATATAGGTACTTTAAACCAATCTAAACAAGACTTTATAATTCCAAAGCTTTGAACCAGCAATAAAGAGAAAATTAAAACTTGGTACGAAAAAACTTGGAAAGCGTCAAAGAGAAGAATATGCCTTAAAAACTTAGTAACTGTCGGGTAAGCAACTGTCATTGCCGCCCACCCTTTCATTCTCAAACAAGCCTCAGCATTCAGAAATTCCCCCCTGTTGACAGTTGAACTTTTCTTCCTCATCTGTCATTAGACGGCAAAATCCTGTTGAGGCCCTCCACAACTTCTCCACTACACTTCTGTTGTTCATCATTTTGTTGGGTCTGAAAATTAAAAAGCTGATTAATTATTAAGAGTAGATAGAGACATAAACATAAAGAGTTTATCTGACACAAACACACATACACACATACATTCTCATTCTTTGTCTTGTCTTTATTAGTTACTACTAATTCTTTCAGAAGTTTGTATATTTTGGTAATTACTCTTTCTACTACTATTTCTTCATGAAAGTTTCATCTTCTGTATGATCGTACCAAAAATGTCTCCCTCTTGCTGTGACTTCCCTTCTTGGTAAAGCTTTTTGCTTTTTGGTGTTGTCAAATGGGTTTTTTGTTTACGTGATTCATGTTACCCGACCCCAAATCATTTACGGATGTAGGCTTTGATCATTGTTTTGTACTGTCAAATGTTTTTTTTTTGTTGGATTTGATGAGTTTTACTATGTAGAGATTTTGAATGTTGGTTATATCATGCATGTTTAGATTTACAAGTTATATGTGGAATTATGTCTAGTTTTGTCTATAGGTAACGTTTCGTTATATTGCTAGAACATGAGCGCGAATTGTAGTAAATTTTGGATCATAAGATCCTTAGGTGTACACTAGTAGAAGAAGATTTTAATACAAATTTGTTAGTTTTGTGTACAAGATTGATGGTTGGACCAAGGTAGAAATTTGGTTACTGATGCATTTGTTTTCATTTATTTGTGACAGTTTTAAAAGTCAGGGCGGTTCGACTGAATCATCAGATGATATGGGGAGAAAAGGAAATTGGTTTTCAGCAGTAAAGAAGGCCCTTCATTCTGATTCGAAAGAAGAAAACAATCAGGTTTCGATCTATACATCGACTATCACATGATTTTTGTACGTATCACCTGTAACCTGTTACTGACTTGTTTATTCGTATGTCCTTAACGTTCATCAGCAATCTGCAAAGGCGAAAAAGAAGTGGTTTAAGAAGAAAAAGCGGGCTGCTGCTAATGCAGCACAATCTGAAACTGTCCCTGCAGTTACGACAACTGTACCTCCTGCACCTGTCCTGACTCCAGTGGTTCCTCACACTGAACCACCAAAAGTAAGTGGAGTGGAGAAGGAACATGTAAAACACGTTTACCCGACTGCTGTCGCTGAACCACCAAAAATCAGTGGAGTGGACAAGGAACAGACTAAACATGCCTACAGTGTCGCTCTTGCCACAGCTAAAGCTGCTGAGGCTGCTGTTGCAGCAGCACAGGCTGCTGCAGAAGTGGTTCGTCTAACAGCTGTTGTCCCGGCTCCTGACAAATCGAAGGAGGAAATGGCCGCCATTAGGATCCAAACAAAATTCAGGGGCTACATGGTATTATGTCCTAAACCACTATAATTTCTTCAATAATGCAGCTTTTTATACCGAAAGGATTAGTCACATTATAGTTGATACAGATCAGATGGCCTTAATTAGTGTCGAATTTTCCATTTGTGTTCAATTCTTATGCTGGTCTCTTGAAAAACTTTAGTAGCGTATTAGCATTTTATTTTGATATGGTTTTTACTTCAAAATCTGCAGGCAAGGAGAACATTACGTGCCCTACGAGGCCTGATGAGGTTGAAATCGGTGATGCAAGGTCAGGCAGTAAGGCGACAGACTACAAACACCCTGAAATCTATGCAAACTTTAGCAAAAATGCAGACTCAGATTCGCGAGAGGAGACTGAAGATGGCAGAGGAAAATCTGGCTCGTCAAATTCAGCACAAAAATGTGAAAGAGCAAGCCAGAGAATTTGAAAAGTTACAGGTTTGTATTCTTATATACCATACCTACAACTTTTGTGAATGTCACATTTTACGTAATAATCACAATTTTGAGTTCTGCTAACCAGGAAATGTTGAAAATGTTGTAGCAAAGTGGAGATGGTTGGGATGCCAGTGGGAAAACAAAAGAACAGATAGAAGCAAAGATGCAAATCAAGCATGAAGCCGCGATTAGAAGAGAAAGGACCTTGGCTTATGCATTCTCTCACCAGGTAACATTGCCTTCTTTCGCGATTGCATGCCAGCCACCTCCCCAAACAATATGAAGAATTTTACAAAAGAGACCGACGATGTGGAGAAGTAATTGCTAATTGGAAACCTAGCTCTTGTAACACAAGTTTTCCCCTTTATTTGATCCTAGGATGTACAAAAAAAAACATGTACACATACAAGATCCTCAAACTCACAGTTTAGGCCAACAAAATTTTCCTGTTTTTTCACCTGAGAATGTTTTCTGATTGACTTATTCAATTAATAAAACTTCTTCTTTACCTTTCTATCTATCTATATCCTTTTGCCTATGCTACATTGTGTCAACTGCATCTTATACTCTCGCAATTGTTGATCGAGTGTTCATTAGCCTCATCAGAGATTTACTTATTTCCCGAATCAGATAAATAAAATCAGGAATTTTCGTAAACTCTAAAAACTGTTAATACTTGACAGCAAACATGGAAGGCCTCTGCAAGGTCAGCTACTACATTATTCATGGACCAAAACAATCCACATTGGGGCTGGAGCTGGTTAGAACGTTGGCTAGCAGCCAGACCATGGGAAATCGCGACTATGGAATCCAGCAACGAGAACTCTCCACGTGCAAAACCCGCAAAACCAACCATTTCCGGGGATGAAATCCTCAAAGCTTACAGTACACATCGTCAAAACGTACAAAAGACCTCTACACCGATATCAGCTCCGAAACAACCACGCTCTTCCACTGCTCGTATGTCCACCTCCAGTGCACCATCGTCCAAGCCAGCAGCACAGAGGAAGCTGAGATCCCCTAGTCCAAAGTCGAGTCCACGAGCGAGCCTGTGGGGTGCAGACCATGATGACACCAGAAGTGTACAGTCTGAACAGTCCAGCATAGCAAGTTCACAGAATGTACCTAGTTATATGGCTCCTACTGAAGCTGCTAAGGCTCGATCACGATTCGCAGACGAGGGTTGTAAGAGGGAAAAGAGTGTTACACCAGACAGGTCTTCTGTTAGTTCTGCTACTAAGAGGAGGGGTTCTCATCCAGCTTCTCCTGCAAGATCAAGGCGTTCTACTTCCTCTGCTGCTGATGTCAACTCTGATCATAATATTTAGATTTTATTTATTTATTTTTTTCGAGTTGAAATTCCTATTTTGATCTTTTTTATTTTGAGTATGTATTATCATCTAACTTGTTAATTACTCTATCTGCTTGTATAATTACTCAGAGAATGTTGGTTTGGGGATCAAGTTATCCCATTGGAATAGTTTTCAGCATGGTACTATTACTATTTTTCTCTGACTTTTATCATCTGTGTAAGTTTGATCTTATGCTTTATTTAGTTGGAGTTTTGTGCATAAGCATCGACATGATAAGGGTGCGTATATCCGACCCCCTTAGACGTTTTATATTCTTAACGAGTATATAATGGTCTGAAATTAAAACAACCGTGCACCTATTGTTGTAAGCTTACACACCATTAGAGTGCAAGCCTAGTGAAACTTACCACTCCCTCCCAAATTAAACTTCCCATGGAATAGTGTTATGTGAGGGGATTTCAAATTCTATGGGAAGTTTAATTTGGGACGGAGTGGTACACGTTACACCTTGTTGGCACACCCACCTATTGGCGTATTGGGTTTGTCGTCGCTTTTGGATATGATTATGACTTGAATTCAAAAGTAAAAAAGCCTAAATTTATACTTGTCACCCTCACTTCAGTTAAAGTTCACAAATCGAGACGGTTGTAGACGACATAGGCTATGTTCCACCTGGCCAGGATTTTGATGAGTATGGTCACAACTCACAAGACACAATCGATCCAACACATCAAGCTAGCCCACAAAATTATAAACCTTCAACCCATCTCAATAAGGCCGTCAAATACTCACAAAACTCAATCATTTTAGTTGAAGTTCACAAATCCAGATGCAAAAATTAGATTATTTACCAATCAGTTAAGATTCTAACAAATATTCAATTAAAAAAAAAGATTCTAACAGATATAGGCCCAACTTATTCAATAGTGTTTTCAAATCAAATCAGATTTGTTCAAATCAAATCAAATCAGATCAGAATTATCCAAATAACAATCAATGAGTCTAGTCTATTTCTAGTTATTAATTCGTCTAATTGCAGTTAATTTATCAATTAATTCAGTTTAGATCAAATCAAATCAAGTTTGAGTGCCCTTAAAGTGAACACTTTTTTTTCTCTCTCTCTCTTCTTTCCTCAGAACCTCCGCCAAACTCCCAAACCTTCTGCATCTTCTCCCCAGGCTGGAATCGGCCATTTCATGGTCATTTCCGGCCTGATTTGTTCCGTTTTCTTCCGTTTTTATTGCTTTGTAGGTTATCTATGCTCTCGGTTTGTTTTATAAATAAGTTTTCTCCTCATGTGAGGTTTTCTCTCCCATTATTGGGTCCTTTTGTCACTCCTTTCGGAGGAGTTTGCTCTCTTTGCATGTGGAAGATATGCTCTAAAGTGGATATGTATGCGGTTGTGTACTTGTTGCTGATTTTTCGCCTCCAAATCGATAGATGTAATAGATCTCATCTTTCTCGAAACTACTCAAGATTGCAAGACCCCCTCGTTCAAGGCTGCTCTGATCAGCGTTATCATAGAGGGTATACGGAAGTGATGTACCACCTTTGTGATCGTAGTTTTCAAGGATTTGAGTTTTATATATATTTGTCTGATTTGTATGCCGAAATTATCGGTTTATCTTGTAGATGTCGTATGACTTTTATTAATGAATGAACGATATCTTTCTCTCAAAAAAAAAAAATCAAATCAAGTTTATTCAAATCAAATCAAATCAGATCACAAAAATGCAATCCAATCGCACAGGGCCATAATCACAAAGACACATCAACTCAACCAAACAATATTCAAAACCCGGCATAACCCGACTCGACCTTAACACAACAAAATCCGCCCGATTGCAAACTCTACCCATTTAGTCATTTACACACACACACAAAAACGACCCCCCGCAACAAAACATGATTGCTAAATGCAACTTTCCTTTTACTAACGTAACCTGCTAAAATACCTATTATGTCCCCACTTTTTCCCAAAATAACACAAATACCATAAACCTAATATTTTATAATACAGATTGGCTTTCCATCATTAAAAAAAATAAATGAAAAAAAACACGCGTATTTTGTGCGACATATAATAAGCTATTATGTACCTCAATTTCATCGTTATTTTCGCTCGATTTCGTCAAGTTCGAACGTTACATGATATTATTGCAATCTAGTGTTTGATATTATGACTGTTGCTTGCTCGAAAAAGTGTGTTATACGTTTTATTTTGAGAAGTTTTACGGAGGGCCACGGATCTACTAAGGGAGAGGGGAGGCCGGGACACCGGAAAACGTTTTCGTAATGCAAATTTTTGTACTAAAAATTATGAAAAGGTCGCATAAAACAAGGGCGGGACACCGAAAAATGTTATTGGGACACCGAAAATGTTTTTCGAGGGAGGGGATATCATTAAGGGTAATATTGGAAGAAAATGGAAAAAATAGGTTACGCTAGTATTTTTCAGGTTACGTTTAGCAACACCCCAACAAAAACACAAACCCCATCTCAAAAAAGCCCAAACACACAAAACAACCAGCCCAAAAATGAAAAAAGAAAGCCCAAAAATGAAAAAAAAAGCCCAGAACACACAATCTCCCCACCCAAAACCCTAACACTATAAACACTCCTCACCAAAACCCTACCCAGTTCCCTCTCCTTCACATTTCCATTTTTTTGCGCAGTCACACACACAAACCACCCACCCACCCCTCTCTCTCTCCTAAAAAAAACCCTAAAAAAAAATGCCGCCAAAGTTCGACCCGTCGCAAGTGGTGGACGTCTTCGTCCGAGTCACCGGAGGAGAAGTCGGGGCCGCCTCATCCCTCGCCCCAAAAATCGGACCACTGGGTCTGTCCCCAAAGAAGATCGGAGAAGACATCGCCAAGGAGACAGCAAAGGAGTGGAAGGGACTTCGCGTAACCGTGAAGCTAACAGTCCAGAACAGGCAAGCTAAGGTGACAGTGGTCCCATCCGCAGCAGCACTCGTCATCAAGGCACTCAAGGAGCCGGAGCGCGACAGGAAGAAGACAAAGAACATCAAACATACCGGCAACATCTCACTTGATGACGTCATCGAGATTGCTAAGATTATGAGGGGGAGATCCATGGCGAAGGAGTTGAAGGGGACAGTGAAGGAGATTCTTGGTACTTGTGTTTCTGTTGGGTGTACTGTTGATGGCAAAGATCCTAAGAGTTTGCAGGAGGAGATTCAAGATGGTGAGGTTGAGATTCCTGATGACTGTTAGAGAAAGAGACTTAATCTTCTTGTGGAAGCTTCTTTTTATTTGCTGTTGTTAGGTACTGCTGTTATTGTTGTCTTTGTTGTTAATGTTGATTCAAAGCCAGGATCTTTTGAGGAGGAAGAGAGGGAATATTGTGATTTTCTGGTTTTGGTTTTTGCTGAGGATAATATTAATGTTATATTTTGGATCTTTTTGTTGATCTTCATCAATCTTCTGTGTTTTTTGTTTAGCCCCACTTTAATTTTAATCGTTATGTTGAAGATTTTGGTGCTTGTGGTTTTGTTTGGTTGGTATCGTGTTGATGACGCTGTTGGTTTGGAATGACCATGATTTGGATATGGTTGGTTGTGTTGTTTTGATTCATATGAGTAATGTTGTGTGCAAGATATTAGCTTTAGTATCGAGTTGAATAATTGTGTCGATTGTGTTCTTCTAGTTGGTCTTTGTGCATTGTGTAGGTTGGAATTTTGATGTTTAGGTTGGAAATGGGATGGTGGTTGGAATCGGTGTCTTGTTTATGTTCTTCTATTTGGGTCTTATATATTGCTTCGGTTGAATTGTGATGCTTAGGCTGAAAATGGGATCCGTAGGTTGTTTACGTAGGGATTGGGATGTGAAGGTTGGAATCGGGATGGTGATTGGATCTGGTGATATTTGCAGGAGTTGGGTTGCCAATTTCATGAATGTTTTTATGGTTTGCGGTCAGGAAAGGTAGCACCTTTGGTATTGTTTATGGTGTGGTGAAGTGCTGGTTGTATAAGGGTGATATGTATGGCAATGCTTGGAGTTGTGAGCTGTTTGATGTGAATGGAGAAGTTTCTTGGTTTATGCTGCGTTATTTCGTTGAATTTTTATCTTGGGAGTAATGTTAGATGATGAGTTGTGATTTTGCCCTGAAAAGAACGATGGCTTGAAGATTGCTCCTTTCCTTCATTTGTTTCTTATTGATAATAGAATGTCAGTGTTAACCTTTTGGTTTAATGTCCTTTTGTTTTCCTTGTGCCTTTGTGGAATGTAGTAATAGTGTCTTCTAAAGCTGGTTTCACCTCTTTTGTTGGAGTTGCATTGATAAATTATGGGGCTAGGACGACGTGTATTGCTTAGGGCTGTGTTTGAAATCTTGGATCGACATGTTGTGCCTTGTTCTTCAGTGCTATATTAGCTACTAATTAGTCGTGATGTGGAAGCCACTGGTTATGGTGTCGTTGTTTCTTGATGATGCTATAGTTGGTATATCAAGTAGTTTGGGGTCTGTTTTTATGCTATATAATGTTGTGCCCTCTCTGTTGTTGTGGTTTCTCGTTAGATTTGTGGTTGGAGTATTGGTCATGCTTGTTTTTGAGGTCAAATGTGTCTTAAGACCTTCTATTGTTCTTACGTATCTTGGAGTCAGACTGATGTAGCTTGTGGTGGAAGTAATATGCGCAATCTAATATTTGATAGACTAATAGCTATGGTGATAGTGGCGTAAGAGGATCTTCGATAGCTGGCTTAACCGTTTTGAGTCGGAATTGCAGATTTTTATCTAGGCTTCAGCACTTGTTATGATTTGTACTATATCCCGTCACTAGCTGGTGTCTTAGGCTTCACTGTTGGAACTTGGGAGGAGTAAGGTGAATACTTGTCTAGTGGAGTCGTGGAGAACATTGACGTGTGATCTTTGCAGTTTGGTTCTTATTTTGCGAAGTTGTGTGATGGATGCTGTGGTTGAAATGTTTGGTACAAGGTGTATATGTATGTTGCATTCTCTGAAGGCCTATGGAAACGCCTTAGTCTAGGTTCGTTTTGTTTCAGCAACTTCCATGTAGTGTCTATGAATTCGTGAAGTTGAGGTGCTTCTGGTGAATTGCCGAGTGGGAACATTGTGTAGATTCTGCTATGTGGTATACAACTCCTTTTGAAAGGTGATTTTTCATGTGAAGAAATAAGGGAATGCAATGTTCAGTGCATTGGATAATGTAGTGTACGAGTGTCTGTGAGTCTTGTAGTGCTTGTTCTATTGTCCAGTGCTTTGGTTCATGACTTAATGTTGCTGCTTGGTTACTTTTTGGAGTGTCCGAGTGTCTACTGATCTTTTAATGCTTTGTGCTTCCTCGTGTGTCATGGGTTGGAGTGTCCGTAGTTATTTTATTGCTCCTGTTATCTTCTTTTTTTCGGAGGTCAGAGCCCATTAACTTGTTCTATCCATACTGATGTGTTCCTGAATCTGTTGCTCTGATGCTTGATGCTCCAAGCTATTGAGCAGTTTCATATTGTGATGTTGATGAATTCTAGATTGTTCAAGCGATTGAGATAGTACCATCATATCTGTTCGTGATATTGTAGAGCTGTTTGTCGTCTGAATCCAGTATTTTTGAAGGGTAAGTCCCATTCCAATTATAGAGTTGGATAATTGAGAGAATTACGTCCGGAATTTACTAATTTTGGTTCATAGTTATTGAATCTGATCTTTTAGGAGAAAAATGAGCATTTTTTGTTAACAATAAGCGGTTAAAAATTGAAAAATCTCTTGTATTTATTCATATATATAAAAGGTGAAATCATTTCATAAGCTGTTCCAAAAATTCAGTATTTTTTCCCCTTATTATTTACCACAAAAAGTTGTTTACAAAGGCAAATTTGTCTCTCTTCTTTCTTGCAAGAAGAAGAGAGGAACAAGAAGTGTCATACGTTTCTCTTGTAAAACAGAGTTTTTCCAACCTTTTTTGTGGTAATATTGTCGAATTTTGTTCACTTGATTAGAGGGGTACAACCTCAAGCTTTCACATCCATTAACATTTAGGCTTTACGATTCGACGTGGTCGTTTTTTGAGCTGAAAGAATGGGAAGAAAGAACATGAGCATAATGAAGAATTTTGTGATGGAGGTTGCTCCCTCTCCTATCCTCTACCCTCGTAAACCCTCTCATTGTCCCGGACTCGAACCGATTCGGGAAGGGAAAGCTGAAGGATGTGAGGAGGATTCCAAGTTTTATGATGGTTTTGATCGAGTTTCTTCAAATTGGCATGGATCAAAAGGTCTTGCTATGTAAAGTTAAGCTTATAGAATGTTGTTACTATTAGAAAGCGACCAACTTCGGAGGGCTTTGCTTGCTCGTGTGGAGGAATTGAGCCGTTAAATCTTCTTTTGATATGTAATTACATGCATTCTAATGCATTGTGTGTTTAACTCTACATTACAATTATATAATCGATTAATCGTGATTATATGATGAACGCATCTTAAATCTAGATAATTATAATTTATTGCGTAAATGTGACGTAGAGTAAATATCATATTTCCCATAATGATAATCTACAGGAACGGGTGGGGTTTGTCCCAGTCATTTCGGGTTCTTGATGGAAACACGGGCTTCATATTATTTTGGATCGGATTTTAAACGGTTTTAGGTCGATCAGCTATTGTGAATCTCAATAATGTTATGTGTATGCCAGATGTCATTAATCTATTCAATTGCCAATTTAGTATTTGATGGCAAATTAAGGGCCTACAATCCAAATACCCAAAGGTACCACCAAACCACCTTGTCAATCTCCTAGCCAGTCAAACTCAGACAAATTTTCTTCGTACTTGGCATAGTCGACCTGTCCAGCATTCCTTGACAACTTTCGTTTGAGAGTGCATGTAGACATATGTTATCACAATTCATAGCTATAACGATAATCCGTAAAATATAACGTCGTAAATTTGCACACGAAATGATAAAAAAAAATTGTAGAACATTAAAATTTATATATATAATTCGAACACTTCTTATTGTTTAATGTGTAGACCTACAACACTGTGTTGTGTTATGAAACAAAACTCGTAAACTCGCTTCGTACACGGCATATTACCCATAGTATCTCCCATGCGGAAAATGAGCCGAAGTGCCAAGCTAAAGGTTAACCGACCACAAAGAGGTCAAAAATGACAAACCACCACACAAATATACAAGAACAACAAGATGAGACCAAATTATATTCCTTTGCCAATTATGCACATATATACATCACAATTAGGTGTCATCATCTTAACCACTCAACTCTAATCTTATAGGGGTTGCAGAGAATAGAATTTCTACGTATTCACGATTGTGATTGGTTAATCATAATGTTTTGAGCAATAAATAATTTTATTTCGCCATTTAATTTAGTCCAAAATGAATCTAAGCGGATTGGGAATATGAAAGCGAAGGGCCAATGTATTACAATCGACCTCCTAGGCATTTATCAAGGTGGTTTTCTAGGTGTAGATGTAAATGTCGTTTTTAAATCAAAATATCTAATTACAGTATACTCCCTCTTGGCGATATATATCTCCTCATTTTGTTTTGTTGTTTTGATTGACAATATTATAAGCTACTTTCAAACTAAATAAATCGTTCAATTCTCATATTTTATTCTATGTTGCATGCTACCAAATCCTCAAAGGCAAGTGGGACTTCCTTTAACTTTAGAAGCAACCTCCAATATTGTTAGTCAAAACAGTAAAACAAAACCGAGGTACCCTTAGGTTGAACAGAGTAATAATATCTGTTTGCCGGTAAATTCGAGCGTTTAGCAAAAAGTCTTTAAGCTTAATTAATTATAGTTAATCTATGAGTTGAGGACAAATGATTAGTGAGGGCTATAAATGGACCCTGTTGTTACGAGACGTGGCGAACAATAGGTGGTTAGTGGAATCAAGGGTAAGAAAAGGGCTGGTGCTGAGTTGGCGATGGCCGGTGGTGCTGTAGTGAGTGGTGACTTGTGAGTAGGGCGGTGCCTCACAAACATCATTTGATGTCGACAGCCTAAATTCACTTCATTTTTCAAGTTCATGACTTCAACATATACCTAAATATTATTCACTAGAGACTTACGGTTAGGCGATACATTGTGTAATCTTACTCATGCATTATGTTATTTATGCATCAACATCATCAAACATTTCTCATTTACTGGCTTAGAGGTACTAGCTAGAAATTTCCAATTGGTCAAGATGCGTGGCTAGTTCTCGTCAATTTTTCTGTTTGCACAATCACAGATTGGTTATGACGATGAAGTTTCATTAATCGATTGACAGAATCACTAAAGGCCCATTTAATCTCGTTTTTAATTTTCAGTTGTCAGTTTTCATTTCTCTATTCTAAAAAGAATCCATTAAAGTTCAAAAACCTTTTTTTTTTAGCTAATTCCCTCATTAAAAATTGATCCTAGAGCTAATTATAAAAGAGAGTGATGTGTTGAAAAAGAAAAAAAAAGTCGGCCGAGTTACTATTCATAGTGTAGAAGTTGAACTTGTATATAAGGGCTCGTTTGGATACCCCTACATTCCATAGGAATTTCATATTTCTAGGAATTTGATTTTTGAGTAGTTGTTTGGATGACCCTTTTTTACTAAAGTGGAGGAATTGTAAATTGCTTGGGAATTTCCAATTCCCATGAACCATAGGAATTTAATTACCCACCCCCCTTGGTAATTCACAATTCCTATGGTGTATATAGAAGAAATTACCGGTTCAACCTTAGTTATTTGTATTGCATTGAATTAACTTCTAACATTAGTAGAGGGTAAATTAGTCATTTGAATGACTAACATGGGAATTGTAATATGTTAAACAAACAACATGTAGGAAATGAATTCCATGGAATTCTAAATTCCCATATGGTAACCAAACGCTCTAAGCTAAATTGCCGGAAATTTGGCATAGGAATTAAATTCCAAGGAAGTAGAAATTCTCATAGGAATTTAGTTCTTACGGTATCCAAACGAACCCTAAAAATAGTTATCTATTAATAGAACTCATTGAAGTCCCCGGAAGAATTGGAGCTACAAGCATCAAGAATGTATTTTTATACTGAACTTTTGTAGTCTCTTCCACTACATGACCACACTATGATTATAATAATTCATTAGAGGTATACTTAGAAACATTATTCGTATAGGTATCGCCAAACAGCTCGCGTAGCAATAATTAGGACCTTTGATCCCTATCAAAATACATCTAAAGCCTCAATTAAGATTAGATTATTGCATGCAATTATAAGTTTATCATATGATCAAAGCATATTAAAGATTATCATCTTGGTCAGCTATAACGTTGAAATTTGGAGGAGACTAATTGATAAGAATTAATGATGAACTTTGGTGAGCTTTTTATGTTTTTTTTTTTTTTTTGAGAAAAAAAGCTCACCAAAGCTTTTTATGTTTTTTTAGGTAAGTTTCTTGGGTAAGTTGCATGTAAATGATAGCTTGTTGTTTGCAAATGTGTTTTACTTTTGAAATAATTATAATAATCAAATACTATTAATTTCGAGTCTTCATTTGGTTAACCACAAGTCACAACGTATGTAATCTCATCATTAAATTCTACTCATCGTAAATTTAAGTTGTACAATTCGGTATAAGGGTTAAATAGTCAATCTTTAACAAACTCAAAAGTATTTAGCAATTAAGCAATGTTAAGTAGACTCTATATATAAATTATCTAATTACGTACTTGCGAGATGATTTAAGAACGTACACAATTCATAGCTTTTAGTTATTCACATTATAAGCAAAATTAGCTAAGCATGTTTATATATTCTCCTTAATCTTCAAGCAACACATCGAAATTAACATTTATGTGAATCCCAAAATATACCATTTTCGAGAAGAGATCACTAAAATGAAAGAAATAGGAGCCACTCAGCCACACATCCTATCTAGAGCAAATAATGACGAGATCACCCACATTTGGCCACGTACAAATACAAGTATACAAACACTGCAACAAGATACTCTCTGAGATGATTATTTTCTCAAGTTTTGTGGCTCATGATTAAGATGTGGTGCAAATGGTAGGTCCCTAACACAAGAAAATGATAGGATAACATAAAGTAACTTAACATGAAAATGGGGCGGCATAAAATTTGGTTTTAACAACAAATTGCCAAATGCTAAATGGTTGCGGAGTACGAAAACACTTAAAATTGTCTAATATCGTCGTAAATTTTACTATCGTAACACAATTTTGCACAGAAATAACTAACATTGTACTTAAAGATTTTCGATGCTACCCCATTAACCAATACTCCGTATAATATATTCCAAGTAAATTGTTTAAACTTCTTCAAAATGTTATACATAATTTGTTCTTTTTAGTTGTTAATGTTTGGTTCAATCCTCAAACCTAAATTAACAGCTGAAAAAAATAGACGGAAAATGGTATACATCAGTGTCAATATTATATTTGTCCATACTTTAGACCTCTAATTTCACGGAAAAACTATTGCTCCTTTCTCAACCCATAATCAACACAATAAATACCCACTTATTTTCCTCCACAACTCATCAAACCCATCACTTCAACCACAAGTCTCATTTTGTGCATTGCGACTTATAACACTCTCATAACTCTCTTTTTCTAGTGAACCAAAACAAAGAAACCTTTGATTTTCTAAGCACAAAATTAATAGCAGAGCAAAAATGACTAAGGATGTAGAAGCAGCAGTGGCAAAAGACTATCATGACCCTCCACCATCACCTCTGTTTGACATAGAGGAGCTGACAAAATGGTCATTTTACAGGGCTTTGATTGCGGAGTTTATAGCAACACTCTTATTCTTGTACATCACGGTGTTGACTGTGATTGGTTACAAGAGCCAGAGTGCTACTGACGCTTGTGGTGGTGTTGGTATTCTTGGTATTGCTTGGGCTTTTGGTGGCATGATCTTCGTTCTTGTTTACTGCACTGCTGGTATTTCTGGTATGTTACTTCATTCTCTCCTTTTCGTGTTAACATGAATCGTCATATACTCATATGAATACGTGTTTTATTGATTTTGTTTGAGTTCGGTTAACATGAATTGTCTCGTGAAGCATAGTCATATCTCACTACCCTCCTTTGCCTATAGAGGAAAGTAGTGTTAAGATGTTGAACCATTGATCGGACATCGACCATCCATTTAATTAGACTTTAGACTTTTAGTTGGAACGATTTATTCGGAAATACATAGAGTAGTCCATGGTTAGTTGCAAGGTGTTGTTGTATGAATTGGAGTTGCAATTGTTAATTTGTGACCACGGTCGTTACTTGTTTTCATCAAATTACTCCATGTCTTGACGACGACAAATCCATAATTCTAAAATGAGTTAAAGTCGATTAATATGAATTGTCAAGGGTGCGGTGGCATACTGATTTCTATTATTCGACTAGTATACTATTTTTGTGGGTTCTCTTGATAGTAACCATTAAAATAACAAGATCGTTTGGTACCATATGGTATGAATGTATATATAATTGTAACACTAGCTTTAGAGGGAAATTTAAAAGACACACTAGAAAAATAGAAATGCCGTTTTATACTACTTTTATGAATTTATGTTTGAAGGCAAAGAAGTGGGTTCATCCACCATATACTGTGTTATTATGTTGGATTGTACATTTGTACACTCTAGTCTGTCCTTTAGCAAAGACCATTCCATACTACTGTTCTGGTGATATAGTCTCGTCCAAAAGTTATTAATACCGAGTAAATTAAAGATCGAGTGGTAAATCATAATACGTCCGAAAATTAGATTTATTAGTGGTATTTACTTGATCCAAATTCATTATACGAACCTTTAACTCTTTAAGTACCCTGTTTTCATTTTGTTTTAAATATGTGAATTTGATTAACTGTTTGAAAATGGGCAGGTGGACACATAAACCCAGCAGTGACATTTGGGCTGTTGTTGGGAAGAAAACTGTCAATAATTAGGGCCATTTTGTACATGGTGGCTCAATGTTTAGGAGCTATCTGCGGTGTTGGCTTGGTGAAGGCCTTCCAAAGTGCACACTACGACAGATACGGCGGTGGCGCCAACGAGTTATCCGCGGGCTACAGCAAGGGTACCGGTCTAGGTGCTGAGATTATCGGCACTTTCGTTCTTGTCTACACCGTTTTCTCTGCTACTGACCCAAAACGCAGTGCTAGGGACTCTCATGTTCCTGTAAGCTCTCTTCTCCCTTTTTTATAAAACGTATACTCACTTTGTTTCATTCCTTAGATTGTTTACGTTTGATTGAAATAGCTCTCACGTGTTTAAAATGTTTAACTCAGTAACCCAAAAACCGGTGGGATTATAATTGAATAGTCAGGACTTTACCAAACATATTAATATACTCCGTATTATTTTTCAGTGCCGTAGTTAATTGAAAAAAGAGTCATAAAATGCCAAATTTGGAAATAGTTGCTTGTAATTTAGTAATGGTAACATAAGTCAATAATGTACACTTATCCTACTTAGTTAAGTGACCGACCGTTGATTATTATTAAACCACCTAGGTGTGCTTTGTTATTTTGTCGCGTAATTTGTTGTTAAGGTATAAAACTATTGAATGGACTTTAAGGCCCTGTGCGATTCAACTTATTCAACAGTGTTTTCAAATCAAATCAGATTTATTCAAATCAGATCAGCTTTATTCAAATCAAATCAAATCAGATCAGAATTATCCAAATAACAATCAATGAATGTAGTCTATTTTTAGTTATTTATTCGTCTAGTTACAGTTAATTTATCAGTTAATTCAGTTCAAATCAAATCAAATCAAATTTATTCAAATCAAATCAAATCAGATCAGTTCAAATCAAATCAAATCAGAAAAATGCAGTCCAATCGCACAGGGCCTAACAATCGGTTGAGATGATTGGTCTTCCATGTGATTGTATTGTTAGTTTTCGCTAGACTATTCCGATTACTATTTTACTTAAAATATCTATTTTGCAAACATTTAAGGTTTTGGCACCACTCCCTATTGGATTTGCTGTGTTCATGGTTCACCTAGCCACTATCCCAGTCACTGGCACTGGTATCAACCCAGCTAGAAGTTTTGGAGCCGCAGTGATCTACAACAACAAGAAGGCATGGGACGACCACGTAAGTATACATAAAAAACGACATTGATTTACAATAATGTAAATTTAGATGCTTATTAATTATACGTCTACACATGTGACACTCGACTGAAAATGCCTAACGTTGTTTCTATTTCGTGACAATGTAGTGGATGTTCTGGGTCGGTCCATTCATCGGAGCTGCCATAGCCGCCATATACCACGTATATATCTTGAGAGCAGGTTTCGCCAAGGCGCTCGGGTCTTTCAGGAGCTCCCACAGCGTGCACGTGTGATGAGCCTTGAGCTTTGTACCAATCTAGGCCATCACCAAAATCAAGCATGGTTTTTGGCTAGATGGGAATTTCAATTTTAGTGTAATTTCGTACATTTGCCTAGAAAGAGGCATTGAGGATTTGAGGCTTACAAAAGAAGATGTACATAAATTTTTATTTGGTGGGAAGTGTTTGTCAATCTTAATTAGTGTCACTGTTGTTGTTGGTAATTTGGTATGTCTCGGCACTTGTTTTCATTGTGTGCCTTGACTCTTTTGAGTGAGTGTTTGTATCTTTTATCGTTTTTGTTAACTTTGGTGTATTTTGCTCTTCCATTTATGAATAAAGCTTCTTCTTTCCTACTCGATCTCTCATTACTTTCCCAATAATTTATGTATACTAGTTATTTGACCCGTGCAAAATTGCACGGGCCGTTTATCCTCTATTTGTCTAAATGTTGGTTATCGTTGAATGCTATTTAAATTGGATGTTGGATTATGAAATGGTATTAGTTAGATTTTCGAATAAATATGGCTTTTAAACTACTATTAGACACTCGATGACTCCGTGAATAATTGTACGACGTTGACGCGCGATAAAATGGATTATAAAATGGTATTAGTTAGATTTTCGAATAAAGTAGGCTTTTAAAACACTAATAAACACTCGATGAATAATGAATAATTGTACGACGTTGACCAGCGATAAATTCATAAAAGACGTATATCTCCATTTCGGTTTGCAAATACTCAGTGAAAATTTCTAATTATAGATGTAATAAACAACAAATAAAAATTATAGTGTCCTTTTTGCCAACTACAGTTCAAACTACTATTTTTACCATTTAGGAAAGACTTTTTTTTTTAAGACAAATTTAGGAAAGACTTTAATCTTTCCTGCGTAGTGTGGCTCTTCGACAACCATCCACACCATCCAGAAATTTCATGCCTTCGACCTTGCCCAAATTCGCCATTTTTTTCACCATCCACCGACAAAACCTTGCAATTCATCCCCAATCTCCGCCAAATTCATCAATTTCTTCGCCATCCACCATATACATAACCCCCAAAGTTGCACTGCTCTTCGACATCCTCCTCACTCAACCTCCGAATCTCATTTTTATCAATCAAATTCATTGTTAGTTTCGAATAACAAATCATCACCATGCGTTTGAGTAATTAAAGGTTCGTGATATAACTGGTATTGTAAGTTCATCAATTAAGGTTTCATATTCATTTTGAACTTCAATTTCGAAATTGATTTGGGCATTTTAATCAATGGCTTGATTATTAGTTTTCATGTATAATGATTGAAAAAGTGTTTATAGGTTGGGTGACTGAGTTTGAGATAGAGAGAAAGCTGTGCCATTTTTGGTAATACTACTGCTTTCGATGGATGCTGCTAATACTACTGCTTTCGATGTAATTATTCACTAATTAATAGGTAAGTTCAAATTGCTAATACTACTGCTTTCGATGTAATTATTGACCAATTCGAGTACAATTGGTAAGTTCTAGGAGGGACGAAAGGGGGTATGGGAATAATCGAGTGTATGAGCAGGTATGGCCACATTTCGATTGTTTGGTATGGAGTGGAGGCGGTTTAGAGTGTAACCAAAGAAGGTTAGGATTTTCAGTATGCATTGGTGGATGCATTGAGGTGAATGGTGACGGTATGACATGAAACAGAGGAGGTGAATTTGACCCGTGCAAACTTGCACGGGTCGTTTCACCTCTTTGTTCTTTAAACTGGTCTAATACGGTAGGTATAAGATATTAATACGTCCAATTTATAAAAATGGTGTTAGTTAGATTTTTGAATAAGTTGAGTTTTTGACACAATAAAATAGACTTAATACCCATTAGATAGACGAACCGTATTGATCAGCGAAGAACCTCACAAAAGAGGTAATTATCTATTAATGTTAGAATATTACTCCATAGGAATTGCTAATTAATTATAGATATAGTAAACAATAAATTAATTTTTTTCCTTCTCAAAAAACAAAACAACAAATTAAAATACTAATGTGACTTTTATCGACCAAAACCCTTAACCACACAAAAATTGATCATATTTGACCTCGCCGGCTTCTTTTGGTCATGGACCCGTTTTTTATTATTATTTGTCACCCGTGTTGAAGCACCTCTTTAATCTCAAAATCGATCTGACTCGTTGAATTGATCAAAAGGACCCATAACTAACACAAATTAGCCTAAATTCAAACTAATTTAAACCTTAAGCTTCACTGTTTCTTTTGTCTTAGACTTGCATTATTTATACTCTGACCCTATGTTGCACGAGTACGGACACCGACACCGACGCCGGGAGGACACCGGGACACCTCAATCTCGAAATCTAGGACACCAACACCGCTATTATTTTTTAATATAAATATATTAAAATGAATTAAATATTATTACTTTAATAAAATAATGAGAATTTTTAACTTTCAAACTTAAACCAATTTTAAAATGAAGATATTACACACATGATCATTGAATTTGTCAAGGGAAACACTAAGAAATTCGAGATTAACAATGTGTATTTCGCCCAAATTCTTGCTTAATGTTTGTTTTTTGTGTCCTACGGGTGTCCGAGAGGTGTCCAACCGGTGTCCTGTGTGTAAACAACCGGGTTTCGTGTCCGGGATAAAAAAGAATAAACCGGACACCGGTCCGACGTGTCCTCCCGGTGTCCTCCTGGTGTCCGTGTCCGACACCGTATTGGACACGGACACGTCACTTGGGAGAGGTGTCCGTGCTTCATAGCTCTGACCCATTTTAATTGTTTTGTTTCAATTGTCACTCTTTTTTTAAATGTATCTATATATATTGCCTTCGTTTTGTAGAAATTTCTTAGTAATCCTAATTAATTTAGGTCACTTAACCCGTAGGTGGTGACATTAGTATGTAATTTTATAACCTTCATAACACATGCTTATTTTGTGCACTGATGTTTGAGCTGGGCGGAGGGAGTATGAATTTGTAGATAAAATTTTGGTTTCTTAACTGGTAGGACATTATACGACATTAGTAGTATACGCTAATGGAATATGTAAAAATGCTATTTTTAATTTTATTAACATGCGAGATCATGTATTTTTTTAGCCTTAGGCCACCCCGTTCACGTTTCTAATCCAAACCCGTTATTGACCTAGCCGTATCATTTTACATGCATGGATGATCAAAAGTCTTCAAATAAAAGGGATATGCAGGAGTTTTGTCCGAGCCCTACTAATTAACTTGTACATGTGAGGCTGTGACTTGTGAGACGTGCTAGGTAATGACTACTGACAATGCTTTATAGTTTATACGACCCGTGACCCATAACGACCCAACCTGTATTAGCGATATCACTTTGTCTAATTTGTCTAGGCTTCTTGACCGGATTTATAGCCCAAGGAAATTAACCAGCATTTAAATTTTTTCAGACCCGTATTACCCATTTGACATGTCTAGCTAATTGTGAACGACCAAAAATAGATATATATCTGTATCTTTAATATTATCTGACTACCATATTGCTACGTACAGTAATTGGTAATTACCCACAATTATAATTTGCACGGTAGTAGAAATATACATTTTGTATAAGAATGGAGTTAGTTAAACAAATTGTACGATAAAATGATATCACAACTCTCTTACCCGATGTAAAAAAAGAAAAAAGGTCCTGGAGTTTCTCATGGTCATGCACTCATGCCTCATGCTCTCTTAGCTTTATTCTTATTTACTCGTTAAGAGGGATCATGCCTTTGCTCACACCTTGTCCACGCCACCGGCACAACGTGAGTGGCTGATAGTAATTATGTACTCCCTCCGTCCCAGCTCAAACACCCCGAGCCTTCTTTGTAGTGGAATAAGAAAAATTGATATAGTATGTTGAGTGGGGTAATATTAGGAAAAATGATGAGAGAGAATGTGGGGATTAATAAAAGTAGGAGAGATAATGTGAGAGAGGATGTAATAATTTAATAAAAGTAGGAGAGAGAAATATGTCCCAAAATAGATGGGGTGTTTGAGGTGGGACGTCCCGAAATGGAATATGGGGTGTTTGAGCTGGGACGGAGGGAGTAACCTAATTCTTGTTAATTTCATTTGTTTTATGAAATCACTATATATGTTCTTGCGAGGGAGTTAAAATGGTATTAATAATAGACGTCATTTCAAAAAATCAAAATTATAAATATAACGGGCCAACAACAATTCTATATTTGCCCAAATGAAGATTACTTACAAACCTGCACGATCAATAAGATATGAAATAAGAGGGGCATTTTGACACATAATAATGGTCGAAACGGCATACCCATGAGTCCGAAATCATGCGGTTAATTACGTACCAACTACATGTATACGTTATTATATTTCCTACTTGTATTATAGTAAGTGATTGCTGATGGATTTATCTCAAAACTCTGAAAAAATTGCACAGACTATTATAATCAGATATTATCTATTTTCGTGACCCAATTGCTTAGTTATGAACCCGCTTTATATGACCGGTGATCCATATTAACCCGAATTCATTTAGTTACACGTACTTTTGGGTCTAATCTATTGTACCCGTTGATCTCTGAGTTAAACAACATTTATAAGATAACTAATTAATTAACATGAGTAGGAATAATTTTGTACTTTATTTCCAAATATCCAGTCCCTATAATTTGCGTAAATTAAAAGATTTGATTCTATAAGGAAATGATTTCAATCTTGTATGTGTGCAAGTACTTCCTGCGTATTCTTTTTTTTTTTGCTTTATTCAACACTCTGCGTATTCTTTTTTTTTTTTTTTTTGAAATAATCACTCTGTGTATTCTTTACCCGGCCATATCCTAACCTAACCTGACTTTCGCGTATATGTGAACTAACCCGTATATGTCTTTTGAGTCCGAATTGATGCCTAGTCTACAACAGCGACACATGAATAAAACTCCAGTCTAACAATTTCGCAAATAATACTGTGGATTTTTTATTTTTTCCTCGATTGAACACTTTACGTTTCAGATTAGCGTCGCATCAAGTTTTGTGCGTGCGCATACTAATCTATGATAACCTGGAACGAATTAGAAGTGTTAAGGAGCAAACCAAAAGTAAAACTCAAGTCAAGTCACTCCAAGCACTAATAAATCAAACACATCGAGATGCACTAAAAAAAGGTTGATCATTGCATTCATTGTGTATGAGTGATCAAATACAAAAAAATATACAAATCAAATAGCTAAAACCAAAGAAAATATCAAATTCAAGAGATAGGGGAATTGAGATGAGAGCTGCATGCAATGTTTTTTTTTTTTTTTTTTTTTTTTTGGGTATAAAGAGCTGCATGCAATGTAGATTACTGATAATTAGCGTGATGTTAGTGTATATAATGATGCCCTAAATTAGGGACGAAATGTAATACTTTTATACAGGAACTAATTGTTGGAAATTATACAGGAACTATTTGATTGTTCCTTCTCAGTTATGGGCATAATTGCATAAATTATATACTAATTCTACAATAGCTACCAATATCTGGTAGCCATTGTAAGAGAGACAATTAGGACCATTTGATATCTTTGATTCAATCCTAGCCATTGAATTGTTTGACCATAAAAATTATTAAATTAAAATTAATTTGAAAACTAATTAATGAAATCAGATTTTAGAGGAAGTTATAAACATCAAAACCCGTTTTTCTCTCTCTTCCTCCCCCCTCCTTCACCTCCTCTCCACCCCAGGAACCACCGCTGACCCACCACGACTTGTACTCGCCTGCTCCTAAGACCGCCGGTCTCCACCCTCACGCCCCCAAACCATTGCGCCTCTGAGACCTTCTCCTCCACCTCTTTTTTCTCATGCGAGAGAATGAGTCGTGAATATGGAAGGGCGCGACGACGGTGGTCCGTGATGGCATAGTTGGAATCACCAGCATGTCGTCGGCCGTATGGGGGTTGGTTTGGGTGTGGGGTTGAGGTGGTGTTGGGCTGCGAAAAGGTGGTTGGTGGTAGGGAGGGGGAGAGGAGAGAGAAAATTAAGGGGTTAGGGTGAATTTATTTAATTTCTTATTAGATAAAAGTTATTATTTTGGATTTACTAAATTAATTTTTTTTTGAAATAATTAATAAATTAATTTTTAGGTCAAACTTATAATGGCTACCGGGTCTTGGTAGCCATTGTAGAATCACTCTAAATTATATCTACCTGATTTTGTTCCATTTTGTTTCTATAACGTAGGCCTAATCTTTCATTATGGGAGTATAGTAAATCAATTAAAGTTTTATTTATGATTTATTTTGGGTATAAAATAATGATTCCACTTTAGAGAATATCCCGTTTATCATGCAAATTATCTAGCATGATATTTAAAGATTTTTATTTACATTTATATTTAAACCCTAAAATTCTTTCAGAATTATTATCTTGCTCAAATATTTTAAAATCGGCATACTAATAATGTTCAATAAACAAAATAAAATACAGTTATTGAAATAAAGTACTAATGCCATTTTTACAGTTATTCTAATCAAATTTTATTTATTCCTTTTAGATTTTTGAGATAATTCGACCCTAATTTTATATTGTATGGCATTTTTAAACTTTGAATTTTTATCATTTAAGGAAATTGCGATTTTAGATGCTAAATTTTATTTAATTTACGATTTTAAATTGCGATTGGTGTGTGAAAAGTATAATGTAAAAAAGTAAATATTCCTAATGATTGACTGATATAATGCTTGGTTGTGCATTTTTAGACAAGAATATATATTGGCAGTAACAATTGTGCGTGATTATGGGCAAAATGATATGCGTGAAGATATCCAGGAGATCATTTCGGCATATTTTGTACATTTCTGCTGACATATGTGTAATTGAGGCCAAGCATATAAATGTAATTAAGGGCAGCAATATAACTTATTATTGGCGTGTGGCAAACAAAAGGTGGCATGTGTTTTTCATAAGCTTATTAGTGGTATTTATGTCAAGTTTCATTTGACATCAGCATCTTACGTGGCGTGTCTCATTGAACTTCAAAGGCACGCCTATTTATAAAATAATATAATATTGAACAGTTCAAGCCTTAAAGGTGGTACCGATAGTGAGCTACAGTACTAGCTCCCTTCTCTTCCTCGCATTGTTAATGCTTGATTTAAAAATTGTTTCGTGTAATTTAATGAAAAGTCGATCAACAAATGAATAAAGGAAACAGAGGGGTTCATTTTGGCTCCGGTTCGATCTATGGAGTACGCATTTCGGTTCCATTAAATTTAGATCATTTTAAAATAGGCAAATTTTATCGATCAATCTTTATCATGAACAACCGTGGAGTGGGGCTTGGTGTATATGAAAGTGGATCCACCGCGTTCCTTTATGTTTTTTCGGCATATGTACCCGTTGAGGCTACCATTCTTTTTTTTTATTTTGGAAACTTGCCATATGTTTTTTGGTACTATTCCTAACATTTTCCCCAAAACTTTAAGTGGTTTTTGGTTTCCGAAGTCAATTTGAGTCAAAATAGAGGAAAACTTTTCGGTGTTGAGCAATTTTTGCCACTACTGTAAGTATAGCCAATGTTGTCAAATCATGAACGGAAAATTCACGCGGTGACCATCTACTATGCAAAGTTGCATATGTTGACCTAAATCTTAAACTTTTTCTTTTTTGGTGAAAAATAATCGAAATTTTGTAACAAACTGGCCAGCTCTTTATAAAAGAGTAGTGGACTCCGTCAACTTCTCACACACGCAATCAAAAGTTTTCCCTCCAAAAAACATCAGAAGCTTCACTCTGAAGACTGAAGCTCTCCTCAATCAACAATGGCGGTCAGCTCCAACTGCCACTCCTTTCTCATCGCACTCACTCTCCTCCTCCTCATCGCCGCCGTCTCCACCGCCCAGTCTCTCTCTCCTCCACCTTCTTCGCCCCGTCAACCACCGCTTCCACTGGAGTACGATTACTACCGGAATTCTTGCCCTGAAGCTGAGAAGATCGTGTTCGAAGTAATGCGCGAAGCTTTCCGCAACGATTCGAGAATCACTGCTCGTCTTCTCCGGCTTATGTTTCACGATTGTTTCATTCAGGTCGATTCTCGCATTTCTTCTCTTAATTTCAAGTTAATTCATCTTATTTGATTGACCTTGAATTTCATGATTAATTTAGGTTTTCCTATGTTTGAATTGACCTTGAATTTCATGAGTTTGCTGTTTGGTTGCTTAATTTAGGAATTTTTTAAGTTTTTCTGTTCGATTGAATTTTCTAGGGTTTCTAATTTGCGAATTTAACGTAGTTTGTTGTCAACTGGCATGGTGTAATTAGTATAATGTGGTTGTAATTAGCGTAAAGTGGTTGTGATTAGCATGATGTGGTTGTAATTAGCATAATGTGGTTGTGATTAGTTACGGTTCGCTCATTTTAACTTGTTCGCAATGATCTTCAACTTTTATGGTGTGTGCGAGACGGTTACAAATGACTGATTCATGTTAGCCGACCCAAATCATTTTGGGAATAAGGCTCGGTGGTGGTTCTTGTTGTTGTATTGGATATTTGGATGTAGTGATTAATTAGGGTTCATTCATGTTTTCGTTGGATTGAATCGCTTCCTGTTATTGTGCCTGTGAATTGGACTATAATAGTGTTGCTTACGCTACCATTTGGGACCTGTTTGGTGATGTTGTAGGGGTGTGATGCGTCACTGTTACTAGATGACAGTAATGGTAACCAAAGTCGCCAATCGAAAGAAAAGCTGTCCCAAATCAGACTATAAAGGGGTTTCAAGTCATTGACACGATCAAAGACGCCTTGGAGATCGAGTGTCCTGGCATTGTATCCTGTTCAGATATCATTTCTCTTGCGACTAGGAATGCCATTGTTTTGGTATGTTGGTAAACATGGCCTTGCATTGCTTTTTGTCATTATAGTTGTCACATCGTTTCTCGTTTGTTTGTCGTTGTAAAGGCATTGTGCATATATAGTTTCTGTTAGTTCTCTAATGCTACACCATCCCTTAAAATCATACTTTGTTTTTCCTCTTGCCCTTAAGAACTGTCTGATTAATTTACTATGTTCTGATTCTATATCACAGTCTGGAGGTCCATTTTTTCCGCTCCTCACTGGTAGAAAGGACAGCCGGAAGTCGCACCATGATGCTGCTAACGCCCAAATACCAAAACCTGAGGGAACCATAAAGGATACACTGTCTCTGTTTTCACAGAGAGGCTTCAACGAGAAGGAAGTTGTCAGCCTCTTGGGTACGTAATTGACCTATATATATCAGCTACCTGGATTTGCAGTGACCTGAACACATGACCAGCTTTTTTATTTTATCTGCTGACATTGATTATCGATCCTTTTCATATTGTAGGAGCACATAGTATCGGGCAAATCGGCTGTGAGTTCATTCTAAATCGTATCTCCAACTTCCGCGGCACAGGAAAGCCTGATTCCAAGATTCCTGAAGACTTCTTGCTTGAGCTGAGCAGTGCCTGCAATGAATCTCCAAGTCCCTCACCTTCGAGACTGAGGAACCTGATTGAGTCTACCACTGGGTTGTCGTATCATCAGTCCCTGGCACAGTTCATGTCACTGGGCTCTGGTTTCGGTACACACTATTTCAAGAGCTTGCTTTTGGGACGAGGTTTGCTCTTCTCAGACCAGGACCTGATGTCACTTAACACCACTGCTGAAATAGTCCGACTGTTTGCATCAGATGATGGGTCAATCTTCCGCCGGGAATTTTCTAAGGCAATGCTGAAAATGAGCAATCTTCAATCACCTGATGCTTCCCAAGGTGAGATCCGGACTAGATGCTCGCTTCCAAACAGCAAATAAATGATTTCTGTAGCTGTAACTAATAAGTGATGTGCAGAAACCTTGCAGTATGATGCATATCACTATATCAGTGTAATAATGCTTTCCAATGTAAAATGCATCAGAAAGAAATTTGTAGGATCAGTTAAACTTGAGGTATGAAGACCAACTAGTCTTGGCACTGATAAGAAATTCATGATATTGTGTAGATTACGTTTCTTTTTGGTCACTAGCTAAGCTGTGAAAATTTATGGCTCTGATCTCGATATAGCAGAATATTACTTGTATAAATATTGCTAAGAAACTAATAGAAAATAACACAGATATATATATGTAGAGCTTCCATCTACATGTTTAATTGATCTTTCAATTACATTACCACATACGTTTACTGATACATCAATTGACGGTATATGCTACAGTACAACTTAATGTCGAAACTTAGATACTAACAAAGTCGTGATCGAATGATTATATTTCACCATGTATACATTAATACATCTAAACAGATTAATTAGCTAAACGATCTGAACGATGCCATGAATGATTTTGGAGACGAGAGAGATGATATGGGTTTCCTCGGACAACCAGAAGGGAATTTTAACATCGTCATTAAACCCTTGTGTGCAAGAATCGGCTGCAGCGGCCACAACGTTGAACTTATGATCGACAGCTTGTAGTTTTCTGGCGGAGTAATCAGCTTCAACATCTTGCAATGTCGGAACGACATCCGAGAAGAGCTTGGCGCAATCTTGTAGCTGTTGGACGCCTCCGGTGCCCTGTCGGCTGAAGATAGATACCGTAAACTCCAAGTGACCTTTAACGTACTGAATCGAGCCTAGCCCTAGAGATGCGATGCTATTAGCACCCGTTGTTTCAGGGCCTGCACTAAGAGTGTAAAGACAATCGTCGATTGAGATGGTAGAGTCGCGCATTATAATAGCCGGGCATACTTCTTGGATCACTTTGTTATTGTTGTACGGATCAGTGTCCTCGGAACCTCTCACGGTCGTGGTCGAGGTGACGAGCACGAAAAAGATAACCAACATGTTCCTCATCAAACCTGATGACTTTCTAGCGTTACTCATGATATATACTGTAGTAATAGTTTGGTGCTAAAGTTTGAATGCTGAAAATAATAGATGAGGACGTCCTTATATAGGGAGCTGATTCTTAATCCGACTCCGAGTTTCTATCGGTTTTTTTATACTTCTCTTCCTATTTCTAGTAGAAATCTTATCACGCATGTCATTAACAATTTGGTAAATCTGACTGGGAGTTGTATGTAGAAGGTGTGTAGAGTAATTCGGTGCTTTACCATGGGCCGATTTCACGTACAATTTACGCTAATTTTGTTACTTTATCTGTGTTAAGTAAATCTTTTCGACTCCTAGCTATACATGAATTCAGATTCCTTAACAAAACCAAAGCAAATATAGACGTACTATGGAAACAGACACGAACACTGCATGGTCACCATTCAACACTTGACAGTAGTTGACACCTGTTAATTTGATAGCACGCACAATGAAATTATGTAATATGGTAGTTATTAATTAATTTATGGAAAATATTATAATTTATGGTAATAAGTTAACAATTTTGGTAAAGCATACGCTATATCACACAAAATAGACAAAAATAACCATCAAACACAAGAGCCGGGTTCTTGAACAAGTCTTGGGCATTATAGATCGATTGAACCGACCGGTATTGGCGCCAATCTTCCTTATCGATTGGGATTTTCCTTGGCACGGCCCTGTCTCCAAAATTAACTCATGGACGCAAACGACCCAGCCCAAACTTTTGATTATGTTTAAATGGGCCTCTTTTGACTTATGGGTACTGCGGCCTAAATTTAAATAAGAACATAATTTGACATTAGAACATGACCACGAGAGCAGCACGTAGTTTGCCATATTTAGTGAACGTGACCGGCAAGATGCGGACCTCGGCGTAGGATCTGAAACCACTACACCCGAGATCGGAAATTAGGAACATTGACTCGTAAATATTTCTCTAGTCAAATTGTTAGTATCCCAACAAAAACCCGAAATGTGTAATTCAGTTTTTCACACGCAGAGCTTGGAGGTAAACTTGATCAAGTGACCTAACAAAAACCGTGACACCCGAACCAACAAAACCTAGAAGTATGACAAACCAAAACCACCAACCTGACTTGATCCCGAGCTGTTACTTTATTTTTATTTTTTTGAAATGATCGCGAGCTGTTACTTGACTCAACTAAGTTACGCCCCATGCCCCAACTAAAACCAAAATTAATCTCTTTCTAAACTCTACAAGTAATTGGTTTAGTACATAAGGGGTAAGTGGGCCAGACGTATGGCAAACCAAACCACCCAACCTCACCTCATCGCGAGCTGTTACTTGACGCAACTCAGTTCCCCCCACCAAAACTAGAATTAAACTCGCACCATATATGACCCATATGACCCATGGCCCGACCTGATCGACGACTTAGTACGGAGTAATGTTTTATATTAGCTCAATAAAGCTCCAAATGTGGACGGTTTGGCACTTAAGCAACTTTTCACTTTAACTTTATAACAAAACAAAACCATACATTACAATGTCTTGGAAACTAAGCTTTGATCAAAACTCAAACGATCACTCACTAACACCATGCATCGACAATCACTTGACTCAAACATGACCCAAAAGTCCAAAACCTATCTTAACCTAACCTAACAAAACAATTGACTTGAAATGACCGCAGTCAAAAGTTGAAAAGCTATGTAATCAAACCGTACCGAATACTAACATAACCCCTTTTAACCGACCTGAAACTAACTCAACCTCGTAGATAATATTAATAGTTGTCAGTGAAGCAACTTTAACTTTATGACTAAACAAAACGCACTAACAACAATATCAGGAAACTAAATTTTGATCAGTACTCAAAACTTGTGTTTTAAAAAACCGGATCGGACCGGCCGGTTGAACCGGGATCCGGTCAGTGGTCAAACCGGTTGGGGCATTTTTTTGTATATATCTTAATATTTTTGGCAATATTTTTATAATTGTGAAGTCATCCGGTTTTTGATCCGGTCGAACCCCTTGACCCATCGAACCCCCGACGCTACCGGTTTGATGTCCGGTCCGATTTCTAAAACATTGCTCAAAAGTCACCCAATAACATCATCAACAATCATTCGACACAACATCCATTGTCTTGAAATAATCTTATTCACTCGCAAAAAGCCGTATAATCAACACGACACAACCCGTTTAAACCGTTCCGAAACCAACCCGAAACCTTGTCAAAACTCAAATCTCCATCAAAGTCAGCGGATCAAGGATTAGATAAACAAAAAGATTAGTTGTCAAAAAGTACAGGTAGTGATCATATTCAAAAAGAAAAAAAAGTTTTGACTTTTTAAGGAAGCAACTAGGAAGCAGAGACTGTGAGAGTGAGTGAGGAAACAGTGAGCAGTGACTAAGTGAGTACAACGAAGCAGGTAAACTAAACTCTACTGTCACTGTTAAAAAAACAAAACAAACAAAATCTAAGAATTATTATTAAGGATCTGTCTCTCCTTAGTTTGTCGTCACCAAGAAGCCGTAAAAATGGCGGATCCCCATGTTACTTGCTTCGCTATCATATTATTCTTCCCCCCCTTACTCTTCAACTTCACTCTTTCTCTCTCCTCTCCTCTCCTCCTCACTTTCTCTCTCTTTAACCCACCATGCTTTCTCTCTCCTCCTTCTTGCTGCTCCTCAGCTCAATCTACCTTCCCAATTACGCATCTGGGTACGGATCCATGGGTCCCATTTCGGCTTCTTACGGAGGCGACAACGAGGACGTTGCGTTCTTTTGTGCTATTGACGCTAGTGGGAAACAGTCTGTTATTTGCTGGGATAAGCATGGGAGCTCGTCGGAGAATTCGCCGGAGGGGTTGACCGGAGTTCCACCCATGGCGGCGTTGACCGGTGGTGGTGGGTTTATGTGTGGTATCTTGTCGAACACGTCTCAAGCCTACTGCTGGAGTTCAGGTACTGGTGGTAGTGAGAATCTTGTGCCTGACGTTTATAGTAGTAATAATTACTCTCATATTGCTGCTGGGAAAAGTCATGTTTGTGCAATTAGAGGGAGTTATTATAATGATGGTAATGATGATCATGGTGTTGTTGATTGTTGGGATGTTTTTTTTACTGCTGGTAAATTTAGTTCTAAAGAAAGTACAGTTTTTTATGATCAGAATGTTAGTAATTTGATGTTTCAGAAGCTTGTTTCTGGAGATGGGTTTTGTTGTGGTGAGGTAAAAGATGGTGGTGGGGTTGTTTGTTGGGGGCCTAATTCATTAAATTTGGGGGTTTCTAAGATTTCTGATAATTTTGTTACTTTGAGTGCTAGTAAGTCTAGTTTTTGTGGGATTCCTCAGGAATCTAATGAGATTAAGTGTTGGGGAAAGACTGAATCTTTTCCTAGAGCTGAATCTGATGTTCGATTCGTTGCGTTGACCGGTGGTTCTAGCCATTTTTGTGGGATTAGAGAGGATGATCATGGGGTTGAGTGTTGGGGGGAGTTTAATTCTTCATTGGTTCCGAAGGGTTCGGGGTTTTTCGCGATTTCTGCATCTGATGTTGTGACCTGTGGTATCAGAGAGCAGGATTTGGTTCTTGATTGTTGGTTTGTTAATCAGGCGGCTCAGCCTTCGGATTATGATCCTCCTTTGCAGCTTTGTAGTCCCGGGTTGTGTAGTCCGAGTCCTTGTGGTTCACGTGAGTTTAGGTTCAATGCAAGTACCTTGAATGAGGCAGATTTGACTAGTTTGTGTATCAGGAAGGATTTGCATATGTGTTCACCCTGTGGGAGTAGTTGCATGGAAGGGTTCTTTTTGTCGAGTTTGTGTGTGGAGAATGCTGATCGAATCTGTAGTTCTTGTTCTCTTTGCCAAAATAGCTCGTGTTGGGATGTTTGTGGGCTTAAGAAGGTGGAGTCAAAGCGAAGACATCAACGTCAAATGAAGAAGATCGTGCTCATACTAGGGCCATCGATTGCAGGCTTTCTATTGATCTTGATTGGCTGGTGTCTTTTCCCCTATTTGTTCTTCTTTAAAGGGAAAGAGAGCCCTAAAAAGCAATTCAGGTCATGTATTGGGAAAAAGGATGTGGAATCTGATAGTAATGCTGATCCTAATCCCCCTATACCCGTTGCGCAGTGTCCAGGGGAAGCTCAAATTTTCCGGCTTTCTGAGCTGAAAGATGCAACAAACGGGTTCAAGGAATTCAATGAGCTTGGCCGAGGAAGCTATGGTTTTGTGTACAAAGCGTTACTCACAGATGGGCGTCAAGTAGCAGTCAAAAGAGCAAATGCAGCTACTATTATTCACACCAACATCCGGGAATTTGAACTGGAGTTGGAGATCCTTTGTAAATTGAGGCATTGCAATATTGTCAATTTGTTGGGCTACTGCACAGAAATGGGAGAGAGGATTCTTGTGTACGAGTACATGTCCCATGGGACATTACATGATCATCTACATGGTGGTCTCTCGCCTCTTAATTGGACAGTCAGACTGAGGATCGCGATGCAAGCTGCAAAGGGACTCGAGTACCTCCACATGGAAGCTGATCCTCCAGTTGTGCATCGAGACATCAAGACATTTAACATTCTCTTGGATTGTGATTGGGGAGCCAGGATATCAGATTTTGGGTTGTCGAATTTTAATGAAAGGGATCTCGGTGAGGAGATGAAGAATGATGTCTACAATTTTGGGATCGTACTGCTTGAAATGCTTAGTGGAAGGAAAGCTTACGACGTAGATTACTCACCTCCAAATATTGTAGAATGGGCAGTGCCCCTCATACGAAAGGGCAAGGGAGCTGCAACAATTGATAGGTATGTGGCTCTTCCAAGAAATGTTGAGCCACTGCTTAAGCTAGCTGATCTAGCTGAGTCTGCAGTTCGAGAAAATTCAGATGATCGGCCTACAATGTCTGTACTAGCTCATTCGCTAGAGCAGATTGTGAAGGAAGGATTGATGTTGTAGTTGCCGGTAAATTTGCTAATTCAGAGACGAAGTCATTTCTTGCATAGCAGATGAGTTCTGGTAAGTACAGTGTAATTTCAACTGTAAATTTATTTTGAGCTCTTGTACATTCAGATATTTTTCGTGTTTGCTTCTCATTTTAACTCATATTTCCACTGATTTTGTGGTTTTACCATTTTTTCTTACTTCACAAAGTGAAGTAGTTAGAAATTGTTGTACCAAATCAAACTCTTGTACCATCTCAAATTGTGAAAGAAATACAAAATAACAATGTCCTCTTGAGTAAGGGCCTTCTTTTCACTTTCGGTATTCTATGGAATATCTTCTGTCTGAATCCATTATGATCTTGAAAACTCACTAACGTTATCAATTATATAATAATTTTCGATCAGTTTACTAGGTGATTTGTCAAGATCTTAACGCAGCGCAACACAGCATGTCACTATGTCAGCATGGGACACTACATCTGCTCTGGTTTTTTTCTGCCAACTATTTAACTAACAACCTGTTACTTCTCAGCAGCAGCAGCAGCGAAGCTGTCTGACGAGTAAATAATTTGTTTGAACTAGTAGGCCACTAAGACAAGTGGGCATTTTTTGAGAAAATACAAATCTCTGAGAAAAGATTTGCAAGGTATGGTGGGCTTTAGAAATCATCTTTTGCAAATATAAAAACAAAAGAGGTGATTATGTAGCTATTCTGTGAGATCTGTTCTTTGATTTTATAAGATAAGATGCTGCTATGTGACAGATAATTAGGCGAGAAGATCAGTTAATGATAGTGCTATCATTTTGATAAGCTCTGTAACTAACAGCAAATGGTGCCAGTATTATCCGTCAGTCTATCGTGTCCTTATCGCTTTTCTGATACTTGCAGTGGTGTTATGTTGTAGAGTTAGCAAATCACCTGCTATGTTAGTCCAATATATCGTCCCATTAGTATCGGGATCTAGGAATTCGCTATATGCTTGGAAAGTTCAGTCAGTGGCTTTGGATGGATATATAGCAGTGAGTAGCTTCACCTCAAGACCAGTACAGTAACAGGTGTTAGAAGCTAACTTCATAGTTGAACATTACAGCATCTTCGAGCTCGATTAGCTGCTACGTTTTGTTTTGGCTTGTAATACCTTGTTAAGTGAACTATTGAAGAACATTTAACACAGATGCAGAGGGCAGCTTTCAGTCTAAGACCTGTATGATATTTGTTGTTGAAGCTAGTTTCGTTGCTGATTGTTACGATGTTTTCTAGTTCTGATTTGCCGATTTTTTTCCCTTCACTGTTCGTTTGGTTTATAAACAAGACATATGAAAGCAACTAAGAATGTTGCTGTTAACTAAGTTCAGGAAACACAAAATCTGAATGTCACTGTCCTGTTACTCTGATCCTGAGACGCGGCGGGGTCAAATGAATGCAAGGGGGGTTGTCTAAACTCTAAACAATGTATTGGGTCACTGCCTTGATGATGTCTATCAATTGGCTGAAGAACAAGACCCCGAAAAACGTCGCTGTCTGAGCCTACCGGTAGTGAATGAACGAATAAAGTCGCAGGGGGAGACTCAGGATGTACGCAGAGGAACGTATGTAGGAAATGACAGAAATATGTAACATTAAAATGGTTAGACAGGGAGTTTCGAGCCGACACAGGATACTAATCCCTTTCAGATGTAAGTGCAGTGTCTTCTTGTGCAGCTTGAAGCTTCAGCAATACGACATTTACCTAACCCTTTTAATTAATTTCTGGCTTTTGACTTGATATTCAAATCATGCTTTCCATGATTGACGTTCATCCAAATTTTACCCCGTCAAAAACCTTGTGCTCTACTCTTCTTTTGCATTTTAACTGCCACCATTATGCTTGTAGCAATCCCACTGTAACAGTATTTATACTGCCCGATTTCCGCCTTCGTACAGCTTCTTTCCAAATCATTTCAGTTTCACTAAACAACCGAAAGATGAGCAAGTTGTGATCGATGTCGTGCCGTCCTTGCCGAATATGTTACCCTTCGCGTAATCGCGTTTGCAGCTAGGGTGGAGGAAGTGAGGTACGTACAGAGGTAGAAGGTCGGTGAAGTAGTGTGTGTTTTTCAACATATGTGAACGATATGAAGAATGTGAGAGGTTAAAGAAAGTTCTTAACAAACTCCAGCTTTTACGACCGACTATTTTTTTTCTTCTTCCTATAAACACTGCCATTTTATTTCCTCTTGGCATTGGAGTGTACGTGTATGAGCAAGTAGGATCACGTTCGAGGTTTCGCTTTCCCGTATCCAGTTTAGTCCATATTCGAGTAGTGAAGGTCGAGGAAGATCGAGACGTGTTGTGGGAATAAATATGCCTGGCTCCCTGTATGCCATATGCAAGTTCCAGCCAAAGATAGGGTGGCTTCTGCTTGTGGCGTGCAGGGAGTCAAGCATGTTGCACCTTCTTCCCATGGCATAGTTGACATCTATCCCTTCTTCATTACTCAATGCTTTTCATGTACAACTGCACGGTAATTATGTTCACCTACATTAGTGTCTTTTCTCCTTTTTTCTTTGTTTTTTAAGTGTTAATTGACTACGTTGTTGTTCTGTTACCAATAGCACAAGAGCTAGAAGCTCTTTCAAAATCTCGGAACAAAAATGTGGAGGGAGTCAATTACCTAGCCCTCTCAAGGTTAGTAAAGTTGCGACTTTAGATTTTGATTTGAGTAATATAACTCCTATGTACCCCAAAAAAAAAGTACTCAGTATATCATTTCTTATCCTCCTAGACTATTATAGGAGTCGAATCAGCTAGATAAGAACCATTACGCGACATTTTTTCTATTTTTAGGTGTAAATGGGCTGCCCCACTGGGCCTCTTAAGATCCAAGATTGGACCAAGGAGAGCTAATGGCCCAACCAATTGGAGAGAAGTGGAAGTAAGCATGTTCAACTTGAAACTTGAATTTTTTTTCATAATTGTTAGTCCTTCATCCCCCCATAGAGTTCCTGCCTTTTTTTTTTTTTTTTTTTTTTGAGGGTTGTCCAACTTCAACATTTTTATTTGAAGTCTTTCTTTATTTATCAAGTTGTTTTTCGATATAATTAGTAGAGCGTACTATAACGGAGTTTAAACTTAAACAGAGGATATATTCACCTCACATTCAACATAGGTGTTGTTTGGATACCCTCAAAATCTATGGGTATTTTATTTTCCTAGGAATTCAATTATCATGAGTTGTTTGGTTACCCTAAAGTGTAGGAATTGGAAATTCCTAGGCATTTCCAATTCCTCCAAAGTGTAGGAATTTAATTACCTAGGGGGGGCTAGGTAAGTAGAAATTCCCATGGGAATTGAATTCCCGTGTTCATCCAAACAAATTTCCCCAATTCCCATACTTTCTAAATTCCTAGGATTTGCAAGTTCATGGGAATTCCGACTTCACGAGTATATCCAAACGACACCTATGAAATATATTTCATATTTCTATTGAATACAAATTCACCTACGGATGTATAGGATAAAAAAGTAATCACTAATCAGGAGACATCATTAGATTCTTAAATAAAAAAAGTAACGATAATAAAACTTGGTAGTTACTTTCCTCACACAATCCATAGGCGATTCTTCCACTTATAAATAATTGATTCATATTTATCTCCCTTTACTAAAGAGCTCTACACACTATACCCACTTTCATAGTACATTAGTACCTTTTTTTACACCCAACATGACCTAAATTGCTTAATGATTCGTTAATCAACATGACCTTACTTTGCTTGATGATTCATCTTAGATTGTATGATTTCAAACAGTCCATTTACATATATAGCCCTATTTTCATAGTTTAAATCCGGGGTGTTACAAATTATAACTTATAACAAGGAATAATTCTTCTAAATTTCATGATACTTTGAAACTCAATACTCACATTCATTATGCTGAAAATAACTTTTATTTTTTCGTTAAGCGAAAAGGAATTTTTTGAAAATTGAAATTGTTACAACGGCCAAATGTAGGAGAATGAAAACAAGGAGGGAATCGGGAAAAATCAAAGAAAAGATGAAGGGTGTATATCTCATCACTAAAAAGGTAAGAAGTGTCGAGCTCTAAACCCGGGGAGAGTAAAGAGCGATGCAATAGATATGCAATGTAAATTTTCATCATTTAAACAATCACGTCAAAAATTACATGTCTACAAAGTTAAAATAAATGAAAAGTTTAATCACCCATCTTAATTTCGGACACATAAAACAATTTCATCCTCGAAAGAAACTGATCTAAATTTCCAAAGTAAAGCACCACCTTATACAATCTATGATCTAATATAGACAAAATCAACAAATTGAAATGGGACATAATCTATGACTAGTAGCAAAAATACCCAAGCATCTAGTCATGCCACTCAGAGCTAACAGACTAACACGGGCGGATGAGTCTCCCAACATAAATTTTCACATATTGTATGACTCAAACTCGAGACCTCCTTAAACGAAATCAAATCGCTTATCACTTAATCCAACCCCTTATCAATAACGCGAGTACATCACCTCATACAATATGATCCGATATGGACAAAATCAACATTTTTTCCACATTCAAAATTAGCAACTAGACCACCTCCAGAAATTGAAAAGGACATGCACTTAGTAATCTACCACTATCAAAAATAGCCAAATACCTATCATTCCAGATAAATTCCAACTCCACAACTATCTGTATATCACCCACAACATCAAAAAATATCTAAAGTCAAAAAAGCAAAAAGCAAACCAACAAAATACCTACAAATTTCTTCCCCAAATCTTAATAATTAAATCAAATAAATCCCCAATTATTGCACACTTTTTTTGTTGTTTGTTTTGTAGCTTCATGCTTACACCTCCTCCACTTTCATTCCCTCATTCTTCTCTCTCCTCCTCACAAACGTTCTTAGTGTTGTTGTTGTTGTTGTTGTCCCAACTTTACGCAACCCCCAATCCCCCTTCTCCCACCCACCCACTCTAAATTATTCCCCAAAAAAAACCTAATTTTCGATCAAAGTTTCAATCTTTCTGCAAAATTTCGTTGTTTTAGATAATTTGAACGTTTACCCTGATCGCGAAATTTGATGGGGAACGTCGGAAGTAGCGGCGGCGGACACGGCGGACGCCACCGGAGACAAGGGAGTCGAAGAACCCACCAAACACCACCACCGCCACCGCCTGCACAACCACCACCTCTACCTCCGCCGCCGCAACAACCACCACCACCCAATTCCCAACCGACTGCGAACAGGTACGTGTTTGCGGCGGCGACGCCGTACCCGGCACCGTACGCGAACCCGGGTCATGCAGGTGGGTATTATCAGTACCACCCGGGTTATTACCCGGCGCCGCCACCGCCACCACCGCCAGGAGGGATGCCGATGCCGCTGCCGGCGCCGTATGATCACCATCACCAGGGTGGGAATTGGGGGGGTAGGTATCAGTATGGGCCCATGTTGCCGGCGCCGGCGCCGTATGTTGAGCATCAGAAAGCGGTGACGATTCGGAATGATGTTAATATTAAGAAGGAGACGCTTAGAGTTGAGGCTGATGATGAGAATCCTGGACAATTTGTTGTTGCCTTCACTTTTGATGCCACTGTTGCTGGAAGGTATAACCTTTTTCTTGTAGTCGGTGCGATTCTCGAAACAATTTTCATTTTGGGTCATCTGTGCGTAGTCTCTCTATGTTTTGAATCAATAGGGGTAAGGCTTGCGTACATCGGACTTACCCTTACCTCCTCGCTTTATAGCGGGAGCCTTTAAGGCGCTGTGGTAATGTTGTTGTTGTTAATCTTGATTTTCCGGGGTTTATGTGTTTGTTGTTGATGTGATAGTTTTGGTAAATTGTGGAACTTTTTTGACTAGTTTGTTTTTTGTGGCCTGCACTCTTTTTGTTGCGGATGGTATACATGGTAGATTGGTAGTGGTTGCAGACTTGCACTAGGTTGGTCTTGTGTGGGAATTTTTTACTCTGATTCATTAAGAATTCCCGAATCTTTCTGTGGAAGACGCCAGTTGTGTGGCAGGAGACGGTGGTTGGGGAGTTTGTGTAGGAAGGAATACATGTAAAGTTTCTAGCTTTTCATGAGTTTTTATCTGAGGTTGAGGTTATGAGGTGTTATGGCAATATCTCTTCTGGCAATTGAAAGAATTCATTTTATTGTTTCATGAAAGTTCTGGCGAGTTGGGTTTGGAATTTTTTCATTTTGGTGTATTAGGTGGCGAAAATGAGGACTAATGTCTTAAATTGGGTCAAAGGCTTGTGGAGAAAGTTGGTAGGAAGGAATACATGCTAAGTTTCTAGCATTTTATGAGGTTTTGAGGATGAGGTTATGAACTGCTATTGTAATATCTATATTGAACGTCGAAAAGACTCGCTTTTGGTTGATGGCAAAACACTTTCCCGAAAGTTCTTGTGAAATGGGTTTGGAATAGTTGGAGTTTGGTGCATCAGGTTGTGGCAATGAGGACTTTTGATGTATTAAATGGATATAAGGGCCTAAGTTTAGACATCGTTGAAGCTTTTTGTTTTTGGTGATGAGTTCTCATCGATGGTTTCTCTAGTGATAATCTTTTCAATTGTCATGTACTTCTGCACATTCTGTGAACTGTCAGAGGCTCTCTTAGTGAGTGCTGAGTATGAAACTGATGGGAGATGTCTTTTTCTTGTCATTTGGCGCTCCGTCATTATGCAGTCTTTTGGCAGCCATGGATATGGATTGAAATTAGCATTATCGAACCAGGAAAAATGGTAGTTGTTTGGACGATGAGGTCATTATGACTTCTATTATCTTCCAAGTTTAGGAAGCCGCTTAGCTGCAAGAAGTGCTTCTCCTGTTCAAGCATGTAGTACCTGGTCCTCCTCCCAGATGCCATCAGCTTTTATTTGTATCTTACTATCTGTCAGGTGATGCGTGCTACTTACATGAGGTCTGTTTGGGTTATTATGACATGAGTAAGTGCAGTTGTAACTTTTACTCGCTCGACTTATTAGGCTCAAATGTTGGTTACCATTGTCTTACTTCAATGGATGTGCTAAACGTAAGTTCGTAGCCATCATTCTGACTCATTAGGTGTTATAGCTGATTAAGAACTTTTGACCTGGCTAATCATTTCATTAGAAAGCTCATATTTTAAGTGATCCACGTTCATGTCAATTGGTCTGATGCCGGTGATTGGTAAGATGAGGTAGCTACAGTCTTGTACGAGTTGTACCTGTACGAGTCTATTGATTTGGTCTGTCTACAACGTCAGTGATTAAGTTAGACCTTGTCTTATTACTTCCTCTATTAGAGCCTTATAGGATAAAAGGATAGTGACCTACTAGCATCATAGAAATTTGTCGTGACTGGTAAATTGTCCTTATAGTTTCATCCCATGAACCACCAATTGTCCCTTCTTAAATAATGGAAAATGGCCAAGTCAAATTATGTAAAGTTGTCACCTTCAGAGGTGTTGAAGTGTGATGCTTTACAGATGGAAATGATTTGAGCCTAGGGGAATGGGTGCTCTTCAGGCTCGTAGCTACTGAAGTTTACATCTTAGGTTCACACAAGAGACCGCATTCTCCATTTCATCTATCACATGGCAGTAAAGGATGTTGGCATGGCTCACCCAGGCCCTAATTGGTTATGGGTCAACACCTGCTTTTTTAGATAATTTGATATGCTATCTTTATAAGTTGATATGAGATACTAAGCGCTTGATGGGAAAAACTTTCGAAACTTAACTAAATTGTTCAGGTTACTGTTTTCCTCTATCTTTAAGATGGGACTAGCTAAAGTGCTAAACTGTATAGGGATCGTTATTGATATGACATAGGAACAGAGATCGTCAAGTTTTCTTGTTTTTGTCTGTTTCAGGTAAGTAAATAAAAAATTGTAAGGGATGGTAAAGTCCGAATGAGCTTATAATTGTGCACAAATACAGCTTACACGTTTTTCCTGGGTGGTTGGGATAGATTATGCTACCACAGGTTGCAAAATCTTTACTCACAATTTTCCAAAACAATTAAGAAATTTTGTTCTTGCAGATCATTTTTTTCTTCATTGTATCTTTGTCTGAGATTATATTTGGGATATGAGATTAGCGATGGCATGTTGTCCCAACTCTATGGTGGGATATGAGATTAGCAATGTACAGTGTGTACGTTGAACGTATTCACTAATTTTCCAGAATTGAGTCAGTCTTTGATTCTCATTGTGAGAGGGTTGCATTTTTAGCCTCACTTTGGTATAAGGCATCTAGTAGTTGGTGAGCAGATCTCTAATTCCCTGCTCACTTCCTGATTCTGAAATACTTGTAATATCTTTGCAATTTCAAGGTTTATGTAAATTTTAAAACTTTTTCTTCTATTTGCAAGAACGATTATTAAATCTTAAATTCTAGCTGTGGTCGTCAAAAACTTATCATCTTTAGGCTGTTTTAATTTGCCTTCTATTTTCTTCGGCCCCTTGGATTTAAGAAGTTCTGTACTTAGAAGTCCAAGAGACCTGGGACGCGGGAGGGTAAGGGCAAAAGGGTATCTAAGTGATGTGGCAGTGTCTTTCACAAAAGGTAGGTTTGCTGTTATTAGTTGCATCTGGTGAGTAGAGTACTTTGCTTGAGAATTCAAGTTATTTGGCAGTGATGAACTTATGTGGCTGCTGTTGTTATGATCACGGAGAAGAGGTAGTTATATAGTATCAGTTGGCTCAAAGTTGCGTCCTGCAAATTGTAGAAAGGATCGCTTTGCAGGGCGATATGCCTTGATCTAGATTCGAGGTATATGTTTCTGCTAAACTTAGCTGGACTTGTCTCACTCTGACGGGTGTTATGGTCCTCAACGAAATCAGCTACCTAACCAACACAGATTTTTGGTCAAGGATTTGGGAATACCGTAGTTGTGGTTGAGGTGTTGCTAAGCTGTCCCCAAATTCCCCTAATTGTTATCACTTAGCATTACTTTCCTAGATCTCTGTTGTAAGCATTCTGACGTTTGTTTTCTACCTAAAAATTCTCATGTGAGCCTAATCTTATCTCTTTACTTGGTGTCTGGCAACAGTATCACTGTAATATTTTTTGCTAAGGAAGGTGAGGATTGCAAGCTGACGCCGACAAAAGAAAACTTACCTCCAGTGGTGCTAGATTTTGAGCAAGGCCTTGGCCAAAAGTTCAGACAACCGCCAGGAACTGGGATCGACTTTTCTATGTTCGGGGAGCCTGAGCTGTTCAGAGAAGGTGATGTGGATGTGTACCCTATTGCAGTGAAAGCTGATGCATGCCCTGCGACAAATGAGACAGGTAACGATGGGCAGCCTGTACAAGGCAGCACAAACTCTCAGATAACTCAGGCAGTTTTTGAAAAGGACAAAGGGGAATATAAGTTGAAGGTGCTTAAACAAATACTGTGGGTCAATGGAATGAGGTATGAGCTACAGGAGATCTATGGAATAGGGAACTCAATGGAGGGTGAATATGATGCCAATGATCCTGGAAAAGAATGTGTTATCTGCTTGTCGGAGCCCAGGGACACAACTGTCCTCCCTTGTCGACACATGGTAAATTTCTCCGCCATATCTGATTTGTGAAGTATGTTATGCATTATTGTCCATGTATGGCATGTTTCACTGAGTAACTATGATGATTCCTGCAACCTGATGTTAATTGTATGATTGTCGCGGGAAACTCTTATGTATTGTTGAACTGCAATGTGATCATCTGTTGTTCCGTTTATTTGTCACAAATTTATTCTACAAATTGCAGTCATTGTAGATGATTGATTAGCAAATCGCTACTTCATTTGTGGACTTGCTACTTTGCTAGTACATCATTGGACATGTGTTATCTGGACGTCTTTCTGTTAGCTCCCGTCCCTTGTGACTGTTCATTTTAACTAATTTTGGACTATATTTGGACATATGCTCTGTTGTTTCTAGGGGTAGCTGTGAAGGAGCTTATTTGTTTGAGCTTTTCTACTTGCTGACGCTACAGTTTTTTTTGTTTTAGTTTTTTTTTCTTAAAATCCAACTGACTTTGTTTCTGCTGTATCCTTTTTGCAGTGTATGTGTAGCGGGTGTGCTAAGGTTTTGAGATTTCAGACAAACCGTTGCCCCATATGCCGGCAGCCAGTGGAACGGCTTTTGGAGATTAAGGTCAACAATGCAAACGAGGAAGAAAGTAGCAACTGAGTTCTTATCCTAGAGAGCTTCCCTGGAGATGGACTATATAACAAATTCTCTTCTAGAGGTAAAGTTCATTCGTTTACTCACAGCTGCGCTCTCGGATTCTAAAATAGAGGTCTTTGTTGCTCTCCTCCCTTAAAGAGCAACACATATCAAACAAAGCTGTGTCTGTGCCTTCTTTGCAAAGATGTACATGCATGACAGGAACATATATAAGTAAATAGCAAGGTATGGCTCATAGATGGGTGATTATGCAATTTCACTGTTAATTTGTACACAAACGGCAACTGTAAGTTACCTATTGTGGCTCCTCTTCCTGATGGTATAAAGCTCGCACAGGTTTCTTCCCGGTCTCTGATCAGACATTAAATGTTGAAGTATATGATTGTGCAGGAATTAGCCAAATGGGTTGGGCGAGCCACCTTCATTGGTTCTGTTTTTCTTGTCAACATCGAGGTTGGTATTGTTCACGAATGTGCCTTTTTTTTTTCTTTTTTCTTTTCTTTATTCGGGTATAATAAGGGGTGGGTCTCTCCTGCAACACCGGAGTCTTGGAGGCGAATTTAAATCATATTGTGTGACGGAGAGATTGTGGTTGAATTTGTGGAGTGTATTCAAACTTTGAAGCTCATAGTTAATGTCTGGATGTTTGATCCCACATTCCGAGGGTTGTACCACGATACGACTATACGACAATTAGTGCACATAAATTACATAAAAGCTTGGATAAATACAAAACACAAGATTGGTATGTAGGTTAATGTACTCTTTTTCATTGTGATGTTTTGATCTTTTGATTTGCACAACGCCCTCTTTCCAAAATCCCTTGCGTGTTTTTGTAAGTGTATCCAAGAAGTGGCGTGACATTTAGTTTCAGTTGGGAGGAAAAACGATTTCAGTTTCAATTTCAGGTTTGGTTGCAATTTCCTAAAACGGAGTCTTAATCAGGTGGAAAACCAAAGCTTACGACTTTACGAGTTTATGACAAAACACAACACACGAGTAATTATCATAACATATACATGGTGAAGTTACTAGCATAGTACATACTAGTATGCTAGTACACTATTTCATACATAGGATTACAACAGATTCATATGATCCATGGTCACATTACACACATAGAAAATACAACGAATCTGTGACGAAGCCAACCATAATAATAGAGACGACCCCATCACAGACAACTTTTAGTACATAACATCATCTCAATGGACTATGGTCCAGAGGAAATTATTGAATGATGAAAACAACAGGTACTAGTTCACCAAACTCTTTAGGTGGCGCCATTCCCCCACCATTGATGTGCAAACACACCTATGCTCCGCAAGCTCTTTACGAGGTCGATGTTACTATCACCGACACCATCACCGTAGCCATTGCTGTCCGAGTCAGAGAAATGGAGGAACAGCTCATCAATGTAACAGATGATGCCACTTTGGAACAATTCTGATAAGAACTTCTTTTCCGGATGGCCTACATTCATCTTCAACACCACAAAGTCTGCGAATTCAACGGTTTCTTTAAACCAGACGAGGAAATCAAACTCGTCATCGTCAATGAGTGGCTCTTCATCAGCAACAGACTTTGCTTTGTCTTTAACATTACCACCTAAAGCAGGGTGATAAATGAAGGTAACACCAGGGCTTTTCACATGGGAAGATAAAACCAAGGCGTCATGATCAACTATGTAAGCACTGAAAGCTCTCGAGTCGATTGGGTAAGAAGGCAAGAACCAGTTGCCATTACTAAAGTTTGCAGCTTCCTTCGCACCCATATCTATGTAAACCAACTTCCCTTTCAAGGGTACATCAACATAGCTAGACAGATACCCGATTTTCTTATCGTTGTCCTTTGGCTTCTTGTCTACAAGAGGTTCTAGCTTATTTATCAAGGGTTTGTTTCGAATGATTGAAGGGCAAGTTTCTGGTAGGCGATACTGCCCAAAGATACCAAGTCCGTTAGGCCTCTTCTTGAATGCAACCAAATTAAAGCCGCCTGAGTTCACAACATCCACAACGCTGGAGCTTTTGAGATAAGATGACACTGAGGTTGCAGACCTAATCAAACTATCATGACCTGAACTTCCAGTTCCAACAAGCACAGCTGCAATCCCTCCGGGTTTCAAAACTCGTTCCACTTCGCTCACTAGAAGAGCAGGGGCTGATACCGTGCTAAGGTCTCTCGCAATGACAAAATTAAACGAATTGTCATCAGCATCAAGCTCACAAACAACTTGCTTTTGCCTGAGCATAAAAAAGGGGTGCTTTTGAATTTCATCAACATCCGAAAACCCCATTTCACGCAATGTGGAGGCGGCCAACGACGACCCATCTCCAATACAAAGAGCTTTCCCATCATAACTCAACAAATTCTTGCTCACAAGCTCTCTAACCACATCAATGGTCAAATCCACATTCTCCTTGCACACTCCAGACCACAAATGTGGAAATGCAATCGAAGTAACGGGCTTCAAAACCCGTCCCAGGACCGTATCCTGGCCGATAAACCCCATCCCAACACCACATGCATCAAAGCTCAATGAGGGTTTCGACAAATCGACATCGAAAACAAGTTGCATAAGGGGCAACATCGATATGACAACAGCAAACATCAATGTACGGAGAACCAATCTCCTGGTTAAAGACCCATGAAGGGCTTGCCATTTCAGTGTCTTAAAACCCCCAAAATTATCAACCCCACCCATAATTCTCATCAAAATTCACCAAATTTTCACCCAAATTCAACCAAAGATCGAATCTTTCTCAACTGGGTCAGTAAAAACTGATCAGGGTAACCGCAATCGCAAGATCTAATTGCAAAATAACTACTAAAAACAGTAAGTTTTTGTTGTAGAGTAAAGAAGAAGCTAATCAAAGCGTGAAAAGAGATGAAATTTAGCGAGTGCAAAACCTGGAGGAGGTGTGGTTTCCACCCACGAGGACTCCCTGTGATTTTTGGAACCCTAACCACACCCTTTTCGGAGCTCTTCTCAAATTTGGTTCATACCAACTCACACCCATCATTTTTCCCCCAAAATTCAACAAACCCAGAAATTTAATTACATGATTTAATTTAATTTAATTTAATTGGGTATGAAATTGGATCTGGGAATTGAAGAAATTGGGGGAAAAATTGAAGGGTTTTTTTTTTTTTTGGAGTGAGAAAGTAGTAAAGAGTGTGTGTGAAACACAAGTGAAGAGAAACAGTGGATCTGGTCTTTGTTGTGATGAAGAAGGAAGCGTAAATTGGTGGCATTATTTTTGATGAAAGTACAAGAAGTGTTGTACTCGTATTCATTTTTGGCCGTTGTTTGCTGGAAGTTTCCATCCACGTTTCAATCAATTTTGCGGTTATTAAATGCTAACAAGTCATCACAAGTCAAATTCAAGTAGTACTACACTACATACTACTGTAGTTGTATACAACCGGTGAAGTAGTGAACTAGGGATGTGCATGGATCCAGGACCCGAGCTCGGACTCGTTGGGTTTTATTTAGATGGGTGGGTTTTGGGTGGAGTTGGCGAAATTGACCTAGATTTGAACAATTGAACCAAATTATTTGATCCGAACATCTGATTTGGACCCGGAGATGATAATCCTAATTAAGGATTGGTCAAATGCGCCAAGTATATAAGTAGGGATGTGCACGGGTCCAGGACTCGGCCTAGACCATTGTGTTGGATTTAGATGGGCCGGTTTTGGGCTCCTTTGTTTAAGGGCCTAGACCCATCAATATGTTAGTTGGTGGAGTTTGAGTCTCACATCAATAGAAAGACCTTGACCCGACCCATCTAAAAATATCGAAAAATTGAATCGAATACTCAACCTGCAATGATAATAATTCTTATAAACTTGCAACGTGAACATTGTGTAGTTTTCTTTATCGAATACCGCCAAACAAAAACTGCAACACTAGCCATAGATAATTTTGGAATTTGGATAAAGGATTATCGTACGACATTTGAATGGTTCACTTAACCATTACTTATAATATTACTTCGTAGGATTTTATGAGCGTCCTGTGATAAAATTTCAAAATGAGACCCTTAAAACGTTGTAACTCAAAAGGCGAATTCGTAAAATAGGGTTGCTAAAACATATAGAGAATAATACAACGCAATAAAGGTCTGTAATACCCCATATTTCAGAGGAAGTTTCTAAGAGATTAAAGGCTCATATGAGATGCTTAAAAGGATTGATAGTGCTACTCATACCAACAAAGTCGACTTTCCTTTTAGGAATCTCATTTGATAAGAACTCCACAGTTAAGCGTGCTTGACTGGAAGCAATTTCAGGATGGGTGACCTCCTGGGAAGTTTCCCAGGGTGCGCATGAGTGATGTCAAAATGCGCCGAAAGGACCCATGTTGGTCTGTGAGGTCAGCCCACAGCCTGGCGAGCTGCCATAGGTGACTACTTCCGACTCAGTCGATGAGTCGGGGTGTTACAAGGTCCTTCAATATTGTTAACACCAGTGCCAAGGGCTAAGGTTGTCGTTCTAAAACTGAATCAAAAACCAAGTTAGATACACTTAAATGCGAACTTTCTCACGCCTCTGAATAGTACTCGGTGCAAAGCTCGTACACTCCACAAGTCACTCAATCGAGTATATTCTTATCTATAAAAGGTATAATTGAGTATCACCCGGTGTCGCAATATCACTATTTGTAGATATGGTTATTTGTCTGGCCTGGCCCAGTTTGGGTTGGGCTTAAGGTAGAAAATTAGGCATTGTGATCGGGCCGCGCTAATTTTTCAGGCTACTTGACTGGCACAAGCCCAGGTGTACGGGCTACAGTGGTCTTGCCATTTTGGCCTATTCATCTTATAGTTGCGGTAGGCTAGTAGCTAAATGAAGAGTTTTATATGGCCATACTCTCGTAGTAGCAAACTAGCAAACAACACCGTTACTCTCTAAAAACCGTTCCTTCATGTGTAATATCACCCCATCTCGGAGCAAAATTCATTCAAAATAGGGTTTTTTTTTGCCAAATACCACCGATTTTGACAAACATCACCTTTTGAGTTCAAAACTCTCAAACACCACCTTATAAGACTCTTTCTTTTGACAAACACCACCCAATTGGATTCCGGCCAGAAATTTTCTTAACTTCGGCATTGACCGGCTTTCTTTTATATTTTTATTTATTTTTGGTTAATTATTGCAACACTATTTTTCCCCTTCCCCATTTCCAGCTTCAATTTCACCTTCAATTCCTCAACAATGGCACAACTATGTACTTTTCAATTATTTTTTCTCGTAAATTACAGAATTGATCAAATCTCTTTGTCAACCAGTCATGCCCCTATCAACCAAGTCAAAAAAATTACACCCACCCTTCTTGCTCACATGGTCGGGAACAATGACATATTTACATTGACAATGAGGGAATAGAAGACATCGACCTTGAATTGCTAACCATTATTATTCTTGCTACGATTCACAAAAACCATAAATTCAATTTTATCCCCAAACTGATTGAATTCAACCTAGTTATAAAAGCCCAATTACATTCGAAATCTAAACTGGGAATTCGTCAATGGGTGAAGAGAGAGCAAATAGAGAAAAGTAAGAAATCTAATCGATGAATGAGTAGAGAGAAGAGTGAAAGAATAAAGGGGAGGGGGATACCGAGCTCATAAAATGGAAAAGGAAAATAAAAAGAGCCATTCAAAGCCGAAGTCAAGAGAATTTATGGCCGAAAGTTTTTTTGGTGGTGTTTGTCAAAAGAAAGTGTCTTAAAAGGTGGTGTTTGAGATTCTTGAACTTAAAAGGCGGTGTCTGTCAAAATTGGAAACTTAAAAGGTGGTGACTAGCAAAAAAGCCTTCATAATAATTCACGATACGACATTTATAACAAGTAGCAAAAGTATTAAAATACAAGGCTAACATCAAATAAAATTCAAACCTAAAAAAACTAACTAGTTACTACGATCAATATGTTTGATAATGTCGTGATCCAAATACCATCTATAATAATGTTGTTTTTTTATAGAGTTTGACCCGAGGGGGCCTATTGATCTCTTGTTGTTCTCAAATGATGCAGATATGTCAGCGAGTAGAAGAAAATTCAGCATAAAACACCTATATGGTGGTAGAATGACCCTCTCGAGAATATAAAATGGAGTTATTGTAATAACTAGTAATAACTGATTTATTCGAGCGCTGATAGTGAGAAATTCGGGCTTACCACGGAGGCCAGGACTTGGAATGCTACATTTACTAAACAGCTAACGAATGGTTCCTTTTGCCGAACAAACCATATACTATATATATTTGTTAGGGTGCAAACCCAAGTCCTACATCGAAAAAACAAGGAGCGGAATCTTTGTTTATAAGTGACCACCACACCAATTAGTATGAGACATTTTGGGAAGGAGGCCAAAGACAAATCCGTGAGGGCTAGGCCCAAAGCGGACAATATCATACTAATTGGACCGGTGGTCGGCAGACGCAGGCGCACAACAAGTGGTATCAGAGCCCAAGGTTCGACTTGGGTCAGGCGCTGCGTGTGGTGAGCTGCGGTTCACTTGTGACACGTTGGAAGCATTGGTCGAGACTTGAAGTTGGCGTACATGCATTAGGAAATCCCGAAACCTTGAAGAAAGAGTGGTGAACTTGGAGCCAGCCCCGTGGGACGGGTACGAAGACTCTTTAGGTGCATTGTAGCCTGCAGGCCCTGCGGGAGGTTATCAAGACTCGAATGCTGGGGTGCCTGGTTGTGGGGGTTGCGATCCCCATCTGTGGAGGATCTGCGTATAATGTGGGAATGTCCTCTAGCAGGGGCTAACCTCGCGAATTCTGTGTGATGCCAACAGATTGTCGTTTGAGGGGAGGTCATAAAATCAAGTTCGAAGATGCGTCTTGGTTTGAGGGGATGATTGTTAGGGTGCAAACCCAAGTCCCACATCGAAAAAACAAGGAGCGGAAGCTTTGTTTATAAGTGATCCCCACACCAATTAGTATGAGGCCTTTTGGGAAGGAGCCCAAAGACAAATCCGTGAGGGTTAGGCCCAAAGCGGACAATATCATACTAATTGGACCGGTGGTCGGCAGACGCAGGCGCACAACAATATTCACCCTGCCTCCATAAATTTTCTAAAATCACAAATTGTCATCCGTCATACGGACTCATAGAACTATTTTACATTTTTTTTCTTCTAATTACTCCATTTATCATCAAGGAAAATACTAGGAGTCTATATGTAGACAAATTAGAAACTGTCTACATTAAGGTGGTAGTAAATAAAATGTGATGTGTAGTAAATTTTCTATTACAAATTTGGAAATAATTAGTTTTAAGGAAATTAAGGACTGATGATTTTGGAAACAAATCAAATTATATTTTGTTTCCATTGATAGATTCACAATATTTTTGATTTACTGTCAATGACATAAATTTACTACAAATCTTTAAAATTTATTGCACAACCAAATTATTTACTATCCACCAAATTTATTTTACTACACTTGGTGTACATTAGATTGAATTGTAGACAGTTTTATTTGTGTCTATATGTAGACTCCTAGGATGATCCTATCATCAATTGTCATACTCAGAGAAGAGAGAACTATTAACATAATTACTCATGAGTTACAAAAGCTGGATGAACCCGCATCATGCACATGGTGGCAGACTGGCAGCCCATTGTACAATACAACATGCCCATTGGTTCGACCGTCATTATCATACACTTACATACCACTCCGTCCCAAATTAAACTTCCCATGGAATAGTGTTATGTGAGTGGATTTCAAATTCCATGGGAAGTTTAATTTGGGACGGAGTGGTAACTTACAAGGTTCTTAGCTACGGAGTACTGTATCATTTTGCGATCTTCTTGTAATATATGCGTGATACATACCAAAAAGGGTATTATTGTCTTTTTATTTTATTTATTTGTATTTTGTCATTTTCTTAGTTTGTTAGCTTTTTCCCAAGAAAGTGTAGCTATATAAGAGGTGTGTAGTTGTAAGAGTCACTCAACAAATGAATTAATGAAATGCTCTTTGAGCTAATCTTTCCACATACTCCATTTCTAATCTTTTCATACTAAAATCCTAGGTGACATTCTTGCATCTCGCCACAGGTTTTAGCTACATATGAGCCTATCGGTCTCGTTAGCCGAACAGCTCATCTTCGAGCGTATCAATTGGTATCAGAGCCATTGATTCTCTCGACCTCTATGTTTCTGTTTGATTGATTTCAGCATTTTCGTAGCAAAAAAAAAAAAAAAAAAAAAAAAAAATATCTTCATCTTCATCCCTTCCACCTCCTGCAAACCCAGAAACTAAGTTTTGCCCCAAATTCAACTTCATCCTTTGATTTTATTTATCTTCAACCTTTGTTCATCCTTTTCATTTTTTACTAACCTAGTAATCAGAAACTTTCCCAAATTAATCCCAAATACCCTTATCCATTCATCTTCTCAAACTCATAACCAAAATTCATCCTTTTTGTTGCATTTTTTATCAACCCAGAAAATTCAAAAAAAAAAAAAAAAAAAAAAAACCAGAAAACAAAGGTACGTGCAAGCTTTTTTCTTTTTGAAACCTAGAAATCCCGATTCCGCACAACCCTTAAACCCCCAGTTTTTATAAACCCAGAAAATTTCATAAACCCATTTTGATTTCTTTATTTTGATAAACCCGAAATACCCAAGAAAAAAAAAAAAAAAAAAAAAAAAGAAGAAGAAGATGAAAGACGATAATCAAAGCACACCATCATCATCTGTGGAAATGGAAGAATTGAAGAAGATGGTGGCTCGATTGACAGAGAATGTGGCGTCCTTGGTCAGATTACACGCTGAAACGCAAGGTAAAAGTCCTAGAACTCCTAAGATTAAAATACCTTGCTTTGATGGTAATAGTGAGGTTGAGGATTGGTTGCTGAAGTGTGATGATTACTTTAAATATGATGTTATGGATGATGTGAGGAAAGTGGCTATGGCTTCTGGCCATTTAGAGTCGAAAGCCCTGGCATGGCACGAGGCTTTTGCCAAGGGGAGGGCCTCTAAGTCTACAGTGCCATTGGGCTGGTTAGAGTATAAGCTAGCTATTACAGCTGGGTTTAGGGATAATTGGCATGATCCCATGGCTGATTTTGTTACGATCAAACAAACCCCGAAACCTTATACGACTTCCCACGCATTTCCAGCGCCGTTGACAGTAGGATGCGATACTTGTGAGCATCAGACTTTCGACATTTCGAAAGACGTGTTGCAAGAGTTTGATACTGACGTGGGTGTTGCTTTCTTTGAGGAAAGGGTGTCAGAAGTGACCATGATTTCTAGTGCTCACCATGTGTTCGATGAAATGTCGAAACCAACTAATGAAGTTCAAACGGCTGTAGTCGACGAAATTGATTCTCAGAGTGATCGTGTTGTTTCGAAAGATGTGGTGCAAGGGCCTGATGCACATGAGATGCTGGGCGATATACTTCAACCCGATGGAGATGATTCTGAATCAGAGGGTCCAATCGACAGTGTGTGCAAGGTGTTTAATGAATTGGCTGGACTAGTTCTGTGCTCTAACGATGATCAGGTTTCCCTGGTAGATGGTGAGTGTACACTAAGGAGTAAACCTGGTGAATTTGAAACTGATTCAGGGTGCCTTAGTTCGAACTTTCACAATGATGTTGGTGGAGATGTTCTTCTGGGACAACAATTTGAGTGTTTATGTATAGAAGAGATGCAGGTTACAAACCGCAGCCCCGTGTTTGATGAAATGTCACCATCAATGTTAAGCTCAACAATCTTGTCAGAGGGTGCCATTACTGAATCGTATGGTGATTATAAGCATTCCCCTGTCCTTTTGAATGATCAGCTAGGATCAAGTGCAAGACACGATGCACACCAGGTGATCGACGATATGCCACTGCCAAACCATAAGTTCGTCACCGTGCTTCCATGTCAATCTGAGAGTGACATGGGAAATCCCTCTAGCCTAGAGGGTTATGTCTGGGCAATTATTTCTGTTCTAACAGTTGAGAGCATAAGCGATTGTGGGGCTGATGTGACTATTTTCGATCCTGGAGGTTCATTAGCGAAAGGAGCAAATCGATATGGTGAATTCAGACAACATGCTCAAATGAACTTGCAGACTGATAGTCTAGGAAACACTTGGCCCTTGTCTTACACCCTTGAGGACAAGGGTGTTTTGAGGTGCGAGGAAATGGTACAAGACATGCATAACATGAGGATGGTAGTGCACTTAAACTACCCTTGGAGTAATGGAGTAATTATTCTATGTGAGGCTGCAAATTCTGCGCGAGCTCGACTATATTGTGGGTTGACGATACGCTTAGGTAATATGCTTTATTTGCCCCTGTTGAAAGCATATTTGGAAGTCTGCGTTCACTGTGATTGTGATAAGGTGGCAAGGACATTTGTAGGATCATGTTGGTCCAATTTTCACACTGACGCGTTCCTAGTGGGAATTACATGGCCATGTCTTAATGCTTATCAAACTGATGGTGTGCAAGTTTCTGATACAAGCCTGAGAAATCCTAGTCGCTTCAAAACTTGGGATCCGATTATGGATGGGCTACTAGAGTGCTGCTACAGTGATATTCACCGTCCAATGTTTTGGGTATTTGACCCCGGCATCACTGACGACAAGAATCCATCTATCCTACTGGAAAGTGAAGGAGCTTGTCCATTGTTTTCTTCGGGTGATGTGATCAGGGAGAGCTGTATGAGCTGCTGCGTAATTGTTGTTGACCTGCTAGAAGTGTTACACTATAGCTGTACCATCTTCGTTTACGACCCTGGTGGGTTTCTCGGCTATGGTGATATTTTTGCTTTAGACCTTGGTTGTTTCTTGATCCTTGAGGACAAGGATCATTTCAAGGGGTCGGTATTGATACATACCAAAAAGGGTATTATTGTCTTTTTATTTTATTTATTTGTATTTTGTCATTTTCTTAGTTTGTTAGCTTATTTCCCAAGAAAGTGTAGCTATATAAGAGGTGTGTAGTTGTAAGAGTCACTCAACAAATGAATTAATGAAATGCTCTTTGAGCTAATCTTTCCACATACTCCATTTCTAATCTTTTCATACTAAAATCCTAGGTGACATTCTTGCATCTCGCCACAGGTTTTAGCTACATATGAGCCTATCGGTCTCGTTAGCCGAACAGCTCATCTTCGAGCGTATCAATGCGTTCCATACTTTCTGTCAAAACAACTCATGACATTTGTAACGTCAACCCTGGTTTTGTGCAAGGTTGCTATCTGCATGAAGGGGGCTATGGTACTCCTGGCTCAATCATAATCTACGCGACACTATGTTGGTCCACAACGTTAGAATGAAAAATGTGCAGTGGTGGAGTTTGCACCCGTAATTCACCAATTTCTCATTTTGCTCTAATACTATGCTCCGTACTAGAGCATTACTCGTACACAGTGGCAAACTGGCAATTATCTCATGTCAGTTTCCCTTTCGGTTAACGACTTACTATTCAACTGTTCAAGTCCTTGATTGTCCAAACAAATATAGTAGCTCTCAAATCCTAAAAAAAAAAAAAAAAAAAAAATGAAAAGTTTAGGTCCTGACCGATATAATTTGATACTCAACTTACACGGTACTAATGGGCATTATATGTCGTACATCATCATGCCTATAAAAGTGAAGGTTTGGTTCGAACTAGTTAATTAATCAAACACTTAGATCTAAGGCAGTATGTCAGGCCTTATGAAACGTAAGCTAGAAGCTGAAGTTGAGATCAAGGAGAGTGTAAATGATACCTTTCATGACCTCTACCTCAACCGGCCTCATGACATTTCCAAGGTTAACCCTGATTTTGTGCAAGGTTGCGATCTACATGAAGGTGCTTATGGTACTCCTGGCTCAATTTTCATTTGGAAGTATACTTTAGGTACGTAATGGATTACTTATTCCTTGTTATTATAAATTTTTTCTTATTATTATCTTGCACAATGACATCGATCGATATATATACATACGTCGTTAGTATTATTGCCTTCAATTCTGTATGTTTAATTTAATTTGCCTTCCATGTCTACCTCGATGTACATATGCCAGAGTTCACCTTTTTCTTTAATTTAATCCTTGTGAACGTTTGATGTGGCATTTAAAAGACAATCAGGTGTAGATACACCGATTGCCTACAAGAAATTTTAAATAACACTAATGTCATGACGTGATTTTTAGCTCTCTTAATTAGAGCGACTTCACTTTCTTTTTACATAATTTTTATATACTTAGAAGACTACATGTAAATATGAAAAATAGAAGTAGATAGAATTACATTTCTTAAAACAAGTAGAAAATCCACGTAGAAGTAGTAGATTATTCATTTTTCATTTAACATGATAATTTAAATATATTTTTCAATTAGAAGGGATGCATGCCTTTCTAGTAAAGTCGCGTGCGATTGGACTGCATTTTTCTGATTTGATTTGATTTAAATTGAACTGATCTGATTTGAATGAACTTGATTTGATTTTATCTAAATTGAATTTATCGATAAATCAACTCCTATTTAGACAAATTAATAACTAGAAATAGACTTAGATTCATTAATTGTTATTCGGATAATTCTGATCTGATTTGATTTGAATGAAACTGATCTGATCTGATTTGATTTGAATGAAACTGATCTGATTTGAATTGATTTGAATTAATCTGATCTAATTTGAAAACACTGTTTAATAAGTTAAATCGCACAAAACCTTACATAACTTTGTAAATTGGAGAATTAGAGTAACTAATAAGGGGCTCCGGTGCGATTCTTTCTAATGTAACCCTTACTTTAAACTATTTTCGATACATAGTTCTAACATTGTTGATGTTCACGTTATTCGGCTATGCATTATCAGTTAACTTGATCGAACCATTTAAATTTGTGTGATTAGGTGGGAAGAGTAAAACAATCAAGGAAGTGCGAGAAGTGGTGGATGAAAAGAATAAGCTGATAAAATTCAAAGTCATAGAGGGAGACATAATGGAAATTTACAAGAGCTTAGATGTAACTCTTCAATTTTTGCCCGGAAAGACCAACGAAAGCTGCATTGTTAGGTGGACATTCGAATATGAGAAAAAACAACTTGAAGTTCCTGAGCCAGAAGCTGAATTATTTCTGGATGCTATTATCAAGCTCACCAAAGAAATCGAAGAACATCACCACATCCTCAACAACTAGGCCAGGTGTACTGTTCAAGCTAAGCCAACACCGGCCGTAACATGGAGTATACGGAGTACATGTTAGTGATGTTACGATAAGCGTCTATGTAATTTTGCTATCGATTGGTTGCTTTGTATGTAGAAGTATTGAATAAATTGTTGTCGTACTTTTTACTTTTTTGCCCTTTCTGGTTAATTTATGCGTGTGTGTATTTGTTAGAAGTTGTTGTTTACTCCGTATTGGCCGGGCATTGCTCTTTGCGGTGAGTCTTATTATAATTGATGTTAAATTATACTGTAATAATCAATATAAACTCCTCATGTTTTATATAAGACTACCCACAATGGTAGGGCAAGGGCATGAGAATAAAAAAAGAGGGAAAAGGGCATGAGAATAAAAAAAGAGGGAAATAAACAAGGGCATGGTTTGCCTTTGTTTGCCTTTGCTCTTGCCATGGGGCAAAACCAAAATAAAGGAGAGAGAAATTGAAAGAAAGTGTTTTCTTCCCTTAGCAATTTTTTTTTTTGCATTATAAACATTACAAAAAATAAAAAAAATTACATCAACAGCTATATTTTTTTATTGTCTATAAATAGAGACCATATTTGATGTACTTTGGTTTACATTTTAATTTTCTATATTTCTCTCCAAAACTATCAACCCCTACTATTGTGGTAGTGCCCTAGGGCACCAATGTGACCTACCATGGGATTGCCCTAGGGCAAAGTAATAAAAAATCGGTTTTTGGTGTGTTGCCCTAGGGCGTGCAAGGGCACCATTGCGGGTAGTCTAAGGACTGGATCTATATACTCCTCCATCGGGAATTTCTCTTATCTCTTTTGACATACGTCCATCCTTGACGGTAATAGTAGGCTTGTTTGGCTGATGATTTTGGGTGGGGTGGGGATATATATGAGCATTTGAACCCGTGACTCTCTACATGCAGGTTGACTTCTTAACCACTAGACCAACCTTAATACTTCCTCCATAAATAAATATATATGACGTTTCCGGATTACGAAGGTGAGCCTTTGACTTGCGATTTAAGAGAAAAATATATATCTTAAAATTATGAAACACATACTGGTATATAATTGGATTCGTCTCGAAAAATCCTTTCACGCTAGTATAATTTTATAATTTTTATTACTATAATATATGAGATATTAATGGATAAAGAATACGTCTCCAAATGTGATAAAGTCATATACTCCGTATATAAGTTTATGGAGGGAGTACTTATCAATTTATCATCATATCTACGATTAGCAAGTAATTGTCGCATTTATCGAAATCTCATTATCGATACCCCGATGCCCCGGAGCAGCCCTTTCCCGATGGGCAGCAAAGCTAAGGTAATTGTCATGTTTACGAAACATTATGTTCACAAAGATAAGGATCATGTCAATATATCATATTATATACTCCGTATATGGAGTATGAATAACTAACAGAATACAGATCAGAATATATAATAGATGAGTATTGTCAGCCCGACTTCCACTTCTACCATATAATTGCACTACGTATCCATGGTCGTAGCTAGTCCATTATTATTGCACCGCACAACATTTCTATAAAAGGAAAGGTTTCGTTGGTTCTTCGACACAATAACAATAATCTTGAATTATTCTAGGAAATATGTCAGGCCTAAAACGTAATTAGCTAGAAGGTGAAGTTGAGATTAGAGAGAGTGCGAGTGATGCTTTTCATGACTTTTATCAAAACAGGCCTCATGACATTCATGTTGTAATTAAGCTCTGATTTTGTACAAGGTTGCGATTTACATGAGGGTGACTATGGTAATCCTGGCTCAACAATCTTCTGGAGGTACACCGTAGGTAATTTAATCTTCCTTTATATATCTATATACATGATACACTCCTTGGCACACACAATTCAATTGAAGAAGCTGAGCTGTTTGGCGCGCAAAATTCAACTGAAGCTGAGCTGGAACTTGACAGCAGGACTATGCAGGTGGCAGGAGATGAGAGGAGAACTGTGGTCCATCCAATCATTGGCCAGGTGCAGGAATGTCAGCAGTTCTAGAAGAATCTTCGATGACAGCACATCAACCTGGAGCGCCATCAAATTCTATCCGTTACTGTACTATACTATTGTACTTTCGTAAGCTTGAGTAGCAAGCCATCCTAATTCCAATGTATCTGGAATACCAGCTAGTGGTTTTGCCAGCAAATCATTGTGAATCCTCTAGTGTATAAGGGGAAGTAGATGTAATTCATTTCTTATGCAAGTTTGAAGAATAGCCTAATGTAGGCTATCTTCCTGAAGAAGATACAATGAAAGAATAGAATCAGACATGGAAGAAATTAGAGAGAATTTGGTTAAGTTTGTATTGATTTGTGAATAAGCAGAGTACAGAGTATTTATAGACTTGAGAGTCATCAACTACCAGAATAACAGAATTCTGTTACTAAATAACAGAATTCTCCTGGGTTGTAATCAGGTGAGACGCAGAGTACAATAAGCAAAGTACTCCTCTCTACACTCCCCCCTCAAGTTGGAATGAGGGGGACATCAATCATTCCTAACTTGAAAGTAAAGTGCGATGTTGGTGTTCAGACAACCCTTTTGTCATAAGATCAGCCAGTTGTAGAGTAGATGGTACATGGTTGGTCTCAACAAATCCTTCAAAGACTTTGTCTCTGACATAGTGAGCATCAATCCTCAAGTGTTTAGTGCGCTCATGATAGACAGGATTGGCTGCGAGCTGTTGAGCAGCAATATTATCACATTTCAGTGTGATAGGGTAATGTGCAGACACCTGCAAATCATGTAACAGGCCTGTAAGCCATTCCAGCTCACTAGTAGTAGATGACATTGCCCTATACTCACTCTCTGCAGATGATTTTGATACTGTCTTCTGCTTTTTAGTCTTCCAAGACACTAAGGAAGGGCCTAAGAAGACACAGTAGCCAGTAAGAGACTTTGCACTGTAGGGGCAGTTTTCCCAATCTGCATCAGTGAAACCTTGCAGGGTTAGGTCACCATTTCTTGGATATAACAGTCCCAAGTCTGCAGCCCCCTTCAAATATCTCAACACATGCTTTGCAGCTTGCAGGTGAGGCTGTCTTGGTGAACTTAAGAACTGACTCAGTTGCTGGACACTATAACAGATGTCTGGTCTTGTGAGATTCAAATAGAGTAGCTTACCAATGAGTCTTCTGTAAAGTTCAGGATCAGATAAATGCTCACCTTGATCAGGAGATAATTTGCAGCTGCTGGGAAAAGGAAATGTGCAAGGCTTGCAGTCTTCCATGCCACCTTCAACCAATAAGTCTTTGACATATTTTCTCTGATTCAACAACACTCCTTTGGATGTCTGAACAACCTCTAATCCCAAAAAGTATCTCATTGACCCTAAGTCTTTGATTGTGAAGGCTTGGTCAAGAGATTTCTTGAGTCTGATGATAAAAGCTTCATCATTTCCAGTAATCAACAAATCATCCACATAGACAAGTACCAGAGTGAACAAGTCAGCATCTTTCCTGGTGAATAGGGAATAGTCCTGCATGGACTGTGTAAAATGAAGTTCATTAAGGAGAAACTGAGTAAGCTCCTTATTCCATTGTCTGCTGGCTTGCTTTAAGCCATACAAGCTTTTGGTCAATTTGCAGACTTGGCCTGGTTTTGCCAAATCATAGCCTTCAGGAGGTAGCAAATCCACTTCTGAGAAAATCCACTTCTGCAATTTCATTCTCTGTTCTTTCCATTCACAATTCCTAGATGATTTTCCACAACTCATCACAGAATCTTTGCTAATTTGGGCCTATTAGTTAATCTAAACAGCTCAAGATCCTATCTTTACTTAATTATACACCCTGAATCAGATTAAGAGTTATCAATACACCTCTTTATATTCTCAATATAAGGTGTAATGCTTCGTACTTGAGTAACTTGACTCGTCATTGAGACTTTGAGACTAGTTGTGGTGGATCGTTACGTTCTAGATTGGATGCATGATGATATTATTATGTGCTAATTATTGTTATTATCATATAAAAAAAATCATTGTCTAGGCCTTTCTAGGCGCACTAGTGGAAAAAGACCTTCAGACATCTCCCTATAGGCATCATTTCTTCTACAAGTGATGTATAATACTATAATGATGTGTAATAGTAACTTTAAACATCAGTTCATATCCAAATGATGTGTAATGCTAACTTTAAACATCAGGTGTTGTACAAGTGATGTTTAAAGCTTACTTTAAACATCAGTTCTTTAACAAATGATGTTTATTTTCAACGTTTATACATCATTTCTTTGCAAATGATGTCTATAATACTAACATTAGACATCATTTCTCGCGCAACTGATGTCTAATAGTGCCTCTATGTATCACTTCTCGTACAAGTAGTTCTTATTAGTACCAATAACTTCTAAACATCATTGTCATTGTCTTTTTTAACATAGAGTTTTTTTTTAATTTCTTTTACGTTAGTGAGTGTTTTTAGTATAAGTAAATAAAACCAAGAATTTAAGGTCTTAAATTTTGAATTCTTAAGCTTAAAACATTTGGCCTTTAATTTGTATCAAAGCTCTTTTTCTCTCACTTCCATAAATTTGTGTGTTCTGTATTTATGTATTTGTATTATCTTAAATGCTTTATATTCTAATAATTATTTTAGTAATTGTATTAGTTAAAGTCGACACTATATCGTACACCTTTTTATAGTCCTACCCAAAGTGATCTCCCCCTTTCATGATATTGTTTTCACTGTTCATGTTGGGAGGTATTTCTAGACTAAATTAAAGGTGCTCTTGCCTTAAAAACAAGTGGATTTAGTAAAATGTAATGAAGAATCATGAAACATGTATTGATTTTTTTTTTTGACGAATGTATTGATTTTTATAACAAGTGAACTATTCACTTGGTCTAGAAATAGCCCCGATTAAGCATGACAATCAAAATAGTTATAAGAAAGGGGAGATTATTTTTGGGTATGTAGGAGAAGTATATCGTAGAAATTAATCAATTTTTCTGGGTTTTATTGGTTTATGACTTACATTACTAGAAAAAGGGTCTATTATGACACTCTTAGGCCCTTGTTAGATAGGAGTGCATCTTTCTGAACTGATTTAATTTGATCTGAATGATTCTGATCTCTGATTTTAATGACTCTGAATTGATCTGATATGATCTGAGTGTGTTGAAAATTTGATTGAATTTCAACGATTAGTATCAATTACAGACCAAATACATTGATAGTTATTTCAACATTTCTGATCTGACCTGATTTAATTTGAAGACTTTGATATGATCTGATATAATCTGATTTGAATGATTCTGAACTGATCTGAATACTACTTTTATTAAGTCCTATCAAACAGAGCCTTAGCTATATTAAAATGTATATTGGCGTATTAGTTTTGTGGGCAAAAGTAGGAGTGCCTTAATCAGGATAGCTGCATAGCGTCATCAAAATACAATATATAATTAACATGAATGGAAACAATTGCAATAAGTATAAGGAATATTTCATTCTTGTGAACTTGAAGCGCTATAGCATTGTTGTGACGACTGACGAGAGACATGACTCATGAGAACTGCAATCTTGTTTGTGGTTAGTAGATTTCAGTTTTTTAAGATCCCGTTTTCGAAAACACAAGAAAAAGTGGTATTAGTTGTCATATTCACTATTCTATACATGCACAATAATAAATTTGAAGTTAATTTTAAAACTTGTTTAACATAATTTTAGAAATAACACAAAAATTGAAAACGAAGGCGATATCGAACGAGTACGAAAAAAATTAAAATTAGCGCAATATATTAAGATTTGGCGCAAAGTGAAAACTTGAATCGAAAGAGAAAAAGAAAAATAGAAAATTTAAGGGAAAAAAGTGGGGAACGTTCCCCACGTTTCTCAATCTCAACCAGATATCAAACTCTCTCTCTCGCTCTCTCTCTCCTCCTCCTCCTCCTCCTTCCCCAAGAAATAGGTATTTTCTCTCTCCTTGTATTTTTTTTTTCTTTTTTTTTGAGATCTAAATTAATGTTTACGAGTTTCATACATCCTTCAATTTCATGTTCTTTTATTCAATATCGTGTTCATTTATTCAATTTCGTTTTTTTTTTTTTTTTCTGTTTTAATTCCAATATTTGGGAGTAATAAATGGGTAAATTTGTTTGGTCAATCTGAATTTGAGTTAGACGGTGCCAAATTGTGCTCTGTTTTTGGGCAAATTTGACCTTATGTTGGCCTTGTTAAAATATGTTGGTTGACAAATGTTAGCGTTATGAATTAAATGTAATTTTTTTGTATACTACTTTTAACGGCTATGTACTTTCAGAAAGGACATGACTTCATTCGTGAATCAGCTTGATATGTCAGTCATTCGCAAATAGGTATTGCTTAAAGTTTTGTGTTAAGTTCTTTCACTCTATCGTTCTCGAAGAAATTGATGCGCTAGTATAGATTTCACTGGTTTGAAATTTGGTATTTGATTGGCAATGTTAGGAATAATGTGATCTGTTTGGGGTTTGTCCTAGGTTGATGTACTTGAATAATATATATTGGAATGTTAAAAAATTGAAGTAATGCAATTTTTTTAGTTCCTACTTAGCAATCTTGTCATAGGTTTTTGCAGAGTACTGATGTTCTTGTCGTATACCCTCTTAGTTGAACTTTGAGTAGCCTTTTAGTGTGGACAATAAGAACAACTCCAATGCTAAGCGGAATTTTGATCCGCTTGGAGTTGCCATATCACTAAAGTAACCCGAAACAAGTTGAGACTAAATTTCCTCCAACAGAAGCAAGTTTTTAAGCTGCTTAAGTAGGTCCCGCTGTTAATTTTTTGTTTCCTACATTAGAATTACTGTGATTGGGAAGGAGGACCCATGTGACAAATGTCAAAATCTAATAGAACAAGAAGAAAAAGAATTTTGTTTTTGGGCATGGAGCAGCCTGCTCACTTGGGCAGGTTTCCCAAGCCAAGCAGATTCCTCTTATTTCTTCCAATGGTCAAGCAACTTGCTTGCTTTCCTCAAGCAGGATGTTTTACTCCCGTTGGAGTTGCTCTAATGACTTCCTTCGATTCAGGTATCAGCTAAGTTGTAAGAAAGGGCAATATCGAACTTTTTCAGCACTCTGATAATTATTGTACCTGACTACCTGTGCTCTTTTTGTTCATGGTCTCACCGACTCTTCAAGTACTTGTACTTGCCTCGTTTATAAAATGGTAAGGATTCCCACTTACGGATAGGGTGGTCGGGTGGAGGGGAGATCACTTCCTCGTGGTGGAATAAAGTTACGCCCCTAAGCATTCTCTCTGTGGAAGTTCAAGTCACTGGCTTAGCCTTGATCTCGAGTACGATTTTCTTCGAGTTCAGGAATGGTAATATGTATATGTAATTTGTGGTTGTGGGTGATTATGCAAAGCAATACCACATTTACAGTAAAGTCATTTGATGCTTTGCTTTGTGCATAGTGAAGGTGATATGATCAGTAGCTTGATACGATCAGTAGCTAAGCTGATATGAAGGACCTTAGTGTACTTTGTAAAGGAGGGAACTTATGTCCATGTCCAAACAGGTAAGACCTTAGTGTACGTTAATCTGATTGCTTATGCTGCCTTATGAGACAATAGTGATCTATGATTTTTAGATTGGGTTGATAGTTTCGACTTATGTACAACGAGGTGACGATATGTGTATTAGGCCTACGACCTTATTTTATAGACTCGCCATATATATATACGATTTGATGGACGTGCTTTTATTGCTAATTAAGCCTGTTAGCTCAGTGGTTGAGCACTGTGTAAATGCACAGATGAAGTAGGTTCGATTCCTACACAGGTTACTGATCTAAAACATTTTCATTATTAATAATGACCACTTATATAAGGGATGCCCTCTCGGGGCATCTGAGAATGATTCGAGCCGTATGATTCGCCTGGCTAGGATTCTGACTCTCGAACGGGGGAATGCAACCTATTAGATTGTTGACCCGGCCTCTGAGTTCGTTTTAGACTGAAGGAATGTTCGGCCTATTACCAGATATAGGCCCTTTCTTTCATTTCCCGCTTTCTTTAGGAAAAGAAAGTTCTTAAAGAGAAAAAAGGTTATGAAACGCAGGAACCGTCGAGCAGGGGCCCAGTCCGGAACTCCGGGAAGCCCGAGGTGCACGACTTTTGACATCACTTGTGAAAACACATGACGTTTAAAGGGTTACTTCACACATCATTTGCGTTTTATACTCATGTTTAAAAACGGACTTTAGACATCAGTTCTTTTTTACCTGTGATGTCTAAAGTTAAAGTTTAGACATCATTTCTTCGTACAACTGATGTCTAATGACTATTTTACACACCACCTTACAACTGATGTTTAAAGTATATGACAATAAGTGTCACGCTTAGTGGAGTCACCTTACAAATGATGTGTAAAGTGTTTTACAACAAATGTATAAGGTGGTTTTTCTACTAGTGGCGTAAACCAATCAGTAAGTAGTCAAGGCTTTCAAGTTTTTGATTGAAATTATTCTTTATTTCATACTTATCATAGTAACTCGCTTCATAAAATAGGTTCCACGGGTCAAAACACGTTTAAAATCCGCCATTATTACATACTCCCTCCTACCCACTTTTATTTTCCCCTTTCGAAAACTGTTTTTGAATAGCCATGTTCGTAGCTACTTCTAGACCAAATGAAATACCCGTTTACCATGAAATCAAATAAGCTTGGTAGAATGCACTGCAGAATAGAATATGTACTAATTTTTTCAACAAGTGAACAATTCATTTGGTCTAAAAGTAGTTGCGAACATGGCTACTCGAAAACAGTTTTTGAAAGGGGAAAATAATAGTGGGTAGAAGTAGTATACCCTTACAATTTTAAACAATTGTTTAGATTTTTATATTATACACTATGAATAATTGTCAATTAGTATGAACCAATGTATTATTGCATTTGATAGGTGGAAAGCCTCAAACAATGAAGGAATTAGTGGAAGTGGTAGATGAAAAGAATAAGGTGATGAAATTCAAATGTATAGAAGGAGACCGGCCTAATGGAGTTTTACAAGAGTCTTGATATAACTCTTCAAGTGTTTCAAGGGAAGAGCAATGAGAGCAGCATTGTCAGGTGGACGTTTGAGTATGAGAAGAAGCAACTTGATGTTCCTGAACCAAGTGCTGAAATGGATGCTTTAATTCATCTTGCCAAACTAATTATTGATGAGCATCACCACACCCAAAACACTTAGGTGTTCAAGCCAACACTTGTACACCTTAATTTCGTTGCAGTTTCTTAAATTTGGTTTATAAATGTGAAAGAAATTAAACTCAAACCGATCTCATGTTTGTACTTTATAGCTAGTGCATGTTATGTATGTACTGTGTGTATAACTACTTGTTGGTTCTCTTATTTCAATAATCTATGTGTAACTGCGTTTGCAAAGGTTTTTGCATTGTTATCATATAAAGTATGGAAGAACTCATTAATTGAATTTGCATATATTAGTACAAAGAAAGGTCGCACCCCGGCCCTAAGGTTGGATTTCACAGATCTAACCAGCGGCCATAGATAAAAATTCGAAAAGTATTAGCACAAACTGAAATTTTAGGCTTCCCACAATTAAAACAGATTCTTCTTATCCGGATCAAAGTAAAACAAGGTGTATTAAAAAAAAAATCTTTCATTGCACCATATGTGAAACGATGATTATAGATTTGAGTCCTTCCACCTACAACTTAGGCAAAACCCGATTTCGTTGTAAGAGTGATGATCATCAGGTGGGTTTAGGACCGTATCAAGAAATTACGATACAACCAATATAATTGATTGAAGAATCAAGATAGAAATATAGGTTTTTCAAGTAATCCTCAATGACGTTTTTTTTCTTCCTAAAAACAAAGTAAATTCAGAAAGTGTATATATAATCATTGCAGTATCACTATTCAAGGGGAAAAGATCCTCTAGAGTTTCTTTTATGTAGAGTTGGTGGAGTTTACCAAAATAAGTAATAAGACAAAATGAAAAGAATTTTAAGGGTCACAAATAAATTGTTAAAAATTTTATTCTTGCCTTTTTAGGCAAACTCTCCTATTCAAGTGTCATATGTAGACCTACTTCAAAAATAAAAATGTCATGTGTATACTCCCGAGCACTCTTGACCATGCATTAATTAAATCTAATGTCTACCAATTAAATGAGACAATACAGGAAAACACTCATTTCTTTTTCTCCTTCTTCTCGATCTTCTTCCTCTTCCCCTTCCTTCTCTCTCCTCTCTCCTTCCACAACCTTCACACCGCCACCACACAGCCTCTGCCAACCTTACATCGTCTGGCTAACGGATGACCAAGATTAATCATGCGAGTTCAAGCCAGTATATTGACTTTTTATTTTGCTGGAATCTCCTTTATGTTAATGTTAGACAAAAAATACATTATTTTCCATATTAGTTAGTGTTTGACAAGAATATTTATGTTGTATTGGCTAGTGTGAAACAAATAACGAAATTATGACATTCCAACAAATTATGACAAAAAATGCTTTAAACAACAACACTACAACGGTATTAGTATTTTATTGTAATTCTCAACTCTGACAAGATTGGTGACACCCTGACTAGAAGGGTGACCTGATCTCGTTTTCTTATTCCCCGCTTACCATCCCTAAAAAAAAAAAAAAAAAAAAGCACTACAACAATATTACTATTTATTAGAGTTGCATGATGAACATAACATTATGCTAGCCAGGCCACATGCATGATGGCAGGCCGCCCGTTTTTCAGCAAGCTAAGGGGCGTGTTGGATGGGACGATGGTGACCCTGGGCCTAAAAGTTTAAAAGGCCCAAAATCACGCAACTGTAAAAGAATCTAAGAGGTCCAAAATTACGCAAGGGCCTCGAGCCGTATTTCCTCCGCTTGCTACGACAAGGGCTGAATTATTGAAAGCAGTTATCAAGGGAATAGTGCTGATAACAGAGGTAGTTCCAACTTTTCATGCCAAATTTTAGGGGTAATATTGTCCAATCCAAACAAAATAACCCCCTCTACCCGTCATTATCCCCCGCCACCCACCTACCACCCCAAACAACCAGTTAGCACCCCATCTCGCCGGAAATTGCGAACGCCCCCAACTTTCCGACGGCGAAGCCGTCGAAATTATAAGACACCCTATGAAGGGCGTGGTGAACCCCAGATCCGAAAAGAAGTTAATTAAAAAGATTATAGAAGGTCGCCGAAAAAGGGTTGATGGTTCAACTCCCCGGCGCCGCGAGCCACATCATGTGGCTAAGAAGGACGGCGGCTTGAGGTCGGCTTCGGAGTTGATGATCGCAGATCTGGGCGCGCATGGGTGGAGGCGATCGATAATGGTGGTGGTGGTGGTTTGATGTTGATGATGAATATGATGATGATGGTGGTGGGTTGATGTTGATGTTGATGTGATGAAGATGAATACGGGTGAGAAGAACAAGGAGTGAGATGAAGAAGAGGGAGAGAGGAAGTGGAGAAGAAGAGAGAGAGGAAGTGGGGATGAAGGAAACTGGAAACATGTTGAGGGAATTTAGAAGGTCAATTTTTTTTGTCCTCTAGCTGCTATCAGCACTATTACGGGTCAGTTGGGTTCCCGGCGGCTATGTCTGGCAAATCAGACTCGACTCGATTTGTTAACCCGAAAATGTGATTTAATAAGACTTGGAATTGTAATCAACCAAACACGACTAGACCGGACGATGACCCCAGAATTGAAACAACCCGAAATGATCTGACTCGAACCGTCCTGACCTGACCCGTAGTGACCAATTACGGAAATTAAGTCAACTCGCAATGCCAAAAATTGAACTGATGCTCTAACTAAGCCCAATTGTAACCCGACGAGAAACAGACTCGATTTGGCACATAATTTACAAGATATAACCGACCCAAAATTGACGACTCCCGCCTGAATAATCATCTTAGCCGGTATAACCCGAGATGGCGATATGATACTAACCATCCCCACATAACACGACCCAAAACCGTCCCGACGACCCATTTGGCTCTCCTGGCTGCGGCTACTCATGCTCAACGCCTTGTTCAACCCAGCTCCAACAAATTCGGCATATTCCCATGGTGCCCCCGAACTATGTCAAAATGCTCGCGGTGCCCCTATGTTAGAAACTTGTACCTTGCGGTGCCCCCGAACTTTGCACCTATAGGCACGTGGTGCCCTTGTAACCTCTTATTCTGGTGTTTTCGAGCCCAGATCTATTTCCCAAAACCCATGTTTCGCCGTCTTCCGCTTGTTGTTAGCCCCGATGGCCGACCTCACTGGGCTCGCGTCGCCTTATGCGGCCCAGTGGAGGTGGTTTCGGGGGGAGGGGAGGTGGTCGGAAAGGCTGCGGTGGTTGTGGGGGTGGTAGGGAGGGTGGGGCGGTGGGGTTGGCTGAGGTGAGAGAAAAAAAAATTTGGTTTTTAATTTTTTTTTAAATGTTTTTATTTTATTTATTAGGTAATTAATTTCAAATGTTTTAATTAAAATTTACTAATAAAATGAGTTTGTGAAGGCTTGAACCTAAGGCAAATTGATTTTTTTGATACTTTTATTAACAAAGCTATATATAAAGGATTTGATATTTAGGAGATAATTTCGGATAAACTTTGGACGAGATAATTGAGTCATATCAAATCATTTTATTTTTGGAGATAATTTAGGAAGTAGTATATATAAGCGCAATATATTAGGAAATAACTCATCTTGGGTTTGTTTTGTTTTGATACAAAATACGGGTCAACGGGTGGAGTCAGAGTTACAACAAAATGTGTTAAAAAGTAGTCGGGGTTAATATGAATTACAGTTCACAAAAACAGGACCCGAAAATAGAGGGTCACGGGTCATAAATTGTAATTCGTACATAAACGTAAAATACTGAAATAAATTCGGTATACTTATTAAATTGTTTCCAATGAATCAAACATAACTAGTTTTTGCGCCCGTGACAATCACGGGACTGTTATACATTTCTTCTATGCCTCTTTTCCTTGGTTAAATTAAAAGGATATTTGTGACATACCTTAACTTCAATTGATCGTCAATGTTAATTACCAGTTTTTTTTTGCTGTAAGTTTATTTGACAAAACGAATTCGCATATTACAAAAACTTTCCTTTTAATGACCCGAACTTAACCTGATAGAATGCAGACCCTAACTGAACTTGGTCTAATTCATTGTTGACCAGGCCAAATAATCGACCCCCAAATCAACCACAATAATTACATAACAATTCTAAATCTTAAAGGGATATTTTCAGAAGACTCATGTAGTTTCCGACTTATTTTGATGTACCGCCAATGTTTCCACATATTTAAATGTGCTCCAAAGGTTTGCGTTTCGGATTATTTTTAGGGTTTAGCCTAACGGCCATCATCACTGTCAGTTTTTTTAAAATTTAAAATAACATAGGAGGTAAATTGCTCATGATAAAAACATATGGTGTTAAATTGCAGATTTAGAAGTTAGGTTGTTAGATTGCACCATTGATTATAAGTATATGGGGTAAATTGTCACTTTCGCCCTTCGATAATCTCATAGTTGATGCATGGAACAATGTTACAATATTGAAAATTTAATACTAAACACTTGCAAATCGCAAAAAAAAAGATGACCAACGATCAATTCTGATCCATTATAATAGTTATAGTGCGATATGATATAATTATTTGGAACCTACTAATATGAAAATATAAACAATGATAATGGGTACATAAAATTAATATGAACTAACACCCTCCTATATTGTTGCATATGAGAATTCCTTTTCTGCACCACTTTTCGTCCCGACCAGAATTATCATTATTTTGACAACTTAAAAACTGTATGCTAAGCCAAGCAAAAGACCAAAATATATATACTACGTCGAATTAGTATGTTACACAAAACTTAGAAAACCAACGGCCAAAAGATAAGTCACTACTTTGATTATCATCAATAAAAAAAAACTTTCAAATTACCCATAGAATTCAATTAAAAAAAATTAGATGTATGTATTGTAGAAGATGAAAGATTCTTTATTATTTAATTCAAATAAATAAGTTGATTAATGTATTCTTTTTCTTATGTTTATAATTAAAATATTTTCATTAGTTTTAATATATTTAATTCATCATTTATATATAGTACGACACATAGCTATATGACATGACATTTGCACATGACAACTATGCGAAATCAACTATGTCATGCCACGTGGATTAGTAATGTTAGCCTATTAATATTATTATATAGATTTCTCTAAGATGATGTCAAATTAAACACGTTTCTTTTCGTCTTAATTATAGAAAAACTGGGACAACGTGCCATCTCAAGTTTAACCCAAAAGAATATTGGTTAAAACGGGTTCGAGTTATCAGTGGTCAAAACTTGATCAGGAAGAAAACGGGCTATTAACCTTGAACAACGGGTCACATCTGGTCGGTTAAGTTTTTTACAATCCTACTATTTTGCGTTAGTTATGAGTAATAAAATAGAGTTATAACCAAATTCATATAACAACCCGTACAATTTTGCATGGACTAATAAACTAGTATGAGAGTAATATACTAATATGTGCGTAAAAGAACGGAAAATCGGAAATGCACCCGTGATCCTAGACTTCTAGTATTCTACCATAAACTATAGCTATTTTTCTCAATGGTAAAATTAGTAACGTAGAGGTAGGTAGGGAACGCATAAGAAACTTCGATATATAGCACGAGATATTCATATTATCTCATAGTGTGTCAACATGTTGTAGATCACACCATATAAAAAAAAAACTTCGATATATCACGAGATATTCATAGTATCGATCTCATAGTGTGTCGGCATATTGTAGAATGTAGATCACACCACAGATTGTCTCACCTACAACATCACCTTTTCCTTATACCTATCAAGACTCCACCGTAGTCTGTCTCCACTAATTTCTGATCGAAATCACAAATTGTCAAATGTCATACTCAAGAGAACTATTCACATAATTACTACACTTAGTTGCAAAAGCTGAATGCAGCATTCTATGCATATTCACAATTTATTTCACATGGTGTGGCAGCCCATTATTGTGCACTACAACGTGCCTATAAAAAGCAAGGGTTTAATTTGGTTTGATCATCCTCATACATACACTTGAATAACTTTACTAATAAAATGGCAAGTCTTATGAAGCGTAAGCTAGAAGCTGAGATTGAGATTAGGGAGAGTGCAAAAGATGCGTTCCATGATTTCTATCAAAATAAACCTCATGACATTTCTAATGTTAACCCTGGTTTTGTGCAAGGTTGCGACCTGCATGAAGGTGCCTATGGTACCCCTGGCTCGACCATTATCTGGAGGCAGTGGCGTGGGGGAGGGGGGGCGAGCTGGGCCTGTGCCCAGGGCCCCAAAATATGTATTATTTGGATTGCTGAACTATCAGAAAAGCTGGCTTGCTCTGGTGGTAAACACTTGGGTTTTAGAAAAGAAGAGTGTCTTCCACTTGTGTTCGAACCTTGCTGTGCTCATTTTTTTGTCAAAAAAATGAGTTTTTGAAGGCTATTGGTCATTTGCTCTACACATTACGGCTAACGAAATCTTTAATTTCCTAATTTTCATGGTTAACTTTAACATTCTTTTACCTATAAGCTCCAATAAATAGGTAAATACTACAATATTTTAGTATTTTTACACAATTTTTATTATTTAACGCATATTATCGATTTTTAGGGCCCCATTCTTGAAATCTCGCCCAGGGCCCCCAAAGTGTCCCACACGGCCCTGTCTGGAGGTACACCCTAGGTAAAACATAATGACGATCCTCATTTTTATTATATTATAACATCATGATATATACGTACTAGTATAGGATTATTATGCTTTAGTAACCAAAAACAATATTGCTCGATTTGCTCCGTACGTGTTTGCATGCATGATGGACCGCAAGTACAAAGCCACGGAGGCACCGTGACAACAGAATAGTGTCTACACTATTATATACATTTACACACATTATATATCCGACATTTTACATAATCTCTCCAATCCAATTTTTTTATTTCTATTTTTGCAGTTTTGAGGTGTCTATTGGGAGTTATTTTTAGACCAAATGAATCGCTTATTGCTACAAAAATTAGTAAATATTTCATTTTGCATTACAATCTGCCAACTCTACTTGATTTTAAGCCAAACGGGTCTTTCATTTAACTCAAACACGTAAAATAAAACAAGAAAATTTGTTTGAATCGGAGTATGTGTTACATCTCACGTAAATTCATTATACGTTTATCCTCCCCAAAAAGAATAACAAATTGTTTACGTACATGAAAATTTCAATAGAAATTCATTCGATATATGTAATTTGTTGCGTTTGGAGCCTATTTGCAAGCCAGATTGGTCAACAAACTCTGTCAACGTTCTAGTAGCATGTTTATTCAACCCCTTTTAATTCTATTTCATTGATTAAGACCCCCTTTGATGGAAATGTATCTTTCTGATTTGAGCTAATCCGATTGATTCGGTTAAATACGATCTAATTTGAATTTGTAGAAATTTTTATCTAAATATAGGTGGACTAGTTCTAGTAAATACTAAATAGACAAGATTTAATCGTAATTTGAATAGTTAAGATCTGATCTAATATGAATTGCTCTCAATCTCATCTGATTTAATTTGAATGAATTGAATCTATTATATAGTTATTAAGTTGTATCAAATAGGGGAAAGTGACTCAATAGTGACCCATTTTCGGGGCACTTTAAAATAACAATTTTCTAGGGTGACATTTTACTCCGCCGCCGCAGTAGCCAGCAGATTGCCGGAGGCCTGGGAGGAGCTGCGGAGGGGCTTGGTCAACAGATTCTTTAGTGTTCATATTTAGCCCTAATAAGGCAAAACACATAATTTTGAAAGTAAGCGATGAATTGGGTGCATTTATACCAACCACTAGATCATATATATATTCATCAAACACATGAAATTAAATTTGATATAATCTGAATTAGTTAAATATGTTTTGGACTCATAAAATTACACTATACATTGTTAATTAACATGAGCTAATCTTATATAATTGCATCTTTAATTTGCGTGTGGTACGTAGCTGGGAAGCCTCAAACAACGAAGCAAATACTGGAAGTGGTGGATGAAAAGAACAAGACCATGAAATTTAAATGCATAGAGGGAGACAAAATGAAGTTTTATAACAGCTTTGATATAATTTTCCAAGTGCTTCCAGCCAAGACCAATGAGAGTTGCATTGTTAGGTGGACATTTGAGTATGAGAAGAAGGAGCTTGATGTTCCTGAGCTTGATGCTGATTTATTAATGGATGCATTAATCAAACTCGCTACAGAGATTGAAGAGCACCACCACACCCAAAACAACTAGGTGTACGTTCTCCTCCCAGCCGGGGAGGGCACGGGCCGAGGAGGGTTTATTGTATGTGTAGCCCATTTCATGGCGAGTAACTCTATTACTCGCCATGGAGATGGAGCAAGTCTTTATTTGTAGTTACCGACGTTAGTACTCCGCATATTTTATTTAGAATAAAATCTCCTACTTGAACCCTAACAGAAAGTAGGTGTTCATGAAATGTTACACACAAGAGAGCTCAACTATGTGAGCTGCCACCACAAAGTTCTTAAGTTTTTTATTGTTATCGTTGTACTATTATTTCAATATACATACGTAAAAATTCTAGAATAACCGCCGGTTACCGCCGGTTTCTCTAAAGTATTAGATCTTGACCGTTGGTTGTGTAAGAAGTCATCTACACCGTACAAATTTGTTAACCATGGTTAATTATTTTTGTTACTAATGTTGTTATGTGTCCTCTACTCCCCTTTCGATTTTTTTTTTAAAATAGTGTGCTTACATATGTTTGCGCATTGGTCATTGTCTCATTGAGATTGAGTTTTATACTTTTATGTCTCGAATTGTTGTAAACCTAAATCATGTTGTTGTTTAATTAAGATCGAGAATGTTTAGAGGGATATTATAAGGGGCTCATATGAGTGTTTAAAGGAATATTAATAGTGGTATTTATATTAACAAAGTCGACTTTCTTTTTTGGGAGCTCACGTGTTAAGAACTTCACAATTAGGTGTGTTTGCTGGGGAGTAGTTTTAAGATAGGTGATAGAGCGGGGTGTTACATGAACACATTAATCGTTGAATCAAAATTTTGAAAGAATTAAATTACATAGCGAGTTGCTCCGTAGATAAGAATTTTAGCAAAAATTCTATACAATTTTTGTTTTTTAAACTTTGATTAACGAATAAGTGTGCCTCTTTTTATTATGGTGCCATTTCGATATAGGCATGTATTGAATCAAGGAAAATAGTAGGAGTCTATATGTAGACAAATTCGAAAGTGTCTAGATTAAGGCTCTGTATGATAGGACTTGATAAACAGAATATTCAGATCAGATCATATTTATTAAATTCAGATCAGAAGTATTCAAATCAAATTTGGTCAGATCAGAGTCTTTCAAATCAGATCATAGACATTCAAATCAGATCAGATTTAAGAAATTTGATCATATCATAATTAATACTAATCTCGAATTTTATTCAGATCAGATCAGAGCCATTCAAATCAGATCAGAGTCATTCAAATAAAATTTCATCAGATAAGAGCCAATAAAATCAGATCAGATTCATTAAAATCAAATCAAATCAAATCAGAAAGATGCAGTCCTATCATACAGGCCCTAAGTTTGTAGTAAATAAAATGTAATGTGTAGTAAATTTTCTAGTAGAAATTTGGAAATAATTAGTTTTAAGGAGATGGAGAAAATTAAGGATTAGCGTTGGAAACAAATCAAATTATATTTTGTATCTGTTGATATATTCGCAATAGTTTTGATTTATTGTCAGTGACATAAATTTACTACTCATTTTTAAAATTGACTGCACAACCAAATTAATTACTAACCACCAAATTTATTTTACTACACTTGGTGTATGTACATTGAATTGTAGACAATTTTCTTTGTGCCTATATGTAGACTCTTAGGATGATCCATTCAATTGTTAGTGGTGTCTATGTATATGCATGGCTCATCATGAGTCATATCGTTGAAAAAATCGCAGGTATGGAAAATTGATTTATTGATCTAAAAGTTGTACTACATTGTAGGTTTGACAAATTACAAATAAAATAAAGTCATGTAACTAACTGGAAATTACAAACTTACAATGATGCATTGTTTGACAAAATAAATCGATAAGGAAAGCTTCATCATTATATAGGGTGAATTGAGCACCTGTCTGTCCAATTTTTGAGAGATAAAACTCGATCTAAAAGTCGCACAATGATAAACAACCAATTCAAAATGAAACGTGCAAGTAATCAAAACATGTGTAAACTAACTAGACAAGTGCACATTTTAACAACAACCGAAGAGTTGAGTATGACTTTTTTTCTTCTTCTTTTTTAATAAGGTAAGTGTATGGACGCAAAAAGTACCAGAGCAGGTAACGAGTATGGCTCGTTTATATATGATATATAATTACAAAATATATTAAAAATTAATGGATTTTATATGAATTAAACCATTAATAACTTTAGGGAATTTGGAAAAAAAACCACTTTTTAAATTTCACAACTTTGTAAACAACCACCGTTTAAAATTATTTTTGCGAGAAACCACCTTATAAAATCAATAAGTCTTGTTAAGACCACCTACTGTCCTTTGACCTTCACGAAACCACCATTGACCACCATTGACCACCCCTAGCCGCCTAAAACCGCCTTATACCACCACCAACGACCCTTGAGAATCGAAAAAAAAATTCTTAATTCTAAAACTTAGTTAATATACTTAATAGACTATGTCCATAAATATCAAATTAGTATTATAATTACACTAAAAAAAAACTCTTTCACCCTCTTTTATCCAACTAAATTAGTATATCAAATGGTAAAAGTGTGTTTGGCGAGATGAAAGAGGGTAAAATGTTTTTTTTTCCAGTGTAGTTAATATACTAATAACATATTTAGTGAGTTAGATTAAGATTGGAATAGTATAATAAATATATTAATTAATTTTATATATTATGGTCTACGGAATTTTTTTTTTATTTTTTTGCGATTTACGAGGGTGGTTGGTGGTGGTATAAGGCGGGCGAGAGTGGTCAATGGTAGTCAATGGTGGTTTGGTAGAGGCCAAAGGACATTAGGTGGTCTTACCAAAGCTTATCAATTTTATAAGGTGGTTTCTCGCAAAGATAATTTTAAAAGGTGGTTGTTTCCAAACTTATGAAAGTTAAAGGCGTGGTTTTTTGCCAAACTTCCATAACGTAATCCCTCTTTGCAGGTTTTAATCAATCTATATATATAAAAGAGGTAAGAATTGCAACCTAAAGCAAGTAGTACTGTTCATTCGTTGATATATATACAGTTCGTAGTCCGTCATATCCCCCCCAAACCAACTATGTTTGTAGAAAACCTTTGAGCGTCTTTTGTTTTCTTATTGTCATTTTATTAAATTACGAAAATTAGTCAATTAAGACTAATTTGATCGATGTTGGTAAGTGGTGTATGTATATAACTATGTCAAACGTTAATTTCATCGCGTAAACCATGTGCCTTTTATTTTGTAAATAATTAATTTTCCTTTCTTGATAGATCATTATGTTATGGTTTCATGCATGGCATACTAGAGTGTAATTTTGAATGGTGATAGGGTAAGAATCTTATTGTATCAAAATTTCGAGTTAACTACACCAATGGGGAACAATGTTTTAAGTTTTTTATCAATTGGGGATTGGGATGTTTTTCTTTATCAATTGGGGAATGGGGAAACTTCCGTCAGTCAAGTGTTGACATGGCAGTTAAAAATAACAAATTGAATGAAAATAAAATAAAACACTCTGTCCTCCCTCCATTAATATCTTCCTCCACCACTCCTGCAGCGGTGCAGCACCCAACACCAACCAAATCAACCAGGAAAATGAAAAAGCTGAGTATTCCACAATTAATTCTCAGATTGTTCCTATTTTCTAGCCAATTCAATCCAACCTACCATTGTAACAATCTCACAATCGGAAAATCTATCCCTCCTACAATTAGTTTAGAACAATTTAAAATTAAATTTCCCCCTTCTCGATCACCCCACCAGTAATGCAATCTTCTATAAATCGACGAGGACGACTTACTTGACGGAGAAGATCAGATTGCCGTTTCGGTGTCGGTGGGCAAAGATTGGAGTGATTCTTTTTCTGGGTTTTTCTTGTTTGCCATTGTTGAATTAAAAATTCTGGGTTTTTTCTTTTGATTTGATGAATTTTTTTGTTAGGCTAAAGATCAACTTTACTAATTTTTGAAACTGGGTGCACAAAATGTAATGATTTACTCATCATTTTGGTCCGTTGATGGCGATGGAACAAAGGTGGTAGTGCTACGGTGGTGATGGCCATTGTTGGGGTTTTGGATTTTTGAGATACTGAGATATTAGTGGAGAGTCAGAGAGAGGAGGGTGGAGGTGGAGGTGGAGTTGGAGATGGAGCGATAAAAATAGAGTTAATTTTTTTTTTTTTTTCTTTAATTTCCACGTCAGGATTTAACTGACGGAATCCCATCCCCAAATCCCCAATCCCCAATTGATAAAGAAAAACATCCCAATCCCCAATTGATAAAAAAACCTAAAACATTGTTCCCCATTGGTGTAGTTAACTCTCAAAATTTCTAACGACTTAGGAGTCATTCTAATCGGTTGCTGATTTATACACCTATATTAAACATTTGCTTCCTTTTTTGTGTGTGTAATTTTTTTGAAGGGATCAAAAGGGTAGTGTAAAAGAAGAAAAAAAATGCAGAATAGCGGATGGAGCTAAGCTAGCGCCGACGGCCGATCATCTAAGTATAGCATTTATTAACTCATGGTTGGATTTTGGTAGTCTATATGCATGTCGACAAGTATAGTGGATTGAACACATAACCAAGCTGCCAATGTTAAGTTGGATTTTAAAATGATAAATTGATCTTTTCGAACAGATTATGAACAAGTTGTAAAGATCGACTACAACTACAAAGAAGGTATCATGTTGTACATGTGAAGTTCAAATTTAAGATGCACATGTACATGTACCAATATCGCAAGAATGAAGATCTCGATGGTCAACCAAAGAAAAGGCTTTCGTGCTTACTACGAGACTAATTCTTTAGTAGATGAGATGCATAGCAATGACATATATATAAAGTCAGGAAATCTATCAAATGAGAAGTATTAGTTTCGTGACAAATGAGAAGTAATCTCATCCCTCCATCTCATTTAAACCAATGGTCTAGATAAATTAACTAAAATAAAAGGAAAATAAAACTAAAATAAACACAAACCCCAAATTACTCTCATTTTCTCTCTCCTCTGTTATTCACCCTCTCTCTCCTCGGCCTTAACCCCCGCGCCACCACACCGCCGCCGTCGGTGTTCATCGGCGACAGCCATCGCCGGCTGCGATGTCACCGGCCGACTCCACTAACTACGGCGAGTCTTCGTCGGCAATCAGAACACCTCGTCGCGCATCAAACCGCCGCGAAATACGTCTTCTCTCTCCTATTTGTCGCACCTTTTTTGTCAGATGCGGCCGCTTGATTGCGCTTCGCCGTCCAACTGCCCCGTCGCCGGTCTCCTCTCACCTAGTCGCATCTATTGCCCTCCCACCCAGACCGGCCACCGCCGTTCAATCCAGAAGCACCATCGCCCGCCCCTTCTCCTCACCTTTTACTCGTTTTTTTCCCCAAACGACGGCGAAAACACGAGGAGACGATGAGAATAGGGGCGGAAATCAAAGATGATGTTGGCGATGGTGTAGGTCGACGCAGGAGAAGAGCGGCGGCGCCAAATATGAAGAAAATGGATCGAGTGATGAGATGTGAGGAGAGGGGGGAAATGAGGGGGATGGTGGCGTCGAGGGTTGTAGTACGGAGCACGGCTCGGCCACGGTGGCTGTTGAGGCTACTAGCGACGGAGGTGCAGTTGGAGGGGGCTGTGGCTGGCGGAGCTGTGGCGGGGGGAGGGTGGAGGTTGGTGGTGTGGGAGGAGAGAGAAAATGGTGGAAGATTGGGGAATTTTGTTAATTTCGTTTTTAATTTTCTTTCATTTTCTGTTTTTTTTTAGTTACGTAATTAATTGGTGGAGTTAGCTTTAAAGTTATTTTTATAGTTAGTAGAGTTATTGGGGTTATGTCTTTTAGTTATTAGAGTTACGTCTTTTAGTTAGTAAAGTTAGTAGAGTTACGTATCATAGTTATTAGAGTTAAGTTGGAGTTACTTGTTTTAGTTAGTGGAGTTGAGTTGGAGTTACGTGTTTTGATTAGTAGAGTTAAGTTGGAGTTACGTGTTTTGATTAGTAGTGTTAAGTTAGAGTTAAGTGTTTTGGTTAGTGGAGTTAAATTGGAGTTACATGTTTTAGTTAGTGGAGTTAAATCGGAGTTACGTGATTTAGGTAGTAGAGTTATTAGTGTTACATGTTTTATTTGATGGAGTTATGTGTTTTAGGTCATGGAGTTAAGTTGGAGTTATATGATATAGGTTGTGGAGTTAAATTGAGTTGGAGTTACGTATTTTAGTTAGTGGAGTTATGTCAGATACAATAAATTTTCGTTCAATTTGGTGGAGTTACTAATAATACCGGAGTTAGACAATTTAGTTTATGGAGTTTATTCATTGGAGTTAAGCAATTTAATTAGTACAGTTAAATGACTGGAGTTATGTAGTTTAGTTACTACAGTTATGGGAAATCAATGGCTGAGATTACTTCTCATTTCTCACCAAATTATCACTTCTCACTGGATGTGACCCCTATAAAGTCATACTAGTTTTTGGCCCCGTGATTTCACGGGGATGTTTTATAGTACCTTTGTTGACGACGGTAACATTTAATATGAATATATGATAAGTGTGACTTAAACGTTGAGCACGGGTATAAAATTATAATAGTTCATTATTTAAAAAGGTGTCTTAGTTGCCTCATTTTGAAATAGATGAGTCTTTACCTAAGGCGATGGTTCGAATAGGAGTTACTGATCAAAATGAGACGGGTACTTCATATTGCGATGGTAACGATTTGAATTTACTTTAGTCCAATATAGTGGCACCACTTACTTTTTAAGACGATATTGAACCACGATATAAATGGCTTCAAGTAAATTCCAAAAGGGGAGCAACCATGACTTTAGATTCTTGAAGTGAACATGGTAAGTCCTTTTAATTTAGTGGTCTACCGTCTACTCCACACGTAATCATAAAACTTAGTCCATATCCCATGGAATGCCTTTGTTTAAGTTTATTTAAGACGACCAAACGTCAATCATTTTACTCTAGAATGGCGCCCCACTGGTTTATGGACTTATACTATGAGTCAGGGTCATTACTCATTGCATTGTATACGATTCGAATTTTATTGAAGTCGCTAAAGTAGCCGTGGAAGGAACCTCTTTTTCAACACTGAGGTGGAGAGACATGTTGCTGAAGCCGACATTGTTTTTGAATCTATCAACACTCCAACGAAGCCCGTAGGATTGCTGATGCTTCAAAGTCAGACAAAACAATGCTTGTGAAAACTGTTGAAGCAATTGAAAACCTTGAAAGTACTCTTTTTCAACAGAGGAGTCTTGGACATGTGTTTGGAGGGAATGAAAAGACTCATACTTTTTGAATCTCTGTCATTCATTCTTCTGAGATCAGTGTTATTTGTCTCCAACTCAAACACTGCCTGAGAAACATTTTCATCCATAAACTATGCCCCCTTTTCCTTTTAGAGAGGATAAAAAATTTCTCTACAAAAAAAAATCAATATGTTAGCAAATTAACAATGCTAGAAGGGAAATCAATCAAATAAAATCCAATGAAAATCAAGCAATCAATCATTCAAATAAAATCCAACCAAGATCAGATCGATCAATGCAACCACATAAATTCCAAATTAAAGACGCATACTCTTTAATTTCTTCTCATGAAAACCCCCCCAAAAGATTGGAGGAAAAGGCTTTGTACATTTGAAGTGAAGTTGTAAAATTTAACGGTAACTTTTGAGTTTTGACGAAATTTAGTATTAGCGGGGTCAATTAGAATTGTCGTTTTTAGTGCGGCCAAGCAGCAGCATCAAGTACTATTAGCCCTACATGAAATCTCGTAATCCAGCTACCAGCTGACCTTAAGCTGACATTTTGCTACTGTGAATAAGAATATGTGCACTGAGCTCCACCAGGTTTCCTACAACATCAAAACAGAATACCAGCATATATCATCAAGAAGTTTACGGCAATGACATACATCAAATCAAATGGAATTTTAGGTTTGGGATTTAGTAACTTTAGTATAGTAGAAACCACAATTGCCTCTTAGAGAGTTAGAGATCTTACAACAAAACTCCTATTGATACAGAGGAGAATCAGGTTAGTCTGAAGAGGTAGTTGATGCTTGTAAGGAAAGAGGATCTTCAAAATATGTTATGTAAGTTGAAACATACATGTCTAGTAGGCTGATAACACAATGTTTCACTGCGTCTCAAACATTTACCCACTCAAGGACCCTCTTCTTTGACACTCCCCCTACACGACCCATTACCTCGATGTAGCCACCGATGAAATAACTGTCATTCGGATTAGTGTGATAACGGTGGAGCATAATCAAATTGTTTACGACTATCATGTAGACGATACCAGCGGGTAGTTTAAAGGGCATAATATGCAAGTTACAAACAGAATTCTTAACCAAAATAATCATAATCATATCATATCGTAAAGACTTAAAAACTAAAGAATACGATTTTAGAAAGAAAAAAAAAACTAACTAAAGACTGCCTCCAGATCAAAAAGTTAACAAATTGCAGGAGTTGCTAACTAACTGCTCAAATCAATCCACAACATGGGATATTACAGTGTAACACACAATACAAAAAATCCATAAACATAAAGAGGGGGAAAATGCATCAGCAAAGTGTGATAAACTTACCACTAATCGTAAGCAAACCAATTCAAAATTTCAAATCCTAGGTGTGTAGATTAGGACTTCCAGAGCTTTTAAAATCTTTTGTGATAATCGAGGGTCAGTAGCTTTAATGGACTTTGACAACGAATACATTTCATTTGATAATCGAGGGAAAGTAGTTTTAATGGACTTAGATTCATACGCACCTTCGAGGGAAAGTAGATTTAATGGACTTAGACTCATACGCACCTCCACTTTACTGTTTTCTACCCTGACTATTTTTAAAACCCAATAAGATCCCCAAGCTGCCTTACTACCACCAAATCAACTATCAACTATCAACAATCAAATTATGGATGCACCAAAGTACATAAACAAAACAGACCTATATCTACTTCATCAGGATCCAAGGAGATGTCTCGGCAAAACTACTACTATCAAGCATCAAGTACTTTTAGTGAATACTATGCCAATTAGTAAGCTAAATAGTCATTATAAATCTAACATCTCGGCATAGTTTCATTGGAAGTACATTATTAATCGAGGTCATTAGATGCCTCAGACTTCACCAAGCTCAATAGCTGGCCTCAATTCTTCTAGTCCATAGTGATCCTTTTCCAAGAAAATTTTGGTAATCATTGCAACATATCAGAATCAGTGTATATTTCAGTCACTAATAAATTAGGCGTGTCAACTACAATGAAATTGTTGTGCTGATCTAACACTTTTTTCTTCCTCAGTGATCAGTAATTACAATTTCCTAGTAAAATAATGACCAATTATCAGTAATCAGATCATATTCTCAGTTTTTTAGTTTGATATTCTCCATGGTTGATCAATCAATCATATGAACCAAACTACATATCACTGTAACACTCACGGATCACCCTAATCACAACCAGCCACCAATCAAATTACCGGTAAGAAGCAAATACAGGATGCCACAAATAAGCAAGATATAGTTCTTTGCATAATACCTTTGGTTGCGCAAGTTTAGAGATAGACCACCGCTTGCCAAAATTCACTTTAAACCTGCATTATTACCCTAAAAAAGAAAAATTAAACCACTTATAAACAGCGGACGATTATGAAACATACTCAACTTCTTTTAAAAATTGAACCTAAATCACTTAACACTTCAACAAAAAATCTGCAACTACTAAAACCGCAACAAAGACCAATTGGATGTAATCAACACATGCTCAAACCCACCCCAAAAGTAATCAACATGACTTAGTCAGTCAGAAGAGCATTTAACCTACCTCCTTATGATGATGTCTTGAAGTAGAGAGATATCCAAACATCAAGGATAACCGCTTCAGCTTTAATCCTGTCGTTCCCACAAAACACTTAGGATATACAACCTGTTTCTTCACTGAAGAAGAAATTTGTAACTCCTCTGCCTCCACGAAATTCACACCTCTTGCTTTTCAATAAGCCCCTCCATGGCTCAAAAATCTTCCCCCTTACATTTCTTCGGCACAAGACCATATCAAAGTTTTCTGCCCCAATTACAAATGTTAGGAAGCAAAACTGAAAGGCAAGGAACAGGGAGGCAAGAACTGAATGCACCAACCTGCTGAGCAGCGACATAATAGTAAAGCACAGCCAGAGTTGCTGCAGCACTGACTTGCTCAGCGGGTGCATATAAACGCACTTCAAGCAATGGATCTAAAATAAGTCTGTACTGCCTTTCTGAGCAGCCAAACTGTCTTAATAGCGAAAATACAAATGTTAGATTAAAGTATTATATCGTCGGAGACTAAGCACACTAAAGCAACAAACTGACATAAACACCAAGAATGAACTGGGTATATGCAAATGGCTGGCCTTATAAGCGGTTCAGAACTTCAATCTATATTTAAGGGAGTTGTATGGCAGTAGAGTGAATTTGAATGTTCTGCTTTGTTTTGACACTTGACATGCTTAGCTTAATATAGGTGCAGTTTGGTAGTTCATAACATTTTTAAAGTTCAAAGTAGTGTTAAGACATTTAAGTAGCAGATCATGGAAACAGGTCTTCATGTGTGCATGGCTGGCATATATACATCTTATGGCAGGCACAAAATCCATATTGGCTAAACTAATGATGCCTAAGGTCAAAACTTCAAAATAAACTCCAACTTCAAATAGACAAATAGAAAATTAACAGGAAACAGAGGCAAGGTCGACTTGGTAATGTGTGACGACCAATGACAGAAATAATACTCCAACACAAATTTAATCGTTGGAAAGAAGAAATTAGAATAGTGGGAGTGCAAGAAAATTCCTATGGAGTGCTAATAGCATTTCCCAAAAAAAAAAAAAAAAAATTGGGGGGAAAAGCCCACAAACTACTAACCAATTTAGGTATGACCAACTACTTCAAAAAAAAAAAAAAAATTAGGTATGACCAAACAACCCTGAAGTCTGAAATAGATCACTATCATAATCATCAAAAAGCAGTCAAAATGCAGCTTAATAAGCCCTCATATGATACCAACTCGACAAAGACTTCTTTTGAAAAAGAATCTAAGAAGATGAATAATTGAATATTTCTGAAGAAAGAATACATTCCTCACATTGACTCAATCAATGATGAAACTTAATTATAAAGGAATATCAGTGTCATACTGGCATGAGGAATCCCAAAACTTAAGTGTATGCATATCAGACATAAAAATATAACTCCAAAACAGTAGTAAAGTGAATAACAAAGTATAGTTGCAGTTACATCATAAATAGAATTAATCAAGTTTATAACAGAACATGACTATACCATTAAAAGATGAATCCATGAATGTCAAGAAAGATTGGCTAGAGTAGCTAGAATGACTTAATGCGCAATGAGAGACAATGAAACTCTCAGTTCTTATATGGTTACACGCTATATATGGAGAGCAGTTTGCGGAAGTAAGTAGTTGACTCTAGTTGCGCTACGTGATCCTATAAATTTGATTTCAGTTACATGAGTTATCCCTATAGCAATGTTCATTATAAAGTGTGATAACATGGACTCGCACATTTCATTTAAATCTACCTTTACGATATCTGAATTTAGTATAAAGAAAAACGCAAACATGAAAATATGACTGAAAAATAAGCAAATGTGCATGGTCTCTTTGGCACAACTAACATGGATCCTGGGCAACCAAAGGTATGTAAGAAAAGAGACCATAACCGGGGATGACAAAGAACATGTTTATGGTCATACTATTCTTAATGTCCACAATTTGACAGTCATAATCCAATCACAGCCAATAGTCCATGTCATACATCCAACTAATATACACAACTACATATATATAACACAGAAAATTTCGACCAGAAAATTAGCCATTAAAACACAAAAAATTTCGACATCAATCAAAATCAATAATAAAAATCGGTTTGTTACCAGGAAGTTCTCCAAAATTGCAGTGATTCATGCCCATATTAAGCCCAATAATTCAGCAAAACGTCACAAAAATTAGCAGTAAATAAAATTCAATCGACGCAACGTTGTGAATCAAAATTTCGAACCTGATTTGTAGAAGTAGGTAAACGGCTTAGGAGTAGCGTCGGAAGCGTTGCATCAATGTGTGAATGGAGAGGAGTTGGCCGGCGATGTAGAACGACGGTTGTCGAAAAGACGACGGTGGTTAGGATCGGAGGTTTTGAGTGAGGAGCTCAGGCCATGAGAGGGGTCGATGTGCCGATTGGTCGTTTCGTCAAGGAGCGGCGACGGGTAGAGGTGGCTGGCGTACCGTCGGTTAAGGTGAAAATCAATTGAAGAAATTTGTGTCATACCTTTAAGCTCCATCAAAAATTAAAATATGCCCAATTGAAGATATTTCTGAAAATCGATCTGCTCAATATCTCATTTCCCTGCAAGATCAATCCAAATAAACTTACAATCAAATCATCAGTATGAAATTAAGCAATTACAATGAAAATAAGTGTGGAATTAAACTTATGATCAATACAAATTGCAACCGAAAATTAATTGGGAGAAAAAGATTACTAATGAGAAGGAGCAAAATTTAAAGCAAATTTGAAACACCGTAGGTAAAAAAGATGAATAAAAAATATATACCTAGAAGGGAGAAGAAAAGATGGGCTGATGGGCAGTGTTAAGCGTTTCAAGTGGGTGCTGAAGGGTTGAGGTGAATCCCAGAAGGCGGGAGAGGAAGGGAAAGAGACATGAAGAGGAAGATGAAGCTGCACACACAAATGTTACGGAATTGATGAAAGAGAAACGGTGGGGGAGATGAAAGAGACAAAGAGTTGTATATACGGAGTATTATGCGTTGTTGTATAAAGGTGGAATTAAAATTATCGGAGAGTAGCTTACATGGAGGAGAGAGAGTGCAACAAAATGAGAGGACGCCACATAGGAGATGACGTGGTATTTTTTTGCTCTAGTTACCTTCAGCGACTGCCACGTAGGCGTGCAAATTGGCTTATTAAAGTAGTAGTATATATATGAACATGAACAATTTATTCTAATATAAGCTATTAAGTCCTGAATCAGGAGTTAGTTGCACCTTGCCCTTCGGCTTCCAGCTACATATATATTTTGTTGGCGTACATAGCAATCCCCCTCCCCTTCCCACCCTTTGACCAATTGACCTTGATCAGCTTTAGGGTTTGATTCGATGTTTACCTTACACGAATGTAATTTCAAAAAGGAATGTATGACTACTACTAATAACAATTGTGTGTTGTTTTAAACCTTTTTATGCTATTTGTTGTTTTAAACCTTATTATGCTATTTTATGTTAGGTATCTTTTTGTTCAGATAAATGATCTTACTCTGAGGGTATAATAAAAAAGACTGAGAATTAAAACATCAAAACTCAAAAGAAATTCAACATTGACCGACAAGTTAATAGTCAAAAGATAATGATATATTATGATCCAATTTAAACTAATTATAAATGTTTGTTTATATATAAGTAAAAATATAAGTTAGTACCCGTGCAACGCACGGGCTTTCCACCTAGTTTATTTTGTACTCGTATCATTTAAGCAAGCTTAATGATTTCGTTCTGAATTATTTCCAATCTTCTGACAATTCTATACAACGTGGTGATGAGGGCTCAAAATCTTCCATGCATATATATCAACCAACGTTGACTTACTAGTATACTCTAACGAATGGAGAAATGACTTTGACACCGTTTCAGCAAATAAAATCATGCAACAGGAAAGGCACTGTTTGGGCACTAAAATTCTACTCGATGTAGGATTCTTGACGACAGTCGGATATGTGATGCTTGACGATTGAAGCAGGGTTGTCCGATACTTGATGCGTATCGGATACCTAAATTGTGAATTGTCTTCGGAGCAGAGTCAAGATGAAGGGGTTATTTAACTACCCAGCTGCGGGATTCGAGGCGAGTATTGCGGGGTTGGTTGAGAAGCACCTGAACGGATTTTGTTGACTAAGTACCGGCCACGAGAGACGTTAGAGGATGGGAGAGTGGAAGATAAGGTGAGACCCAGTCAAGAGTGAATATAAGAGCAGTTGAAAACATGGAGAAAAAAGTGGAGGAAGCCGTTAAAAGCCCTAGCAGCTACATTATAAAAGAAAGGTACGAAGCAAGCGAAGGAGGATCATCACATTTACAAGAAACAACCCCAGAATACACCTAAGGCAACTATTCGGCAAAATACTCCCAATTGTATAAAACATAATCCATCCATAGTGCAATCTTTGGCGGGACACAAACCCCCCTCCCCCCCCCCCTCCCGTGGTTTTTCCTTCACATTGAGGGTTTTCCACGTACATAAACCAATGAGGATCCTCTGTCCCACTTTGTGTGCCACTCCCTGTACCCCTACAATCAGATTTCAGGAAATCCATATTATAACCTTAAGAAATTCATTTCAATTTTTATATTTAATGATTTCTTGAAATATAATTGGAGGGGTACAGGGAGTGGCACACAAAGTGGGACAGAGGATCCTCATTGGTACATAAACTCCTTGTGTTATTGTTTTGTTTATTTCTTGTCATTTCATTACAACTACAACTCAAACAACGTCGGTAGTTCATAGGATAATAGCACGATCAAATAGGTAAATCGACCAATCAATCCGATTCGTTAGACGAGTAGTATTTCACCAAAACAGGCACGATAATGGTTGCTTGACAAAACAAATCTTAATCGGAAAAAGTCGTCATTTTTATTAGAGTTGCGGCCGAAACATGACACAATAATATGCATTATACCAATTCCCAAATGAAATTTACTAAAGGTCTACAGTGTAGACACAAAAATGTTGTCTACAATGTAAAATTAAGTCAATAGTAGTAAAATTGAGTTTCAAGTAGTAAATTTAATTTGTGATGAGAAAGTCATGCAGTAAAATTATTTGTGTTAGTAGTAAAATTTTGCTAGTGCAGTAAAATTAATGCTGATTGTAGACACTTACTATAGACCTCTATCATTGTACTTGCCAAATTACATATATATAGCTAGCCACTCATTTATGCCGCAAATTATACCATGCTCCCGGGAGCACAAGGAGCATGGTGGTCCTCCTCACAATAAAGGAGTGGGGACCACACTTAAAATAATTTTTCATTTTTTAATATGTGGTCCCCACTCATCTATTGTGAGGAGGACCACCATGGTCCTTGTGCTCCCGGGAGCATGGTATAAGCACTGCATTTATGCATATGCATATGTCGACGGTAACGATATTGTACTGACAAAAAGTATTACGTAATTACTAAAATCGCCACGTCACAAAACATAAATGCTTATAGTGAAAGTTTACTGTACTAACGCTCAACTAATAACAGCTTTACTATACTAACATTCAACTAACTAATAATAGACCTAATAATCCGTATATTATTTCACACATTTTTTCATGTCAATTCCCTTCTATAATTCTTTTGTTAAAATGTGTGATTAACGTCTTACTCATGAAAACTATTACAAATAAACTTGGCGGGGCAAGACATTAGTAATTAAGTGTGTGTGAGTATGCATATGCATACGGCGCGCGGTAATATTGACAATTAGTTAAGGCATTGTGCCGTACATCATAATGCCTATAAAAATAAAAAGTTTGGTTCGATGTTAATCACACATTTAAAATTGAAGGCAATATGGCAGGTCTTATGAAACGTAAGCTAGAAGCTCAAGTTGAGGTTAAAGAGAGTGCAAATGATGTCTTTCATGACATCTACCAAAACCGCCCTCATGACTGTTCTAAGGTTAACCCTGATTTTGTGCAAGGTGTTGACGTGCATGAAGGTGCCCATGGTACTCCTGGCTCAACCTTCATCTGGAGGTATACCCTAGGTAATGGATTAATTAATGATTCCTTTATTATTATATCTTTTTTCTAATTATTATTATCTGGGATCAAGACAATTCTCCTATTATCCTATCAAAAATATATATCTCCCCGTTTTGTTTTGTTGTTCTGGCTGATTGTGTTGCAGCTAACTCCAAACCAAATGAATCGTTTACTTGTTGACAAAGTTAGAAAATATTAAATTATGCATTGCATTCTACCAGATTCACTTAATTTTAAAGGAAACGAATATTTGAGATCTTTCATTTCTAGAAATAAGCCCCAACATGGCTAGCAAAACAGTAAAACTTAACGGAGATATACCTTGCTGTACATACACCCTAACTCATCATTATTTTTGGACATCCGATGTATGTCATGTGACTTGTGGAGGACAATCATGATCACTACTACTGTACGGAGTAATTAATATAATGAATCCTGATCGAACAATAATGATATCATGATTTTTAGTCCTCTTAAATCGACTTCACTTACTTTGTAGTTTTTATTTAGTTAGATGATTATACGAAAAGATAAAAATTGTGCTCGTACAAAGAAGAGGGTGATGGATGATTCAGCGTATATATCAATAAATTTAGAGCATATATACCAGATCATCTCATATTAGACTAAATAATGCAATACAACTTGTAGTATTGTACCCCAAAAAAAATAAAAATACAACTTGTAGTAATATATTGGGAGTAAATCTCTTGTTTTTTTTGGAATTTAGACGTCAATAGACTGAAATAAAAAACGAAGTTACTCATAAATAATTATTGTCTTTCTGATGCATACATGTTACTCATCATGTTAATTCTGTGTGATAATTAAGGTGGGAAGAGTAGAAGACTGAAGGAAATGCGGGAAGTGGTGGATGAAAAGAATAAGATGATAAAGTTCAACATCATAGAAGGAGACATAATGGAGTTTTACAATAGCTTATATTGCACTCTTCAAGTGTTACCAGGGAAGAGCAATGAGAGCAGCATTGTTAGTTGGACATTTGAATATGAGAAGAAACAGCTTGATGTTCCAGAGTCAGAAGCTGAATTATTACTGGATTCTGTTATCAGGCTCGCCAAAGAAATTGAAGAACATCACCACACCCACAACAACTAGTTGTTCGATCGATCAAGCCAATACTATGCAACATGCATGGAGTGTAATAATTTAACGTTATTACGATAAGCGTATTTGGTTTTTATCGTCGAGTGGTTGCTTCCGTTGTATGTGCGTGGAAGAATTATTGAATAAGTCGATGCGATTTTTCTTTTGTTTAACAAGATTTTATGCGTGTATGTATGTATATGTGTTTGCAATAATATTAATTATGTGTTTAATATATGAGTTGTTGTCGTCGTCTTCTATCAGACGTTACTCTTCACACGCGCGCGTGACTCTTGGAATCGATTCTAAGTCATATAATCAAATATAAAGGATAATGGTAATGTCACCAACAAGAATCAACTGATACATGCTTTTTCGCCGGTTTATAATATGCTCTGCACTAGTTTGGAGGACATTAATAAGGTTTTTGCTAAAACACCAGTTGACAAGCCAGAAACGAATGTTATTTCCATTATTCCCGACTTTCCATCGTATGCCTTTTTGAATTAGTTTACGTTGTTTAAGGATTTGACGCCAGATCCATGAAAAAATTCGAGTTCTTTAGATATTTGTTTCTTACAATCGAAATCCAAAGACTTTGCTCATCCTTTAAAACTTTCCACCCAAGTTTTCCAAGAAAAGCTTCGTTAACAGACTCTTTCGCAAACCCAAACCCCCATATTTTTTTGGCTTGCAAATTTTACTCCATGCTATCATAGGTAAACCCATTCCTCGATTGATCAGTTTTCCAAAAAAATTGTCTGTTGGTTTTATCTAATTGTTTAGTAATATTACTTGGTAGCACAGCAGTGGACATAACAAAGGAAGGGAGGGCTTCCAAATTGCTTTGACTAAGTACGCATCTTCCAACTTCAGAAAGAAATGAAGATGACCATGCATTAACCTTTTGGTCCGTTGCTTTAATGATCGATATGCTGGAAATCTTCTTTTAAGGAATGTGAACCACTAAAGAAAGCGCCTAGATAGCGCCCTAGGATGTTCTTAGATGTCATATTAAAGTAAGCGGCTAAGTCTGCTTTCCTAGAATTTGGAACATTTTTTGAGAAGATAATCGAAGATTTATGAAATTGACGAGTTGCCCAGAGGCCTGACAAAAATGAGACAACGTATCTTTTAGACTTTTGCAAGCCATAGGAGTGGCCTTACAGAACACTAAATTGTCGTCCGCAAAAAGCATACAAAGTATTTTAGGGACACCAGAAGCTACTTTAATTCCTACGCCTGACTTGGGTTGTTCACTTTGAATGGACATAAGACAACAAAAAACTTCCATGCAAATATATAATAAACAAATAAGGAGAGATGGGGTCCCCTTGTCTAAGCCCACGAGAAGGTTGAAAAAATTCGCTCGTGGAGTGATTTACAATTAGAGAGTATGAGACTAAAGTCACGCAGCCTTTAATCCACTTAATCCATGTATCACAAAAACCCATTTCCTCTAAGCACTTCCAAAGGTAATCCCATTCTACTCTGTCATACGCCTTCTCCATATCAAGTTTAAGAGCAAAGCACCCCGTTTTATCTTTGGATTTTTGAAATATATTAAGAATTTCTTGCACAGTACAATTAAAATATTATCTTGTATCATACGATCTGACATAAATGCCCCTTGCAACAGGCTAACAATTTTAGGCAAAACAGGTCGTAGTCTATTGACAACGATTTTGGCAATAACTTTATAAAGAGTAATGCATAGACTAATAGGTCTGAAATGTCCAGAATGCTCTGGGTTATCATTTTTGGTTATCAATTAAATAAGCGAGTGGTTAACTTCACGGAAGTAGTTGACCTGATAGTTTTTATTCCATTATTGCAAGTGTGAATGTACTTAATTACGACGGGGAATGCAATCGAGTGTGATGACACATTTGATTAGACTGAATCATGTATTATATATTTATATATGATGACAAGTAATACATCATTATATTGAATTATCAAACATATCGGATCAAAGGTGAATGTTACCGCCTATATATTTTATTAATTGGTGTACCGTATGTACGTGTATATAACCTGTTATTTGACACTTTTTAAGACTTTACATGAAATATAACAGGGAATATTGAAAGAAATGAATAGAATGTTAAGGCCAGATAATACATAATTCTACGTGCTTGGAAGTTTTTTATTAACAAGGTGATGTTCAAATTATACTAGATCGCCTAGTGTATAAAGTGTGACAATAGCAAATTATACCGCCATTATTTACAAGTTTCTCCCTTCATTGCTTTTTATTGCTTATCTTCTTTAGTTAGTTAAGCCGGAACAAACCTAAAGATTTAAAGAAAAAAAAAACCGGCAAATTCTCATGATGCCCCCAAACGCGGAAGAGCAAGGAAGATGAACTTAATGCCTTCATTGCCGAGTTGAGGGCAAATTACACAGCTTTACAGGGGCGGTTGCAAAGGACCGTCATTCAAACCAATGTCACCTTGCATCGAAGGAAGCCCTATGTCTGTTCCAATTCATGCTCAACTTTCTCACTTCTATGTTTCGCTTTGAAATTTTTATTCTAGGTAGTATCTGTCAATGATATGTACAAGCGTTTGCAAGAGTACAACACGAGCTTGCAACAGTATAATAGCAGGCTCCAAACAGACCTTGCAACAGGAACTGCAACACTTCAAAGAGTGGAGAAAGAGAAATCTACCATTGTGGAGAATTTGGGTAACTTGAGGGGACATTATGCTTCTTTGCAAGAACAGTTAACAACCTCTAGGGTAACTTTCTTGTTCAAAGCTGATTCTTTTGGTACTTTTTCGCCTTTTGAAGATCAAATATTAAGATACAGGGACTGCCTTACATTTGCAATTATGGACTTTGTGGTAGTTTAGGACTCCTCAAAGTGCTATGTGTATCATGCCTTGTCTGGTGACTATTGGAACATTTAGGTCTATGTGAAAGTTTCTAATGCTATTGCAGAAAGCTTGTTTGTTATTGTAGATATTCATATAGAAGACTAGCAAGAACCATCTATCTGCCAGAATATTCACAAGCTGTTGTTTGTTTGCTGCTGGATTCAAGATAGTGAATCTATAATTGAATGCCATTACTTTCTCCACAGGCTTCCCAAGATGATGCTGTAAAACAAAAGGAAACATTAATTGGTGAAGTGAATTGTTTAAGAGTGGAATTACATCAAGTGAGGGATGATCGTGACCGTTTGCACTCCCAAGTTCAACTTTTGACGGTTGAAATTGAAAGGTGTAGAGAAAGTACGGGCAAGACTGCAGCAGAATTGGACAGTTTGATGACGAAAACAGATGCCTTAGAGGTTTGGTGTTGGTTCCTTCTGCAGCTTTATTTTGCCCTAGGATCATGCCAATTATGGTATTCTGAACAAGTATGTGCTTTTACTTGTCACAGGGAACCATTTCTTCTCAGAGGCAACAATTGCAGATACTTCAACATCAGTTAGCCGCAGCAAATGAGAGACTGAAGGTGGATTACTTACTCCTCCGTTCTCTACCATTATCGTTGCATATTTGACTGGATTCACTGTATTTATGTTCTAAACATGTCTGTGCAAATGGCCGATTTATCTGTTTCAGCCACGAAAAGGGAGTATGAAGAGCAACAAGAGCTAATTCGTTAACTGAAAAATCGCTTAGCTGAAGCGGAGCTTCAAATTAAAGAGAAGGAAATGTTAAGGAGAAAGCTGCATAATACCATTTTGGTAATGCCATTCTTTAAAAAGCAATGCCTATTTTGTAATCGATCTATGTTTCCGTTGTGGATAGTTTCATCACAGAAGTGAGTCGTCTTTCATCTACCTGGAGATTCAGGCCATATGCATGGTTCTAGAGCTGTTCAGGACAGTGATATTCCTAAGATCAATTTTGAGTTGGATGTTGTTGCATCAGAAGAGTTGTTAGTAGCCCTTATAAGGAAGTTGAAGAAATACTTGATGGACACAATTTGTATTTATTTGAGATTTTTCAATGAAAGTTGGGTATCAAGAGTTTGCTACATCCTCAATTTATTTCACATATGGTTGCGTAACTGGACGATTGTCTGGTAACTTTTTTTTTTAATTCGTAGTTATAGAATAGACGTGGGATTTCAGGTAAAGTGGGATGTCTAAACAACCCAATAGACATCAGTTTTCCAAAAAAACTGACGTCTAAAAAAGTGAAGGATATCAGACTAAAAACTGACGTCTATCCCTTAAGAATAGACGTCACTCAACTCCACGTCTAGCTCAAAACTGACGTCTATTATAAAAAAAGTCCGATGTCTATGTAGCGTTTTGTAGTAGTGTATAACATGGAATATTGAAAGAAATGAATAGAATGTTAAGGCCAGATAATACATAATTCTACGTGCTTGGAAGTTTTTTATTAACAAGGTGATGTTCAAATTATACTAGATCGCCTAGTGTATAAAGTGTGACAATAGCAAATTATACCGCCATTATTTACAAGTTTCTCCCTTCATTGCTTTTTATTGCTTATCTTCTTTAGTTAGTTAAGCCGGAACAAACCTAAAGATTTAAAGAAAAAAAACCGGCAAATTCTCATGGTGCACCCAAACTATGTCAAAATGCTCGCGGTGCCCCTATATTTGAAACTTGTACCTTGCGGTGCCCCCGGAATTTGCACCTTTAGACAATGTTGAAGTATAAGACCATTGTGGGTGCCCTAACCATCAGTCTAGACTTTTGGTTGAGTTGACTCTTTAATACTTACAAATAAGTGCATGATTCACATGAGTTTTAAGATATAACCAATTATTGAGTTGACTCTTTAACACTTACAAATAAGTCTTTAACCACGTGCCTATAGGTGCAAAGTTCGGGGGTACCGCAAGGTATAAAATTCCAAACATAGGGACACCGCGGGCACATTTTGACATAATTCGGGAGCACCACGAGAATTTACCCGAGAAAAAAAAGTACGTAGAAACCGTAGAACTACAAAAAGAATGAGGAAAATTTCAGTGGGTCAAAAAAAGTACAGCACTTGATATATGTGGAGTCACTCATCAATTTGGTGATGAATTTATGGTAGAAACGATTATTGAGGAACGTGAGGTGTGTCCAATTCAAGTGGTCACCTGCAATTCTGCAAAGCATGCATCATGAATAATGCAAGATAAGCAAATGATTGGATCTCAAGTAAACGATAATACCTCTACCTATTTATTTGTATACACTATGTCATTATTCATACTTCTTGAGCTGTATATTAAAGGAGATATGATGCCTAAGGGCTAAGGTATTAGGGACGACGTAAGCTCAAAAGATTGTGCTGTTATTGAGTTTTAGCCTCAGGCCTCAGAGCCTCACAAAATAACCAAGAATTTACCTCCAAATCAAGACGACTTTAAAAACTTCAGAATATTGATCGATATAAACAACAAATAACAGAAGAGTCATACATACAGGCAAAATATAAGTGATGGTTTGGTTGCACTTCCCGGGCATTAGAATTAATAATTTATTGGTATTTGTCAAACTGGTTCAATATGGGAATGAATTTCGAATGTAGTGGGGGTAAGCTAATAATTTTTTCATTTTTATAGGAATCATAAATTCTGGTTTCCTCTAGTGAATAGCTATTCGTCGCCCTAATATTACTTTTATCGCCCAATTATTTTCAAGTTTTTTCAATTTTACCCTTCTTACCATAAATCAAGTACACAATGAGTCATCCCTTTAGATTTTGGATTCCCTCAAAACAGTTTATAGAATATCTCTGACGCTTCACCTAACACCTATTCACCACCATTGTACTTATATATGCAGTTATGCCGTAACTCCATTCCATTGCGATGACACTAATAATTTCAGCAAATTCTCAACGGGTATAATCTGAAAACAACAATATAGATTCATTGAAACAAGAAAAGAAAATTTAATCTGTTTATATCATATTCGAGGTGCCGCCGCTAGCCCGCTACTGATACAACGTACTTTCGTGACAAATCTTTAAATATCAGAGTTGCGTTGGTCTAGACGTCTAGCTACATACCGAGATGACGACGTCGGTGTCCCGGCCCCTTTAAAACGCCATTAATAAGGATATGTTACGGGTGAAGTGCAGATTTCTTTCGGTTTTTTCATATTAGATGTCGTCCTAGAATGTACAAGGCAAAGCGATCATCGACATATAATCCGAAAAGATAACAACAAACGATGTTTAAATTATTTATCAACATAAAATGATTTCATTCCTTATGGTAGAATACACGATCTTACTAGGGCATACTACTGCCGGTGTCCGCATGCTATTGTTGGCGCCAGTGGCGAATTTAGCCCCAGGAACTTGGGGTAGCCCTTTTAGTACAAATTAATTTTTTCAAATTTTTTTCCTATTTTTTTGGGATTTTTTAGTCAATATTTTGATGTTTTCGGGGAATTTGGGGTAGCCGGTGCACCCCAGGCTACCCCCTAGATTCGCCCCTGGTTGGCGCTGTTCTGTCGGCCTTGAGAATAGATTTAAGATAAAAATTGTAGATATGTTAGATTAAATGTGGGGTATTTTGGTAATATGGTGGGCGACAAATAACACCTCTCTTTCTCTAACTGAATGTCGTTTGGTTGCCACTCAAAATCATGGGAATTCAGAAATCCCATGAATTAAATTTTTTGGAGTTGTTTGGTTGCCTAAAATAATGAGAATTGAGAAATCATGTGAATTTCCAATTCCTACAAAATGGTGGAATTGGCTTATGTAGCCAACCCTTGATAATTGGTAATTCCTGTGGGAATTCAATTTCTACATGCAACCAAACAGTTTTGAAAAATTCATGTGGATTTCTACAACCTGTGAAGTAAAATTTCATGGGCATTTCGAATTCCCGTATGAACCAAACGACAATCAAATTTCAATTCTTGGAATTTCGATTCCCATGAGACTGTTCAGCAGCCAAATTACCACTTAGTGAAAAAAAACCCTTGACGCGCGCACATGGAAGAATTAAACCACTAAGGCCCCGTATGATTAAATAACTGACAACATCTGAATCAGAATTGTATGTATGCTAACATAACAACCAGATTCATTGCTACTGAATTGATTTTATTGTTTTTGAAGTTGTATCATACAACAACTAATAGAGGAAAACTCACTTATCAGATCACATTTACACTAATTAATATGTTAATTATTGATTGCCTCTATGAAATGTAAATCTAGATTAATTTGTTTCTTGTATTTATGGGTATAAAAATGTATACTTAATAGGAGTCTATATGTAGACAATAGAATAATTGTCTATAACATAATCAAGTGTGGTAAATTTAAGATTGCATGTAGTAAATAATATGATTGTGTAGTAAATTTAACATGTTTGCAGTAAATTTATGAAACTGACAGTAAAATCAACATTGTTACGAATCTATCAATACAAAGAAATCTATCAATACAAAGAAATTTAAATTGATTTAATTCTCAAATCAAGAACCCTTGATTGTCTCTCTTTCCTAATAATCCAACATTTACAAAAATTTTCAACAAAATTTACTGCACCTTCGATTAATTTTACTACAAACTAACCATAGACATTTTTTTATGCGTCTACACTTAGACTCCTAGTATTTTTGCAATATATAATACTAATACATTTGGTATAATAATCCATTATTAGTGAGAATGGCAAAATACGAATACTAGTTATGATACTAACCTATTGTGCAGAAAGTCAGATACAAGTCATACAACCCATGCAAATCATGTGATTTCAGGCAGGCCTTACTATTCTAACCAAATAATTCTATCTCCACACATAAATGTCTTTTTAATTAAGCTTCGCTAAAATGATTTATTTCTCAAACACTATACAGCCATATCCATACATTCCAGCCTCCCTATAAATGGCACGTCGTCGTTCCCGCTGATATAGAACTCTTCACCAAGCAAATACAAAGCCAAAGTACGTAAAATTCATAAAGAATAATCATATCTTTAATTTTCTAAGATATCTTGCAATGGCTGGTCTTTTGAAGCGTAAGCTAGAAGGTGAAGTTGAGATCAGGGAGGGTGCCGGAGATGTCTTCCATGACTTCTTCGCAAACCGGCCTCACCATCTCCACACGGTTAACGATGAATTCGTTCAAGGTTGCGACTTGCATGAAGGCGACTATGGTACTCCTGGTTCCACTATCGAGTGGAGGTACACCGTTGGTAATAAGCAATATTTTAAAATTAACATCATCATTATAGCTTTAGACTTGTGACATACTCCGTATGAGATTAGTGTCAAAAGTCTGTATGTATTAATATCGAATTAATTCTACGCATCCTGGCTAGCATAGTAGTAGTACTAGTACATACTCCGTAGAAGTGAGGTTAATTAGAGTAAAACTACTCTTAAAAATAGCTAGTAAGACAGTACGTTTTAATTATTGTTTGCTCTCAAAGGATGTCATATCATGTTTGAAAATAAATGTTAAAACTATTTGCCGGCATATAAAGTGAAAATGGAGTTAAAAAATAAATTGGTATATATATACCATAATTTGTGCAGAATGACGGACACCATATAAATTTACCGAAAAATTAAGCTATACAATCTGCATGCATGCATGGAAATTAAAGAACAAGTTTTGTTGTTAGAATACATGACTAACATACATATTGTGGTTGCATTGCTCACGTAGAGGGAAAACCTAGGACTATAAAGCAAATACTTGAAGTGATTGACGAAGAAAACAAGGTGATGAAATTCAACTGCATCGAAGGAGATCTAATGAAGGATTTAAAGACATTTGTTGCTACTTTTAAAGTACTTTCTAAAGATGAAGAAACTTGCATTGTGAGGTGGACTTTTGAATATGAGAAGGTACAAGAAGGGCTCCCTGAACCAGGTGCTGAAATGGATGCTTTGATTAAACTAGCCAAGGAAATTGATGACCATCACCATTCCCCAAATTAACTAGCCGGAAAGCCCTCTCGACGGTTCGATCAGTTGAGCTAAAATTGTTACTCGTATATGTTATACTTCCTCCATGCATTGTTTCAGTTCTTTATGTTTGGTCATATATTTCGAGAGAAGAAATTTGAACCAATGTGTAGAATTCAAAACGATAAGGGGGGCGTGTTTTCTTTATCATTAAGCTACTACTACAACAACAAAGAATGAAAGAAACAATAAGACGTGCTGTATTTTATTTTCTTTAATTTTACATGCAAGTGTGAATTTTATTTAAGCCCTTCAAAGGGAGAAAAAAGTGTGACTGTGATGACGCTTGAATTTGATTCATGTATTATATATGTAAAAAGAAATATATATATATTGTAATTTTGAATAAAAGTGAATATTGTAATTTGTTTTAGCACTGGTATGGATCGAAGTTACGTTTTGATCATCAGGTTTGCAGTCGGGTAACATTTGGCATTATATTTGTTATTGCAAAAATACTAGGAGTCTATATATATGTAGACAAATAAAAAAGTGTTTATGGTTAGTTTGTAGTAAAATTAATCAAAGGTGTAGTAAGTATGTGTTTGGCCTAGTTTCTCAAAGTGTTTTTACTCCCAAAAATTATAAACTTGGCCAAACATAGTGTTTTTTAGAAATTCTAAACTATTTAATAAAAGCACTTTTCTAAATATTGACCTCCAAAAGCAGAAGCACCAAATTGGTGTTTCTGTTTCTATTTCTCTAAAGATACTCCTTTTGTGAGATATTTTTAATTTGCAAAAATATAAAAAAGATATTAGTAACAAATGAAAGTGCTTTTGTAGAATGTTGAACCAAACACTCATCATTTTTTCGAAAAACAGTTTTTAAAGAAACTGATTATGAAAAATAGAAACAGATTTCGAAAAATTTGGCCAAACAGTCTCTAAATTTTGTTGCATAATTTTGTAAATGTTGGATTATAAGGAAAGTGAGACAATCAAAGGTCCTTGATTTGACAATTAAATCAATTTCAATTTTTTTTTGTATTGACACATTCGTAACAATGTTGATTTTACTGTCACTTTCATAAATTTACTGCAATCATGTTAAATTTACTACACAAACATATTTTTAATTATTTGCAATATTTAATTGGCGAAAGTAGCAATTTGCCCCCAAAACCTTACTCAATTGTGCAATTCACCACCTTAACTTTCATTGGTGGCAATTTGGGCCCTTAACTTTTCACTTATGTGCAATTCAACCAATTTTACTAATTATTAGTCAAATTGTCTATTAAAAATATTCCATCACAATTAAAAAGATATGAAAAAATCATTTATAATTAATAAAATAATTTCCATTTCAAAAATCCATATGAAACACCAACAAAATCATTTTAATATCATTTTCATCTACAAAAAAAATTAGATATGCATTATAAAAAAAGACAACAAACTCCAATCGAAAAAAAAAAACATTTGTATCAAATAAACTTTGTTTTACATCTATAAGATCATGAGCTATGATCATAAAAATAATTGAGATGCAAGATGGCATGAACAAAGTTCACTTTTTGATTTTTTTTTTATATTTTACGATTTCTTAGGCGATATTAACATTTTTGAAACAAAAATAAGTTTTTGGATTTCTTTTGAGGTTCTTATTTAATATTTTAGATATTACTTTGAATTTATCGAATTAAAGAGAGAAATGGTGTAAGCCAGTCTGGGATGCTATTGTTATCCCTAAGCATAGCTTCATCACAAGCCTTGCAGCACAAGGCAAATTGGCCACTGTTGACAATATCAGAAGAAGAGGCATGCCAATCACTAACAGATGTATACTCTGCAGAAAATCTGAGGAAACACACAAGCATTTGTTCTTTAGATGTGAGTTCTCTGCTCGGATTTGGAATGTCATCTTGCTCTGGATTGGCATAACAGGCAGAAACTGGACTCTGAAACATGAGTTAAGTTGGATGGCAAAGCACAAGAATCACAAAAACTGGAAATCAAAATGGGCAAGGTGCAGTATTGCAGCAGCTGTCTACTGCATTTGGAGAGAAAGAAACTTAAGAATCTTTATGGACAAGCAGCAGGATGTAGAAGGCATTGTACTACATATCAAATACTTGGTGTGTATTAGAATGCTAAGCTGGATGAATAATATAGTGAATGAAGATGTAATCAATAGCCTAAATGCGTAATATGTGTAGTGGTTAGCCTTTTTTGTAAGAGATCGTTTTATTCCCTTATTGGATGAATAAAAATTAAACTTCTTACAAAAAAAAAAAAATTTATCGAATTAAAATAAACTTTTTTGTTTTTAAATTAAAACAAATTTTATTTTATTGAAGAATTAGTTTAGAATTAGCGAAATTAGTTGAATTGCACATAAGTGAAAAGGAAAAGGGGCAAATTGCCACCAATAAAAGTCAGTTGTTATACTATACTCCATGGACCACCACGCAATAGGCTGAGCGACCAAAAAAATCAAATCTTATTTCTTCCTCCTGGAATCTAGGTAACTACCCACGGCCCATGCCATCACCTTCTCATCCCCAACCTCTCCCCTGCACTCCCGACACATTGACACATTCAACCCCACCACCACCGTCGACCACCGCACACACCACCAAAATCACTATGAATTTTATAGGCGAACTTCATGGATTTTATGGTTATTATCTATGGATGTCACCCCTAAAATTCATGGATCTTACCATATGAAGTCATGGATGTTAAATTTTCATGAGATCTAAGAAACTTTGTGAACCTAAAAAAATAAATCGAGATCCATCAATTCTTTCTTCCGAAATTTGCTAATTTTGAAAATGAAAAACCTTTGAATGTTTTTTTTTTCAAAAATGCAAAAAGATTTTACCATCAAAACCATGGACATGAAGTTTAAAATTAAGATCCATGGTACAAACTACTAAGATCCATACCTTATTCATACAATATACATTCTAGATGGTAACGATATCCATGCCGGTGATGTGAGTAGATGACCGAAGACGAGTGTCGGGTAGCCGGAGATAATGAGGGTGCGTCGACGGAGGTAAAGCTTGGAAGGGGAAAATGCGAACAGAGGAGAGAGAGGATGGAGAGAGAAATGAAAGGAAACACGGAATCGCCGGGGATGGGCCGCCGGCGACTGGTGATGGTGTGTTGCGTTGGTGATGGTGGGCGACCAGTGAGAGAGGGAGATCAGGAGAGAGAAAAAAAAGTTGAATAATAGCGTGAAGCTGAGATGAGAAAAGAAAAAGGGGAAGTTTTTTTTTTTTTCTGCCCAGCCAATCGCAGGCTGACACGTGGCAAGGGGCACGAAGGACACCGTGCTCCTTGGTGCACGTTATAATTTGCGAATGAAAATTAAGGTGGTAAATGCACAATTGAGTTAAGTTTTGGGGGCAAATTGCTATTTTTGCCATATTTAATTTATCATACTTGATTATTTTATACACAATTTTTCTATTGTCTACGTATAGACTCTATGGTGTCAGGAGAAACACCAATGGTTTATTCTTTGCAATTATTGTTCTTAAGGGTGTCGGGATACAATTGCCAATCCACAAAATTAGCACATCATAACTCACCAATTTATGGTATTTACTATTGAGGAACATGAGTTGCATTCAGCCCATCATGTGGTTTCTTGCAGGCCATCATCATGATAGTTGATACTACCTCCATGACTCCATGTAGGAATTAATGATAATGAGGCGAATTTGGATCTTGTTAAAAATGTCCTTATATCTTTTTTTTGGAAATCGGACGTGGTAAATGTCCTTATATCGGTACCCATATATGTTTCCTTCACTAATAATTATCAGTTGGAAAGTTTTGTGTGTGTACAGGGTAAACGTACAAAGGAAAAAAATAAGTGACCCTTATATCAGTTGGAAAGTTTTGTGTGTGTATCACCTAATTTATCAGTTAAAAGTTATGACCATGCTGCCATGCATATGCATTTTTTTCCCCTTCACTTAACGGGGTGTTGGGTTTAACTCGTTGAATGTAGTAATTAAACGGGTTATAATCAACAAGAATGAAATGGAAACAAGTTTCACTAATTTGAGGGTCCAGGTTGAGGTTGGTTTGAACGTCACCTGTTGAGGTTAGTTTGTATTTTCTTTTTTTTTTTCTTTTTTTTCTTTTTTTGCTAACTTAGGGCCCGTTTTTTTTTTTTTTGAGAGGAAATCACGTGTCACTCATTCATTCATGTCAAGAGCCGCCAGGGTTCGGATCCCTGGGGAAAATCGTTTACAAGGGTGACAATCGGATTATTAGGACTAGCTAATCTAGTAGCTAGATGAGCAACAGTATTACCACTACGCCTTACATGTGAGCAAAGAAAATTCTCAAACTGGCCACCAAGCACACAGATATCATCGAGGATCAGGTCTTCCGTACTTCGACCCGACTTGGGTCTTTGAAGCGCACATATCAACCCCAATGCATCGCTCTCCAGGATCACATTAGAGAAACCATGTGAACGAGCTAGTTGAAGCCCCCAACGTCCAGCCTCTGCCTCCGCCAACGACGGTGACCAACCCCTCTTCGGCCATCTCGATGCCACCATTAATAGCGACCCTTCATGATCTCTAATCACAACACCAAGTCCGACAACACCATCTCTACAAGCTGCATCCGAGTTGATTTTAGCATACCCGCCCCGAGGTGGGAACCAATCCGAGCTCGTCCGAGCCGGCTGGACCGTATTAGTGACTGTAGTCGATTGTCTATATTCGACGTAATCACTGGCTACGCGCAGAAAACCAGGAACAATTACCTCCACTCTCGGGACCATATTATTAAAAACCTGCTCATTTCTGCACTTCCATATTGCCCACGCAACAGCCAGCAAATCGGCCAAGTCTCGCCTCTCCATAGAGGCTGCAGCCGCCGCCACCAGCTCCATAAAAGATCCCCATTGACGGCCATCAATAAACTCCCTGAAAGCTGAAGGCTGCCACACTTGCTTCGGGACTGTACAGTACAGTAAGGCATGAGTGATTGACTCATCCCCATCCCCACAAATCGAACAAGCTGGAGATGGCACGATGTGTCTATAGTGCAGTCGCTCCATCACAGCTAAACCCCCCGAACACGCCCTCCACACAAAGTGTTTCAGCTTCGGGAGCGTTTCCAGCCCCCAAATCAAGCGCCAAAGCTGCTGGTCCAGACCATTCGGGTCAGAATCTCTCCAGTCTCCACTCTCGCTCTCTCATCAAGCCGAGCCAGTAACACGAGCGGACTGTGAACATCCCGTCTTTGCACGACCACCAAAAGAGCACATCGTCCGGTAAACGTGAGCTGATAGGTAAGTTTAGAATGTCCTGTGCATCAGATTCCTCGAAAAGTACACCAATAAGGTCTGTTCTCCAACAAGCTGCCCCTTGGTCGATCAAATCAGAAACCCTCATATCCGCATCCGCCCACCTAGGCTTAATTGGAACACGGGACGATTGATTGCCTGGGAGCCAAGAGTCAGTCCACACATTAATCCGAGAGCCATTCCCAACCCACTTATCACTGCTGTAATTAGTTTTTGGTTTTTTTTCTGTGTAAAAAATTTAGTCAAATAAGTTGCAAAAATAACATTAAAATGTTTGGCTCTATAATATTCACATAGAAAATGAAAACTGACAATTTGAAAACTAAAAACCACTTATGACTATTATAGATTCATACAATTAAAATTTATTTTTGCAACTTATTTAACTAATTTTACACAAAAAAAAAAAACCAAAAACTCAAAACGGCAGTGATACCGAACAGCCCATCTGGTTTTCAAAAACGGGACTTTGGTTTTTAGAAAAAACTGAAAATAGAAAACGATACCAAACAGGCCATTAGGTTTCGACTCTAGTGCTTTAAAAATCCATAAGAGTACCTCTAGTCTCTAGATGCCTACATAAAAAGTTCGGCCAAACTACCAAATTGGTAAAAAAAAAGTGTAGGACAATTGACAGATTGGTAAAAAAAATACTCCAGGGACAAATTGGTAAAAAAAAATGAGACTAGTCACCAAATTAGCCAAAAAAACGTCTTAGTTGCCAGTGCGTATCATCCTCTTTCTTATTTCCATAAATTTATTCATTTGATTGAAGTTTAGAACCTAATACATATTATCAGAGAAAAAAAGAAGTACTTTGATTAACAAAAAAAATTAATATGAAATTAATAAATATTTCATTTTCCTCTTACTTTGCCACTAAATTCTTCAAAAAGAAATACAGTTTCCGATCCTTTCTTCCATCTTAACTTTATTTCTACCATATCTTATACTATACTATATATTAAAAGCTGAGTTAGAGGCAACGACCACGTTCACCAGCTTCAGTTAAGCCATCTCCCATGCCACGTGGCATGCCTCTTTAATTTTCACGTTAAAAAATCATTTAAAATGTCTTTTATGATAAAGAGTATTGAGTATAGATGGACATTCCATCCATGGTGACATAAGTGACATTTTCCATATCAAATACTATACAATATTTTTTTTTTTATTATAAACAATCAATATTGCTGTCAATTGATTTCATCTCTTCCTTATTATTTTGTACCTTCCTTATAACTTATTTGAACTGGAATCACATCATCTATATTGAATGTTAAGGCTTTATAAATGATAAAATTTATTGATAAAATTATTTGTTTACAAAGAAATAAAATGACAAAATGTATTTCGGGCATAGCCCGGGTAGTAATCTAGTATGAGAAATAAGGCTGTGTTAAGAGGAGATTAGAGGAAGCTAAGGGTAAACCTTCATCAGTTTGTGCCTTGTTGTTGGCTTGACGAAAAGACAATTTTTTACTTCCAAATAAAACTAGTTCTCAACCATCTAATTTTCTACCCATTAAATTTTAGAGTTTTAGATTGAACAAATTAAAGTAATTTCACCCTTTTAAATCTTACTCTACATGTCGATGATGATTATTTATGGTATTTGATGTGTTGGTTATGTTATGAATCGAGCAAATCATCGGAGGTGTACCCATTATAAAATTATAAAATATCAATCACAATTCTCAATTTTTTAAAAATATTTATGATTTCTCTTATTAGTTGCTAATCATTCGTATGCAAATTATGAAGATCATATTCTTTGCTAAATTTTTAAATTGCAAAAAAGGATAAAAAAAAAAGTTCTTTTGCGTACTCTGATCGTGTAGTTTTGCATAATCAAATAATTATTAAGAAATTATTTTATGTATTTTAATATTTAGAAAACATATTTATTAAGGTAGAAAATCCAATTAAATGAATAAATTCATGGAAATAGGAACGTGGGTTATATGCGCCGGCAAGCTTAGACGTTTTTTGGCTAATTTGGTGATAAGTCTCAATTTTTTTACCAATCTGTCGCCGTAGTTTTTTTTTTTTTTTTACCAATTTGTCAATTGCCCTCCATTTTTTTTTTTTGAATTTACTAAAGGTCTACAGTGTAGACACAAAAATGTTGTCTACAATGTAAAATTAAGTCAATAGTAATAAAATTGAGTTTCAAGTAGTAAAATTAATTTGTATTGAAAAAATCATGCAGTAAAATTATTTGTGTTAGTAGTAAAATTTTGCTAGTGCAGTAAAATTAATGCTGATTGTAGACACTTTCAAGTGTCTACACTGTAGACCTCTACCAATTTGGTAGTTTGGCCTAAAAAGTTCAAATGTTTTTATTATGGGGCTATTTTGGGCAAAAAGATGCGTAATAATACTCCGTTACAATTGATTTTGCATGGTCGATCAAATCTGGCCAATTTTTTTGAAAGTAGTCAATTCTTTTCGAAACTTTACAATGAACAGTCTCTAAGTAGTAAGTACCCTTTTTGAATTTAAGGGTAGGCTCCTTTGTTAGGGTAGTTCTTTAAGCCCATTTGGCACAGGTCATCCACGAATTGAAGAGACTAGAGCGACTGGACGACAACAGAGAACAGAGCAACAAACAAGGATCTTCACAGCAGCATAGCAAACAGAGAAGCAAGGCTCTAGCAGTTTAACTGTCGCTAATAACTCAGTCACTTCCTAGTTCCTAGTTAGCAAGAGTAAGCAGTGAGTCTGCTTAAATAAGGAAATCATATTTCTATTTCGTCTTGTGTGTTCTTTAAGCTTTCTTACAATGCTTCTCATATTCTTCATTTTATAGCGAATTTCACTGACTTTCACACCCTACCAAGGGGTTTATAGCTCTAGTGACATTCTTTCGAGCCAATTTGATGATTTAATTTATTCCATATTCGGAGCAAGTGTGATTCTTATTTATATTTGGATAGGGGAGCCTATTTTGACTTTGAGGCTTTTTTAATATACCATTAAAAAAGATCGATTTTTCTAACGTGTAGGACGGAATAAGACCTCCAATAATCCCACTAAAAGGTGCCTTCCAATAATTTCATCGACGTGATATCATCATAAACCAACTACTAATTTGTACCAAAAAAAAAAAACTACTAATTAAAATAAAAGAGAAACATTCCAGAATGTGAGCCAACAATTATTCAAGTAGTGTCTTGTCAAAAAAAAAAAATTATTCAAGTGTGGTCTAGCCAAATTAAGTAGTGGAATGTCCTGCTCCTGGATGTGCTATTGAACAGCCCAATTCACGTGAATATACTTAATTAACTACGCGCATCATTGTCTCATTGATGCCAGGATCATTATTGATCAACTATATATAAAGTTAACCTACTCCCATCTATATATGTCGATGATTTAATTATCGAACAACATTTCACTATCATATTTACTTATTTACTTATGGACAATGATAGAGGTCTACAGTGTAGACACCCAAAAGTGTCTATAATCAGTAATAATTTTACTACACTATGAAAATTTTACTACTCACACAATTAATTTTACTATCTGAATTTTTCATTACAAATAATTTTACTACTCCGATCATAATTTTACTACTAGTAACTCAATTTTACACTGTAGACAAATTAATTGTGTCTACACTGTAGACCTCTATCAATTTGCTTTACTTATTTAGTCATCATGTATACCAATTAAAAATGACATAAATGAGGTCTATAAAAGCAATGGCTTGGTTTCTTCTTCCATAAGGCCGCTCATATATATATAGAAGCCAACGTAACTTAAATCCCACAACTCTATATTTAAGAAAACAAAAAACATATAATTGCAATGGCTGGTCTTTTGAAGCGTAAGCTAGAAGGTGAAGTTGAGATAAGAGAGGGTGCAGGTGATGTTTTCCATGACTTTTTTGCCAACAGACCTCACCATATCCCGACGGTCAACGACGAATTTATTCATGGTTGCGACTGCCATGAAGGTGACTATGGTACTCCTGGCTCTACTATCCAATGGACGTACACCGTTGGTAATTCTCTTCACATATATCTCATATTCTCATCATATACTCTTTTTAATTCCCATGCATGCACTCCCCCACCAACGGGGAAATACACATGCATAAATGTTTATGAATAGGGCGACGCTGCTAGAGGCCTTATGTTATCGCTAACAATGAACGAAGACGATTGCATCTTGATCCCCTAATCAGATGATCAAATCACTAAAAGTCACCTCTTGGATCGGAACCGTTTTCTTGTAGTGAGCCATAATTCATAACTTCATAAGCTTGACTTACAAATTAATTAAGTACGTCGATGTCAAGTTCATGTTTATAGAAAACAATCAGAGTAGTACTATAGTATGAATTATTGACATAATATATAATTATTGTATAGATGAATTATTGTATGCTCATATGAGAAGTACATAATTATCATAGTTTCAAAACTTTGACCCTAACTATTAAAAAACATAAAATGAACGTAATCAAGAATTTCAATATTTATATAATTTGCTTTCAAAGCATCTTTCATAAAACTATATATATGAAGTAATTTTTTTCATTAAGAAGAGTAATTGTATACGAATGTAAAATTTACTCTTTGAATTGTCATCGTGTTAAGACCGTAATAAGTCAAATGAGAAATCTAGTGTAGGAGATCACTAGAAGTTAGACATAGTAGGGTTCTGATTGCGTGCTGTAATACAATTAGAACTCAATATATTAGCAATAAATAATGCAATAGGAAACTAAACAGAACGCTTATTGAAAATTACGAAATTTCGCCATACTATATACTAGTATAGAAGAAAGTAATGTAAAAAGTAGTCGCCATAAACTATAAATCAAAAATTACAAGCATGTAATCCCTTAGTCTTATATTCCCGACCTCATAATTTCTTAGACAATAACACTTTTTTTTAGCTTTACGACATTGGTGAAGCTAAGGAACTATACATTGTGAATTCTGATCATTTGTCTGACGTAGATGGGAAGAAGAAAACAATAAAGCAAATACTAGAAGTGGTTGATGAAAAAAACAAGGTGATGAAGTTCAATTGCATCGATGGAGATCTAATGAAGGATTACGAGGACTTTCTCGTCATTTTACAAGTGATTCCTGTGGCCAAGGAAACTAGCAAAGTGGTATGGACATTTGAATATACCAAAAAGGTGCCTGGCTTTCCTGAGCCAACTGGTGAGATGGATGCCCTACTTAACATTGCTACAGAGATAGATGATCATCACCATGGCAAAGCCAAGAAGTAGGCTTCCGATTTCTCGTGTAAGACAGTTTTACATCTGGACGTGTGAGTTTTCAAGATTTCGGGATGAACTAGTAGTTTGGCTTTTAACTAAAAGTTTAGTACGAGATCATGAATACTTAGCTTGTTGTGGCGTGTCGTTAGTCATTACACATTGTTTTACTTCATGGTTTGTGACCAACTTGTGTGTACTAAGGTATCTTTACCGGCAATTATTGTCGGAAACATCGATGTGTGTGCCTATAGCATGTGTATTGTGCAATGGTGTAATGTAATAAGATTGGGATCTTTTGGAGTTGGCAAATAAAACTCTATCATATGATGATAGAAATTAGAAAACAATGTACAATTATGTAATGAAGAATCCAATCTATCTATATATGCATGTATATATTTGTATTAGGATTGTTACATATGAAATGTACAAGAGATGAAATTATTATATTGACAATAATCTTTAAAGTAATTACCAAAGACGATAACTCTCCTTGAACCCTTTGATGGACTGTTTAGGTTCATTTCTATCTCTCACTTTCTTACATGCTCAAATCAAACATAACAAGCCAGCAAAACAGAGATAATTTGCACAAAAGATATCCCTTCATCCCAATTTAAAAACCCAATGTCCTTTGATTGGGTCAAACTTTTCAGACTTTGATCACTAAGATCTAAAAACATACTCCCTCTATTTAGGTGAATTCTTTACGTTGCCTTTTGCACAAAAACCAAGGGAGGGAATGTAATTAGTCTAATTACTTTCTAATCCTCTTTCCCAGCTACTTACTCATTTCTCACTCCTTCTCCATTGTTCTCCCAGATTTTCACCTAAAACTAATGTTTCTCCAAATTAACCCTTCTACTTTTCTTTCCCAGCTCCCTCTCTCATTTCTCTAATGCTGCTCCCTGCTCCCTCTCTCATTCCTCTCTCCTCCCCCTTTGGTCATCCAACAGACCAACGGACTACCATAATCAACAACAAATAAAACCACAATAATCTCATCCAAGTGATGAAATCAGTACGCAAATATAGAGAAAAAACGAGATCCTTGATATTAAACCCAAATCTCACCTAATACCCAGATTTTTGACCCAAAAAAACCCAGATTTTTAATTAAAAAGAACATAGAAATACAATTTGAATCACAATAATCCAGGTGATGAATTTACAAGGGGGAAAATGTTGATAGTAAAGCGCATGTTTTTCCAAAAAAAAAAAACCGGCCTTTTCTTGTAGATTCGATCGAAAATTCGGAGATTCGATCGTAGAGTTTGATTAGGAGAGAACAAAAGTGTTCGAAGAGGAGAGATTAATTGAAGAAATCGACAGTTAGAGGAATCTTGAGGAACCCAGATGAATGTGAGGGGTTAGGTAGGTGAAGGTGGGTACGTTGGATAAGATTTGATGGGGGTTTATGGTGGATTAATATTTGGGGTGGAAATGTTTGGTTTAACTGTGTTTATTAATTATAATTATGTTTATTAGGTTTACAAGATTTAATGATCAACTAAGTAAGTGTTAAGGGGGATTAGTAAGGGTATAATAGGAACTTCAAGTGGGTTAATTTGTCCCAAAATAGAAACGTAAAGAAGTGACTGAAATTGCCGAAAACGAAATACGTAAAGAATTCAATGAAATGGAGGGAGCATGATGGATCATAAATGACGCAAAAGTATTTACATTCGTTTTCATCAATTCTTTTATAAAGTAAATTTTGTACACAATACAATTGTTTATGTAAAAAATAATACTTAAAGCGACGTCTTAAAAACCGTGAAAAGTAAAATGCATATTTAAATTGGGACGGAGAGATTGGGATACAAAAAGCTTATGGGCTGCGGCCTGTGTGATTCAACTAGGAGCCACTTGGACTGCCCTAGCTCGCACAAGATGCCAGTAATTCGAAAGACTATTGTTAATGGACCTAGACTTGTGGTTTTGGGCCTCTTATTCTTAATTTGATCATGTTAGTACATAAACTATGTGGGTCGAATTAGCCCAATCAACACATGGCTAGCTAGCTGGGTCTAGCAAGATCCCGATTTAATGGGGTTTAAGTTGGGCCAGAAATCAGATAGAAGATTATGTATAACTTTTTTCAATTTTTTTTTTTTGCTTTTTTTTTTCCAAGGTTAGAGATTTTCAAGGTAAAAAAAAAAAATTCTACAACATTTTAGTGTCAAACCCTCATTTCTCAGTATACTATTTGATTTGAAAGTATGTTGAAAAACAGAAGAAAAAAAAATTATTAGCTTTGTTGTCAATTGTTGGAACTTAAGAAAAAAAAATTGGGATTGTTGGTGATCAATCTATTCATATTTATCACAGTGTTTGAAAAAAGTGGTATGTTAAAGAACGTTAGTATGATAATCATATTCTCTCTTTTTTTTTAAATTCTCCTCATCTCCCTAAAAAACCCTAGCCTCCAAATCTCATTTTTAGGGGCTACCACCAATCAATTAGATGGTGGTATGCCCCAAATTTTCTTCAATTTAACCTTTTACGATGATTAAAATAACTCCATTCTCTCCACGTGAGAGCGTTTTTCCCATCTATGTGTGGGCTTCTTCTCTCACTATGAGAGCGTCGAGATCTCTGATATTTCAGAACATGTGGAAGATCTGGGCAATGATTGCGTACGGTATAGTATTGCGATTTTATATTCGTCTACGTGTTACCAGGTTAGATGAAATCTCTTTACATCAAAATTTCTCCAGATCCGTAGGCCCCCTCGTGGAAGGCTGTCTCAAACAGCGATATGATAGAGGGTATGCAGAAGCGTCATATTATAACATTAGTGATCTTTATTTTGATGGAAGATTTTGTCTGATTTTGAAAATTTTGTATTCGATTATATCTTTGATATTGTAGATGCCGTATGTCCTTTTAGTTAATGAAATTGATCTTCCCCTTTTCAAAAAAAAAAAAAAAAAAATTGTAGCATGCATCTCCATCTTAATTAGTTAATTGTCCTACTCTACTCGTACTAGGCCAACTTATCTACTCACACTTAGGTGTCGTTTGGATAACGCAGGAATTAAATTACCGTGGGAAGTATGAATTAACGGGAATTAAATTCCTAATGTAAACTCATAGGAATTTGTCTAAATGCGTTTGGATACCATGTAGGAATTTCGGATTCCCTAGCATTTTTTTCCCATGGGTTGTTTGGGTTCACTACTTCAATTCCCATGTTAATTAGTAAGAATACTATTTTACCCTTTACGTTTTTTAGTGGTCAACCACACAAATGTAAGGGGGGTATTAAAATTTTGAGGGCAATAGAGTAATTTTCTGAAATTGGAAGCATGGGAATTTTGAATGACCAAGGGGGGGTGGGTAATTAAATTCCTATAGTGTATAGGAATTAGAAATGCCCGTGGATTTTCCAATGCCTACACTTTGGATAAAAAGAAATATCCAAACAACCCATCCAAAACCAAATTCCCAGGAAAATGAAATTCCTGTGGAAATAGAGGGTATCCAAACGAACCCTTATATGTCTTAATTACCGAACTACTATTAATATCACATTTATTATTAAAAACACGAGGTCCATAAATGGAATGGCTTAATATCTTCCAGCTCACAGAAGAGAATTTAATTCTTAGATCAAGACATCTAGTGCCTTAAGGCTACCTTTATCGGGGGTGCAATGAGCTGTCATTGCACTCCAAAGGACCCCTCGTACGTGTGAACAAATAATATTAAAAGGAGATCAGTTTGCACTTGGTTGGCACTGTGTCTCCATTTGGCACCGGTGCAATGAAGATTTATCTGAAAAAATTGGACAAGTGGCGAGCTGTGATTTGTTGAGGAGAGAGAAACTGTCAAATGCATGTGGAAAACTCAATGGCGTGCTGCACCTTCCCCAACTCTCTTTCTTCATCTCTTTCAACTTCTTTTGCCAAGTATCAAAAGGGGATTGGTCAAATTTTTATTACCGTTGGTAATTTGTAACGGCCATAATATGATTTTAACAATTTGTAGAAAAAAAAAAAAATTACACCAACGTCTATAATTTTCAATTCTCTACAAATAGAGACCAAATTTGATATATTTTGGCATTCAATTTAATTTTATTGTTTCCACTCATTTAAACAAATACCTCTTATTATTATTTTATATAATCAACCTATTAGTAAAAATATTAGAAAAAAATTACTTACACTTATGGATCTAAATTTCGGTTCATAATTACCCAATTAACACATAATTAACGTCAACGCATCTCAAAACTCATATTTATATAATTATTTTTGTAAAATAATTTTTTAAGTCACACAAAAAAAATCCGATGTTCTTATCCACAATTTATTTGGTAAATTTTAGATATGTATGAAAAATAAAGTTGGATAAAAAAATGTAAAATGTTAAAATAGGAGAGAGAAAGTTGAGTGGAGTATGGAAATAAGAGAAATTTGGATGTCATTGATAAACAACAAAAAAATCAAGTTTGATGCCATGAAAACAAGTGGGTCACAAATAGTGAAATATATAGTTTTATATATGGAGTGCCAAGAGAATGAGTGCAATGGATAAAGGTAGCCTAATTAGGATAATGTGAATGTATATATAAAACATATTGCTAAAGGTCTACAGTGTAGACACAATTAATTTGTGTATAATGTAAAATTTAGTCAATAGTAGTAAAATTGAGATTGGAGTAGTAAATTAATTTGTGAAAATCATGTAATAAAATTATTTGTGTGAATAGTAAAATTTTGCGAGTGTAGTAAAAATTAATGCTAATAGTAGCTACTTTCAAGTGTCTACATTGTAGACCTCTAGCATTATCCATATATAAAACCTTTATTTAGCCTACATCGTAATTTTGGTCTTTTGGTTGAGAAGGTACTCTCACATGTAGACCTGTCAAACGGGTCGGGCGGGCGGGTTTCGGGTTCGGGTCAGTAAAATACGGGTCGAATACGGGTCGGGTCAAATACGGGTCAAGTAAATACGGGTCGACTATACGCGGGTTTATACGGGTTCGGGTCGGGTTACGGGTTGACCAACGGGTCAAAAATATATGTTCGCGTCTTTTTTTCCGGTAATTATTATAATCAAATTATTATTTTATTACTATTTTACGAACATTTAATACATTATATTATATAGTAATAATAGTTTATTTAAATTTGCATCTTATATGTCTTAAATTAATCAATTATTATTATTTAATTAATATTTATCTATTTATTTTTTATTTTTTATTAATATAATATATATTTTGCACAATTCATTTGACCCAACGGGTTGACCCGGTCCGGGTCGGGTTATGACCCAGACATTCGGGTCGTTTTCGGGTTCAGGTCATGTTCGGGTCCGGGTCGAGAAAAACGGGTTTTTTCGGGTTATTTCCGGGTCGGGTCCCGGGCGATTTTTCGGGTCGGGTCAGTTTTTGACAGGTCTACTCACATGGTATTAGAGTCTCAATGTTCTAATTCATGTGATATTTAAATTAGCTCAAAATCGAGCCTCTTTCTCTAAGAAGTAGTAGGCTCTCGAGTAGAAGTTATGGGTGACACGTACATGCATTTACCATTATGCACGCTTCAAGCCCAAAGTGTGAGGCCAGTGACTTGTTAAGGTATAAAACCATTGATTGGTCCCAAAATCATAGCCAAGACTTTTGCACGAAATGGTTCTTTTCAGAGGTAATTGTCGAATTATATCGGGCCTACTTACGTTTATCACAAAAAAGACATGAGCTCTATAAATGGAATGGCTTATTTTCTTCGGATCATAACTAAATTTGATCAAACAGCTTTATATTCACAATAGCTTGCATTATAAACAAATTTTTTTTTTTTGAGTTTCTCTTGCAATGGCTGGTCTTTTGAAGCGTAAGCTAGAAGGTGAAGTTGAGATCAGAGAGGGTGCAGGAGACGTCTTCCATGACTTCTTTGTGAACAGGCCTCACCATCTCCATACGGTTAAAGATGGTTATATTCATGGTTGCGAGTTGCATGATGGTGCCTATGGTACTCCTGGCTCAACTATCGAATGGACCTATACCGTCGGTAATTTCTTCATATATATGTTATGATATAATACTCTATAGTCTATATATGTACTCTCTTTGTTCCCTTTCTTATGCATGTTAATGATCAAAATATCAAATAAAGAATGTTGAGTTGAAATAATTAGACCGGACCTTTAGCATTTAGCTATGATGACATACAAACACATATATATCAGATATCACTCACGATCTTTCATATTCTACTTCGTGATCTCATATTCGTCAATAAATTTTGTAAAGATATTGTCAATAGTACGTAAATTACTCTTTTTCTGATGTAGAAGGGAAGAAGAAAACAATGAAGCAAAAAATTGAAGTGGTTGATGAAAACAACAAGCTGATGAAGTTTAAATGTATCGAAGGAGATCTAATGTCGGATTACGAGGACATTCTCGTCATTTTGCAAGTGGTTCCTGTAACCAAAGGAACTAGCAAAGTGGTATGGACATTTGAATATACCAAGAAGCAGCCTGGCATTCCTGAGCCAACTGGAGAGATGGATGCCCTAACAAATCTTGTGAAAGAGATAGAGGATAGTCACCATGGCGCAACAGAGAACTAGGTTCTCGGTTTCTTGGCTAAGACCGTTTTACGATTGGACATTATATGAACTACTAGCATGGCATTTAAATAAAGTTCATTACAAAACTTAGATTTAAACTCTGTAATTAATCGTCGTACGTACCAAGTCATGAGCACATTATGAGTTTTCATTATTTCATGAGGACGAACTACTAGTTTGGAATTTAAATGAACTTACGAAGTTTAGTAAAAAATCTTAATAAAATTTTATTATGTGCCCCTATTATCTACTCATATCAAGCTAAGTCGTTTTTACATCAAGTTTGTGGCAACCTTCTGTCTATGCACTATTATTGTTGCTTGCCAAATGTTAGTGGTTTCTAGTATATAGACACTGTCTAAGATTGTCTAATGTCAATATTAATTTCATTTAGTGCACTAACAAAATTTTACTACAAATACAACTACATATGTTTACTGTACTAATATTTTTCATTACAAATTAATTTTACTACTTCTAACGACTTTAGTGGCGGATCTTCGGTCCTTGGGGGTGGAGGGGACCACACTCCTGCTGGTCTTATGGATACCTTTTACGATGCAATATAATAACTTGGTCGTTGTTAAAAAATTTTGCAAACTCCACCACTGGCTAATTCTGTTTTACCACGTAAAGAAACAAAAAAAAACGGAGGGAGTATTAATTTCTATTCACCAGAAGCTCTAAGAAAATTCGAAGGGCTCTAGACCTCTTCAATGCCCACGAAAAAAGATTCGTTTATAAATATACTAGTTTGAAACCCGTGCGTTGCACGGTCACATAAACATTATGGTATGTTATATACTCACCTTCCATTACCGAAATCATTATGATTATGGCTAAACAAAGTTTTTTTAAAAGGCAATAATTTAACCAAACAAAATTACCATTTTTCTAGAACTATCGAGTAATTATTTCATTTTTCAAAGTTCCCACATTATATATCTACATACTTACATAAGATTAATTATATAACTTATTAAGCAACTTTATTCATAAAAATTATTTCCTTTCATTAGCTACTCAAACCAACATTTATCTTACGTGTGACTATATTACATGACGAAAGTATAAGGATGTAAAGACTATACAAAATCGAACACAAATTATGTGAGATATATACACTTAATTATTTCACATTACCAAACCTAAATAACAAATTGACAGATGTTGTAACATAGTGATTAGAATAGAAGTACCAAATACATAACAATATGTTTCAGGTTTGAATTCGTTCTCTTTATTGTATACCGATGTCTAAGCACATTAAACCTGATGTTAGTAAGATTTTGTATGATTCAGCTTCTTCTTTCTAACATATTCGTATTAGGTGAGTAAGATGTTGTAGCTACAATGATTCTTGTAAAATTTCATGAATGCAAATGAATTATATTTGTTTACAACTAATAAGTTCAGTCCAAGTTAAAAAAATTTAAATGAAATCAAATAACTTTATATCATAACTTACGTAACCTAAGCAACCAAGACATATTAATTAATTATCATGAAGAATTATATAATTAAATTATCCTCAGATCATAAGCTAAGTTGTGTGAATGTTCAGCTTGATTTTACCACTTTCCAAATGAAGGTGAATAATGTAACCTATCATTTCCTGAAAATATATGATTAGTCGTAAATGCAATATAAAAATATTTATCTTAACTTGTATGGTTTTTTCTTAGGTCTCTTATTTTGTTTTGTTAAATCAATGACTTAGATGAAATATTATACATTAGTTATTTTAAAACTTGCAATTGCAATAATTCTTGCACATTATACATCATAAATTCTTTAGAAAAATTGTGTTTTGTTCCAATAACTTTGCATATAGGGCCATGTTTCAAACTATACTTTTTTTTTGGTACAAAGGAGCAGCTAATGCTGCGGGGGGGGGGGGGGGGGTATGAGGATTTGAACCCCGAGACAACCCCCAAGCAGGTTGAGTTTCAAATTATACTTAATTAGCATTAAAACGTTGTTCTATGTTTGTGATAAATGTCTTCATGACTGCTGGAATATTTATATTTCACCTTGCAAATGTTTGATAATAAAGATCTTATATTCTCATTTTCAATATTAAGGCTCGATCGAGCACCTGTCTAGGCCTCCATAAAAATTTCCATGATTGTTTTTTCTCTTCAATAGATAGATTATATTTATAAATCGAATATTTTGTACACTAAACTTTCAAAACTCTAGAATAAATTCATTTGCGTTATGGGATTTTTATTCATATTCAGATGCATTCAATATAATTTCAAAAAATGGTCTTTTTAAGAAGATTTCATAAAAGTGGTTAACCAAATAATTTTGGCTCATAGTAATAGTTTTAGATCAAAGAGATCTACACATATACATTAATTTATTCCATTAAAGATATAAATACAAAACATTCGCCTAAATGTAGAAAATGTCATGTTTTTCTCATGTATTAAAATGTAGATTTGACATATGCAATATTATCTTACCATAACTTATAGAAAAGGTATTAGATTGATTCATCTTTTCAAAATTACCATAAACTTGCATATGGTAAACTACATTTGTACAAGTAATAAATAAATCTAATCTAATACTATATATTAAAACCTGAAACCAAGTCTTTCATACAACGACACTTGGCATACATTAATTGGATAGAACATAAAAATAACATTAAAGTAAAATTATCGGTTATAATATGGTAATAAATTATCATACATTAATTGGATAGAACATAAAAATAGCATCAAATACAATTATCGGTTAGAATATGGTAATAAATTATTATAGAGTAATATAGTATTAGCTAATTTATGGAAATTAATCATTATGTTAATTTATTAGATCAAAGATAAGACAACATTTTTTTTTTATAAAACGTGTATAAACAATATAAATATATAGTCCGCGCGTGGCACGGGCATGCAAACTAGTTTGTACATGATTACCATAAACTCACCTATGCTATAACAACAATTTCATAACACAAATTAATTACTTATTTACCAGAAGGTCTAAGAAAATTCGAAGGGCTCTAGACCTCTTCAATGCCCACGAAAAAAGTTTCGTTTATAAATATATAAGATAAGATAAGATAAGTAATGAGTAGGCCAATCCAGATGTATGTCATTTGGTTGTTATGAAGTGTAAAAGGATGCCACTAATGCAACCTCAGGATCATTAATAATAACTTAAATTTCCGCTTTCATTTTCAGTATAAATTTATGACACAAAACTTTCCTACATAATCAAACAAAACGTTAACAAATAAAAGGAATAGAGCCGTATTAGAAAAAAAATCTAACGCGAACTAAAATTTGAAAAGTTTAAGGGCCTGTTCGGTATCGTTTTCTGTTTTCGGTTTTCTGTTTATTTGAAAACCTGAAAAAGTGGTTTCAGTTTTCATTTTTTTTTTTTTTGTTACAAGGTTTCAGTTTTCAGTTTCTATATGACTATTTTGGAAACAAACAATTAAAAATTTATTTTGTAACTTATTAAGCTAAATCTTTTACGGAAAAAAAAAAACTGATAACGGGAGTGATACCGAATGGGCCCTTAATAACTATAAAACTGAAAAAAGGTCCAAATGTTCTAGTTTGACCTAAAAAGTTATCGAATTGAGAAGTTTTTGGACTTTTCAAAACATGAACGGTGCGTGAAAGTATCAAAACATGAACTAAGGAGATGCAAGCTTTTCATTAGTGTGGTATACGAAGAGAAATTAGAAAATGTGTCAAAGAAGCCGCATTTTTGGATGGTGATAATGAAGAGATGTTGGACTTGGTTAGATATCGAGCCCAAACCTTAATTTTTTCTTATGGTATCCGTAGGAGAAAAAACAAAACAATTTTTTTTTGATTTTATCCCATCTTAGAACGTGAAGGATGTCAACTGCCAAAGTGGCAAAGTATGTTTTTAACACTGTTTTGTCGACTGTCAAATAGTGTTGAGTCCACATATCATCATATCACCCTCTTTTCGTTTTCTTTCGCAACAACCCCTTTTCGCTCTTGTGCCAAATTTGCACCCCTAATACTTAAACCACCTCATTTTCATTCGTTGCAGCAAACCAATAGATAAACTTAAAAATTACGAAACTTTCAGATACAACTCTTGCATATAATATCATTACAACTTGTAAAAGAAAAGTGACCAAAGAATTAAATTTGTCACAAAAGATTAGAACTTACCACCGATTTACCGACAATAGGCGAAATTGAGAATGGTTGTGATTACTCTTTATCAGATTTCGGGATACTAGTCTATTACGACGTTAATTACAAGGAGATTCTATATAAAGAGTACCACAATTACACCCAAAACTTCGCTGGCGATATAACAAGAGGTAAAAGAGAAGGAAAACCTCTAATAAACCCCACCATATAAATCCCCCACTTTCACAACCTACCATCTCTTTTTTCTTCCCACTCTTTGTGTCTTCCAACCAAAGTGGGAACTCTCTTTTTTTTTGCCATTTTTGTCAAAAAAAACAACAAACAATTTCCCATCATTTGGAATAATTACCCCATTTGATATTCCATTTAATTTCATAATAATTTTGGGAATTATCACAAGTAGTTATTCAGATGAACATGGGAACTTGTGAAGAAGAAGTTTCATCAGTTCCCCCAGAAAATGATCATGATGATCATGATCAAGATTCACCCACTATTGCAAATCAGCAGGTAATGGTTTTATTCTATATATTTATGTCTTTCATATGAATTATTTGTAGTAAACATATATTCTACAATTATTATTTCCTCTTAGATATATAATTCTGTTGTTTGTTTCCTAATTCCTAGTACGTGAAATCCCTACAAAAATGAATAGTTTAATAACACTTCATGACAAAAACTCGAGTAAGATGGTCTATAGGATTACCGTAGGCTGGGGTGACATTTTTAAAGTTTCGAGCTTTAAACTCACCCCGAGTCTTAGAAGTTTACCACGTCTTACCCAAAACTTGTCGATGATTATACTTGCCTTTATTCTAGGTTGGCAATTTAGTATGTTTGTATGGGAGATGATTGATTTTAATTAGCTGGGTCACATGCACATATTATTAATGTTATATTGTTATTGGTTGAACTTTGTTAATTGAATTTATTCCAAGTTGTCAGCTGTTGTAGCTTGACTGTAAAGCTAAGTGGTTCCTCTTTCTATCCTACTTCAATCATTCTAACATTGCTTTTTCTTAGCTTTGATCATTTTCGTAACTCAATATTTAGGGATTTTTGCATTTACCCTTCTAATCGGAATCCGATTTGGGGGTTTGTAACATTTGACTCGAGACCCTAGTAACGTTGAAGCTATGATACCATGTTAATGGACCATCTCGAGAAAAAGGGCCTAAGCTTGTGGATGGGACACAGACAATGGTTTTATATACTTAGCGAATACCCCGGAATTTGTCACTTGATACATCTAGTACAATGCTAGTGTGATGGACTCTTTACCTTCAATTAAGTAATTAGCTCAAATGGATCATGTCATTAAAAATGATGTCATAGTGTGTATAGAATAACCTAAGAAGTGGAGTAATAAGAAATAGAGATATATGTTGCTGTTGACAGAGACACCCAATTATTGGTGTAGTTAAGATTTAAGAATGTTGAATACTTAGTTTCTTTGATTAGAAGGCGGTGAGATTAACTCGGAATATATTAATTTGTTGTCGAGAATGATTGTGATCGAGGATGATGCATGCCCCAGTTGCGTGCACAAGGAATGAGTCATTGATATGCTGTTATGTTTGGTCATTTTTTAGATAATACCAATTAAGCAATCAATCCTCATAGGTCTGGCTTACAATAGATCAAGTATTTTGTGTTTGTTTTTTAATTGATTGTCTCATTTAGACATTGCTTGCATTAAAAACTCTTGTGGTTTGGATATTCTTGTTTCGTCAATGGTCTATAGATCATCTAAATTGAGTAGTTTTGACTCCGCTTGTTTTCGTTTTTAAAGCGGCTTTTGGTGCATTGAAAAGTCACTAGTTGGCCTTAGCAGAAGTTTCAGTTCTAACCTTCTAATTCATAGGCTTCATCTTGAGTCATATACACATAGAAATCAAGAAGTCAATAGCTAGGAATACATTCCGAACTCTTTGGGAATTTCTGTTTCGATATTAGTGATCTTTTTTTTGCTCTGGAATTGGCACATATTTAGCTCAGAGTTCAGTCTGTTGTTGGAATTGTGTGCTGTAAGGAAGTGGCAGCTTTTGAATGCAACGAGCCGTAAGTTTTCTAATCTATTTCCCTATTTGGCATGGTGTTAACTTAATAGTAATACTGCACTGTCATGAGTCTTAGCAATCCGCAAAAATCTTCATTGCTGGGTTGCTTACTCAGAGCTAAATCTTCAGACGGTACTCATAGTAAGAAAATTGTGCTGATCAATTTGACAGCATTTTCTCATTTTGTTATAGTAGCTCTGAATTTTAGCTCAAGGGAAGGCTTTCATTGTTGATCGTAAGGAGTAAGAAGTTTGTCTATCCGACACCCAGAGAGACTGAAAGTAGTTAGATATGCTTAAAACACCGTAACTTTAGAAACTTAGGTATGTCTCTGTGGAATATTATGACTTCGTTGTCACGTGGAGGGATGTAATTTGCTTCTGTATGTAGGAAGTAGCTTTGATTGCTGGGTTGCTTACTCGGAGTTAAATCTTCAGAGTCAGAACTCATAGTAAGAAAATTGTGGTGATCAATTTGACAGCATTTTCTCATTTTGTCATAGTAGTTCTGAATTTTAGCTCAAGGTAATGCTTTCATTGTTTATCGTCAGGAGTAAGGATTTTGTCTATCAGACAGTCAGACTGAAAGTAGTTAGATATGCTTAAAAACACCAAGTAGTAATTATCAAGTGGAGGATGTAATTTGCTTCTGTATGTAGGAAGTAATGACTTGTTAGAAAGCAGCTCCCTGTATTCCCAAGTTCCACTGTATATGAAGCATTTCATTCTCTTAGCGGGTTCTTGTTTCTTTTTGTTTATCATTTATAATCTTTGTGTCTTTCATTGCCTTTTTTTTCTTTGTTATATTGCGCTCTATCCTTTGTGTTGGGGTCCCATGGGAAGGACGTATCTATGATTCACTTTAGTGGAAACAAGTATTGGGTAAGACGGGTTCTATGGTAGGAGGAAGTAGGTTTACGGTGGAATTTTTAATTTATTGCTGTAAAACTTTGATATAGCAACTGTAAACTGACTGGGTTACTGCTCAGTCTAAGTTTCTCGTAATCTCATGTGTTTTAAGCATGTTTTTATGTATTGGTTGTACTTACAGATGAGGAATTCAGCAGAGATAACTGAAGAATCAGTTCTACCTGGTCAGCAAAGAATGCCACAAGTGCGAAATCTTGTTTTAGATATACCATCAAGAAGTACTCAATTGTCTCCAGAGGATTCTGTAAAGATAAACATTCTTCCCCCGCCAAGTCAAACACCCAGACGAGTAAATTTCTCACCCCTGCACAGCCCTAGTGTTGGTAGATCGAACATGTCTTCGAATTCCTCCATGCCCAAGAACAGATCATCTTTTAAAAGCCTCCTTCCAAAACTTAGTTTCAAGTTCAAAAATTCTTCTTCAGACATTGAGAAGGCTGCCATTCTTGCTCTTGGATCTCCATCATCAGTGAGGAGTGGGAGGTCGCAAATGACAAGGACATTTTCTCTGTCAAGGCTTTTCACACCAAGAGGAAATAAAGCATCATCCCTACCTGTTACTCCAATCTCACACTCTAATCCTGGATCGACACATGGTAGCAATGTAAGTGATCTTATTTTTGCCGCAACATCTAGCTCTTTAATTGTTTTGGCTGAAAATTGAGGGATTTTGTTGTTCTAGAGGATGAAACAAGCTTTGATAGTCTTCACATTGTTGTGACATGAAAATTTGTACAATCTGTTGCAAGTATTGTTAGCATCCATGCAGCTGCATTACATAACTTTGAACTATCTGAGGCTTCAGTTTTTGTTTTTTGTTTTTTTTTTTAAATTTCGTATGCTTGTGCTTCAAATTACATGAGTTTGAGCTCACTTTCCATTATTTGTCTATTGAAGCTCAGAGATACCTCTCTCATGAACTTCATCATGCTTGTACTTGATTTGTAACAGATTTCCTCACTTTACAGAGAGGAAGGCCCCAAATTCCCATGCACCGTTCACGTTCTGTTCCATTACTTGTCAACAAAGATGGGAGCATACGGCAGTTAGATACTCTTGGTGGAGTGTATCGTGTAATACCAACACCCCGTGTTAAAGAAGGATCCTCAATCGAATCAAGAGGAGGCTCAACCATTACTGACGGTATTGTGATACCACTTACAGTTTCTTGTTCATACGTGGAAGAGCCGAATCTTGTAATGAGTTAACAGCTAATGTGAAATTCATGAATCAGGTGATGAAGATGATGGTGAAGACATTCCCGAAGAAGAAGCTGTTTGTAGAATATGCTATATTGAGCTTGGGGAAGGTTCGGAGACACTCAAGATGGAATGCAGTTGCAAAGGAGAACTTGCTTTAATTCACCAAGAATGTGCTGTAAAATGGTTTAGCATCAAAGGTAACAAGATCTGTGAAGTCTGTAAACAAGAGGTTAAAAACCTGCCTGTTACACTTTTGAGAATTCAGACTGCTCAGTTACAAGGAACTGCTGCACCGCAGGCTGGATACAGGCAAGACACAGTCCTCTTTCTTCGTGTAATTCTTTGATTTCAGTTCCTTTCACTTAATTCAGTCCAGTTCATAGCTCATCACATAAAAAACCTACCGGATTACTAGAATGAAAAATCACACTTTAAAGTGACTCGATATGAGCCCCACAGTGAAGTTAGATTAGATTCTGTTAAAGGTTCAAACACAAAAATTAACTGAGTTCAGTTTATTTCAGCACATCTGGTTTATTTCAAGACAAAGTAATGGTTTCTGACCTTGCACAATTTTGGTGTACGACTACGTTTTTGAAGCTTTGTTTGGAATCTCTAATATAACACCTTAGGAAAACTGCAAACTTACACTTTATTTGAGATGATGATAATTTAACACAAGCATTCCTTTTCATCTCAGGGTTTGGCAAGATGTTCCTGTTTTGGTGATCGTGAGCATGCTTGCGTACTTCTGTTTCCTTGAACAGATTTTGGTAAGCTCTCTTTCATTATGCCTTTTCTATTTATCTTAAAAGTGTATCTCTGCGTCATCTTAAGTCTTATTTTTGCACAGCTCAAAAGCATGGGTACAAATGCGATTGCTGTTTCTATTCCATTTTCCTGTATTATGGGTCTTCTTGCATCCATGATGGCGACAACAATGGGTACGTTGAATCAACTCTATATCGTCAATTCCTAGTTTCTCTACACATAAATTTTATCTCTTTTGTATTCTTTAATACGTTATGTATTTTAATTTTTTGCTAACTTGAAAACTGATTCCAGTAGCAAGAAGATTCATTTGGGTATATGCTGGTATTCAGTTCACATTGGTGGTTGTCTTGGCCCATGTATTCTCCTCAGTGGTACGCCATCCTCTCATAGCATCTGTATTATGGTGATAATGTCGCTTTGGTACTTGATTAGCTTGTTATGTTTCAAATGCGATATTTAGTAATTACCTGCTAGCTCGAAAGTAAGTAGAGTCAGTAACCATTTAGATGTAAGCTATTCTTACTGAGAGTCTGTTTACGTTAGATCCTCATACTTTATTGAGCAAAAACCATGATCATAGTGGTATGAGTATTAGGCAAATGAGAGGTACTTCTACAGCTACTTAAACTAGCAGTGGTATCGATTTTGATTGATTTGCTTGAATGCTTTATTAGCTTCTTCTTAATGTTTCTTTACTGACACACAGCGTAAATAGTATAATGCCACCTTTTACTGAAAGCAAAATGACCATATTACTGTTGGTATAGAACTGGATTCAAGCAGTGTTTCCAACTCAAAAGGGTCAATATCAGTACTCCCTTTCGCAGATAATGATTATGAACGAACACTCAGTCATTGGTTGCGGTTTTACAGGTACACATATTAGCAGTGGTATCAGTCATTATTGCCACATTCGCGGGTTTCGGAGTTACAATGTGTGGCTGTTCCATATTGTGTGAAATCTTGAGATGCTGGAGGCTATGGCGAGCTCGCTCTATTAGCCAACATAATTCTGAAACAGGATCTCGTACATCGGAATCATCCAACGTACCAGAAACCATTTCCAATCAACCTGAAAGTCAGACTCTCACTCCATCGATCCCATGATGGCAGTTTTCCTTCCTTTTTGATACTTATACATAAGCAGCTCTGAACCACAACTATTGATCGGGCGAAACGGTTCCAATAGTTGCATTTGATTTGCTCGTCCCTCCTCTCCTCACTGTACATCTTTCTGTTTCTTTATTCCCTTGGATTTTCTGGTTTTTGGCTGTTAACTAGATTTTGTTAGCCATGCTATGTAGGAAGCCATTGTAAAGAGTTTTAGGCTAACAGCTTCATGGTTACGTTTCACTCTTATAATGTTTTCTTTTTTTCTTTTAGGTAGCCAAGTCTCCTAGTGTAGGTTTTGAGATCACCAAACAGCAAAATAAATACTAGGGTATGTTCTCCATTTGTTAGTTTTTGTAATACACCTTCAGATTTCCTGGAGTTTCCTGAACGTAACTTTGCTTATGTTCCATTTTGGTCTTGGTCGACGATTTAGTCCAAATACGAGTCACATACTGTTCACACAGGTCGCCAAAACATAGGCAAAATTGAACTCACCATGAAGTTCCATATGATTTCGCATTTGTCTGTACATGCTTCGATTTGCCCCAGAATAAAAACCTAGCCAAAAACACAAAATACTTCGGTTGCAAGTTCTCCAAGTCATCCTTCCAAAAGAAGCGCGACAAAGACTTGGAAGTCTGGATAGCAAAAAGATCTGTGAAGAGTCGAATTGATGCATAAGTAAAACAGGACACAAAGTGATACTCCCTCCATGCCAAAATATATGACGTTTTCAAGTTACGAGACAAGTTTTGACTTTCAATTTCATGAAAAAATATCTTGTCAAAAATTATAAAAAGTATACCATTGGATTCGTTATGAAATATACTTTCACATGATCATAATTTCATAATTTTTACCCTTATATTTTGAGAGATATCGAAGGTCAAAGAAGTGTCTCGTAACTCGAAAACGTCATATATTTTGAAATGGAGGGAGTACTACATACTCCAACAATGCTCTAAGTTACGTAAAACTCAACTGGTGAACACTGAAGATTAGTGTATATCAAAAGTCCCCTGTTATCAATGACATTTATGTACTAAAAAAAGGTTCTTATTACTGTTGTACCCGAGCTAGTTACAAAACAGGCTTTGCTTTGTCACATTTACAGCTTCATGTATGCCAATGTCCTTGTGCGAACATAGACTGGACGACGACCAACTGTTCGAACTGTCATCTCAACTGAACCAAGAAAGTCACAGCGCGCAAATCTCTATAAAGAAGCCTGTTCAGGGCTAGTTGCACCAAAATAGTGACTGGGTGTTTTATTGTTTACTAGCAGATATACCATTTTTCGTAATTGTCGATGACTTGTCTCTCAAACCAATACTCAAAATAGATTCTGAACTGCTGCTTTGGTTCTCCGCACACCCAGGTCTCACCCAGACTTTAATGTGACCTTCCCGGCAAGCAGTAAGAACAGATTCTTGAGTAAATAACACTCCCGAGAGAGGTTCGGTGTGAACACGATGAATGACTACAGGATTGAGCTTCGGAACATCTCTCATGCTGGGAGAGGGCTGTAGTGTACCCACAGGGCAGATGCTGTCCCAGTGAGATGATTGGCTTGCAGTACTATAAGTGGGGGAGCCACCAAGAGGGGATCCACCAGGAGCTCGTCGAAGAGGTACCACAATCTCGTTCATTTCCAAGTCCCAGAGAAGAAGCTGAGTGTCCTGTTCCAAAGAAAAGCCAAATCAACATAATGAGCAAATCTACTCAGATGACCACCTATGACCAACTAGTGTAAGAACCAAACATACAAATTACAGCTACAATGCCTTAGTAATATACTCCGTATATCTATAATATGCAAAACTCAATATTGAAAAACTTTATGGAGTCTCTCAAGCTCATAGGGTAGTTAGATTACCAGAAAGTGAGAAATGCCTGGTACAAATCCACATGGTGGATATTGACAAAGAACCTAGAAACCACAAATGACCGCATTTGTTTTCTAAAAAAACAGTTTTAACAATACCAATCTCCTTGAGTGATCGACTTCGGAGTTCATACTCACAAGATCGAAGCATCAGTACGAGCTATTCTCAGCGATGACATGTAGCCAGAAAACACTAATGCTATTTTCGGTAGCATGTAATCAACCATGTAATATAATGGGACCATTTTTGCTCGAAATGGTTAGAGAATGAGGCGCATGTTAACATGGAGGTGGATGAGTTTATTGCTTGAGTTTATCTAAATGGGAATGACATGGGTTTACATAACAATCACCATTACATGACTTGATGTAATGGGAGGCCATCATCTTTTATTGGTGATTGCAACTTTATCTCTCCTAATTTCCCCACAATTGTTGTGCTAAATGGATGGTCATGGTGAATACATTACACACTCTCTATCAAACATGACCTAAGCAACAAATGAAAAGACGTGAATAACAAACATTGTGAAAGCTAATGATGTGGGTTAGAAAAGGTGAACAGGCAATATCCTTTGCACTAATAGTTCATAAATCATTCCTTGATCTCTACTTCTACTTCGGGATGCTGTCACTCCTGTCGGGGGTACTTGATAATTCACAAACCATTGCTTGATCTTTCTATTTGGGACACTATAAGGAATTACTTTATTTACTCTTTGAATGAAAGATAAATCAAGCGGGTTTCTAGGGAAACTTCATCCTAAAGAGTTTTCTTAGAAAGACATTAAACAAATGATGGAAAAGGCCATCAATAGAGTAGGTGTTGGCAGAAGGAGATGACCCAAATCAGCCTAAAAATCTGTCACCCTATCTATCTCCCGATAACAAGGAGCGAAAATAGCTAAATTACAGTGCTAAGGTCAAATCTAGCAGTCTGCCACCTAATCTATATCCTGATAAGAATGAGCTAAAATAACACGACTACAGTGGATGAGGTCAACTCTGACATCAGAGAGAATCATTTCAATGCGCCACCAAGTGCTATTATATCTGTTCATAGTTTTTATCTTGGTAATATATCACCTTCAATGATAAAGTTTCAGCATATAGTTCGAGGGCTACAAATGAGAATCAGACACATTCAAACCCCAAAGAGAAAGAGTGAAAGACTATAAAGTCAGCAGCAAAAGAATATGAATGATGACAAAATTTTGAGTGGTTATATATGCTGCACTTGTTAAAAGGAGCGCATCTTAGTCATGGTACTTGATTTTTACAAAAGAAGACATCAGTCTCGGTGACCCACACGGCCACACCTTTCCCATCTACCTCTCTCCCCTTCCCCCAGCTCCCAACCCACCCACCCACCCCCCCCCCCCGACGCGTAGAGGGGATGGAGGAAGGGTAATGGGGCAGATAAGTTCCACATAATAGCAATTGGACCCTAAACAGTCCAAATATGTATGCTCTATCAGGATTGAGGTAGCCAATTGATCTCCGTTCATCACTGTTATATGGTCACCGAAAATGCATACAGAATGGACAGACTTGCTAAATACCTAAATGCACTAATTCAGGTTCAGGGCTTTGCAGTGGTAGTTTCATCAAATTAACCCTATACAAATTGTAGCCAGTAACTCAGAATCGACAAAATGTCATCCTGGTGTCAGCATACACGAGTCTGAGAGCCAGACCTGATTATCTATATAATCCTGACATTAAGTTCTAGTTTTTCAGATAATAATGAAATACTACTGCTTACTATAGACGTATAAGAGAAGTGTAAAGAGAAGACAAATAAGTGCCACCAATCCTATCTCCACACAGGCTAGACGGCAGCAAAGCACATTATTTCTTGAACAGAAGATATAAAAGAAAAATTAAGAAGTTCACCCCAGAAGTTGTTGCATGATAACATTTCATAATGTTACGTTACCTTCACTAGATGCAACTAAGTTTCCAACAGGTAAACATTTTTATTAGTTTACAACCTACGCTATTGGCTTAAAACTTAAAAGTACAATAAATTTAGCCCACCTGACCAACGGAGCCAAAACGATACACTACATTCTCTCCAGTGTCATCGGAATTGGGGGGCGACCAGAAAGGATCGAATGCTACTCCACTAACCTGCAAATTTTGCGGACATTCAATAAAATTGATGGGAATATTAGGCCAATGGTATCAATACACAACATGATTACCACATAATGTAAAACGTACCCAAGAATTATGTCCCTCGCCCCAAGCTACAACTTTCCGATCTTCCATACTCCAAACTTGAACCAGATCGTCTTCACCACCAGTCAAAATGTACTTGCTATCCCCACTGTTTACCAATTGCTTCACTGTCAACTAAATAGTTCCAAAACACCCAAAAATTGGGCTGACATATCTCAACTTGCTAAATGAAAGACAAATTTATTACAATAAGTAATGTTTGGTTGCACCATTGACTGTATGCGCTAGAGCCTAGAGACATATCAGCAGTCACAGCAGAGAAAATGAAATAAACAGAGCCCAAGCCAATGTGCAACAATAGAGAAATATTAATGGCAGATCTGACTGCCCAAACACCAACTATCATTCCCTTAAATAAAGAAATGCGTATGTCCAACAGTCACGGAATACAGAACTCACACAGGTAATGAATAGCAAATTAAGTACGATATCGAATCAAAGATACTAAAAATGAAATAAACCACTACCTCCATGCACAACAAAGTAGTGCCCCGTAATAGCTTTTTCCACCACAGATAAGTTGTTCTTTCTTGTAGTCATAGACTCGTAGATATCCTGCAATTAACAGCATGCTGAAACGATACATCTAGCACAAAACAACAAATTTCCAATAATTTTTTACACAACCAAAAGTATTAAGAAATACCATCTCTTCCAACGGTGGCCATGTAAACACCATCATTCGAAAAAGTGACGCAATTGATTGATCCTTGACATATGTGCCATCTGGCAGTTGGATTGCTCTGCTCATGAATTTCAGAAAACGAAGTAAGAAAATAGCAGACTATTTCTCAGAGATATTTTGGATCAACACTCAATTACTTCAAAATGGTTACCAAACAGCCAAATACAAGAAACAAGCAATACCATGTCACAATCCATACACCAACAATTGCTTGAAATACCAAACATAAGAACATTTATACTTATCAACTGGTACATGGAAGCAAAACCAAGAGATGTGTGCAAAACACTAAGCCGACGAGCCAAACCTCTGAGCCATATCTTTAAAAAGAACACTAGCATGGCAGGTAAATGGATTACTTACTTAAAACAAATAAGTATCTCCATCCTATAAGACTAATCACAGTACCTTATTCGTTCGAGCATGGGCTACAGAGAACTGAGTTTGATCCTTGGGGGCAGGGAAAGTAGAGTCAGCAACACCATCTTTGCTCTAGGGTGAATATCAAAAAAAGAAAATAAAAATAACATAAAAATCAGTTCTCTGCCAACTATAAATTGAGAATTAAATTGCACGTACTTTAGCAAGAAGCTGGTTATACCTTCTCATATACATACATATTTCCATCTGCATGAGCTACGACAAAGGTGCCATCACCTTTTGGCACCCATGCAACACTGGCACAACGACTGCAAGACAAGTAATTTTTAATAACACTCTCGTAAATCATAACCACTGACTTAAGACAAGTAAAAAGGAGAGAGCTTTAGATCTAAAGCAAACGGGAGTAACCAAATAATTCCAAGAGTCATGGCTACAATCTATGGAGTCCCTCAGTTTAGTGCCCCATTTCTGTTTTTTCCCACCCTTAAGTTCCATGGTTGACCCTCAATTCACCTACTTCGAAATTTTAGTCCTTTCCCACACTTCGCTCCATGTTGTCCCTCAATTGAGTCATTTCACTTCAATTTGTAGACCAATTCTTTGGTGGCTTCGTAAGTTTTAGCACTCATAAAGATAGGAAGGCAAACAGAATGACTTTTATACTCCCGCCTTCCTACCTATTTCTTGCAATTCAGTTTGGGCATGGTTATCAGGACTGCACATGGGCTTCTTTTCAAAATTTACAGAAGGCAAAATAAGAGAAGGAATACACAGTACTGACCAAAACCTGACAAAAATTAAATAAGTAAAGAAAGCATGAGCTACCAATGATGGAGAATTTAAGGAAATGGCAGGGAAAGTCTTAGCTAGGTACCTAAATTTGCAACCAGGAACTAGTTAAGGACCCACCAGGAATAATAAGGTAATGATCCAAAGCAGCCACGAAAATTTAGGGAGAACGGTGGAGGAGAAAGGGTATTCTCCCCACCACAGACCTCTAATTCTGTAATGTATTTTTATCGTCACTGATCCCCACAATACAGTTTATAAGGAAAAAATCAATTTTCCAGCAAAAGTCACGACTTGTCAGATCAAGCATCGTCCTTATCTGAGAGACTGAAGCTCCATATATGTCGTATTATTAACTGTTCATAGACGGTACGACAAAATATGACTGAACTCTTGTAGCATCTTTAGAAGTTGGATTTGATTTCCACATTAACTATATTTGGCGAAGCTGTAGGAGATTTACCAAGGCTTTTCAGTTGAAGGAATTGTGTTTCACTCTTTCCTTAGTATTAACCTTAAAATTTAAGCTTAGCCCTTCAATCACTTGTGACGATAGATAGATAGTAGTGCAAATTGTCTACCTTTTATTTGGAATAAACAAGCATTTTGTAACCTCGCGTTATTCACATCAAATGAGTTCCAAAAACTACTTCAAAACATTCTAGGAGCACAGAGAAGCGTGGTAGAAAAAAAAAAAAAAAAAAAAAAAAAAAAAAAAAAAAGAGAAGCCATTCCGGGACACAAGGACAGCAAAGATTCATTATCCTAAACCCCCCTACGTTTATCTTCTAAAAGGTCAAAAACTACATATTAATGGAGAGGTGTATATATAAGATATAAACTAAACTAAAAATTCCTTGACTAAAGACATTCACCATAAAATTTTTGAAAAAGAACCTTCAATCAGGATTAAGCAGTTCATTCATCACAATAAAAAAAAATACAGAACTAGGCGACTAGAGTCAACCATGCATATGTTGATACGCAAGAATATAGGTTGGCTATCAAACTTAAGCCGCAACAAGATTTTGTCCATACAGCTAAAGCAACATATTATCTCTAAAATCACTCTAAGAGCACAAAACAAAACTACCAGCAAACATTTTCAAGCATAAACTAGATCCACAAGTCGATACCTGTTGTTGATGGCACCATCTTTATTATAATGGTGCGCCCCAACAAGCTTTTTCCCCATATCTTGTAGCTGCTGCCTCAGAGACACTGAATATACTACAAAACAAACACGGCCAAACAAAAAATAAAATCACCCTATGCCTTCAGAAAGTTGAACAAAGACCTGTGGCGAAGAATAGTAATTACCATCTCCTGAATTTAATCCAATAAGCAAATCATGGCCATCCTTGGCATCTGGATCAAACGCATGGCAAATAGGGTTCGAGTTACTAAAATGAATTGATTTAATTGGATCCTGCAGACAGAAATGCACAAATAAATAAACCGCAAAGTGAACAACGGCTCAATTTGAATAGATAATCAAAGCATTTAATACCTTATCCTGAGAATTCAAATCACTTATAAAAATCGTATCCCCAACATTGAACACCAAGTAAGTTCCCTTGCCGTCGAAGCTAAGACTGCTATTTGTATTACTCGTACTTGACGTTCCGATAGATCCATTTCTAGCAGTACCACTGGTATATTTACTACCTCCGTTTCCTCCAACAAAGCTAAGTGCCCTACCATTACTAGTACCTAAAAATCTGGCAGCTGCTGATCTCACCCCACTGGCAACACCTGCACCTGAAGTGGACGCTTGCGTGCTTTGAGTTGGTTTGTCTTTGAGATGAGCGACGGTCACCTGAGAACAAATGGTTCAGTTTCATGTGTGATGTTCTGACAAGAAGGGGTTAAGGAACAAGATTCTCAAACACCTTATTGAAATTATCTCAGTAAATCGAGGCCCCGGTTATGTAATGTGGAAACCATAGCCTCTCCCAAGATTCTAAAAGAGTAATAAAATTTCTAACAGAAGTAGGTTCAAATAACAGAATATTCATCACTCAAACTGAGCCTCACTGGTTAGTGTTGTGGAGTAAACGAATAAGAAGTTCGAGTGTCACAACCAGTTTGTTCATCACCCTTTTTATATCTTTCAACTAATTTATACATAATCCTCCTGCCTGTGCTCAGTGGAGCAGACACCAATTTCACAGCTTTTTGGTCCGCCCACAAAGAACAAAGAAGATTGGCTATTTTTCAGTGGAATTCTGCTCACTACTACCACTAAAATACCCATGAATACCATATCTCTCGTCGGGAAGAAACTTAGGCTCAATTCTCATATACTCATCACTTATTTCAATGCGCGCCTGATTTAACTCCAACACAACGGTATAAATTTAGTAACATACTAATTGATTCTCGTCCTCTTTTCGGTCAATAATCATAAACTCAATCTCAACCACCAATCGCCCAACGAATTGTGCTTCAACCTTCAAAGTTCAAACTATGGTCTTAACCTGTATAAAAACAGTCCCACCTCCAAAATTCCGATTCTATTCGCCTTCCAACATAATCCGATAATCAACTTTGCCAATTAGGTCAATGATAATACCCAAAATACATACAATACCACAAACCCACAATTTTTACCAATTGGGTTTTCTGTTAAACCCCAAAAAAACAGCATTAACAGTCCCCTCATTTTCCTTTTCTATAATATCCACACAATTAAATTAAATGCTATTTATAACTAACGATCCAGATGCAAAAGTAACCAACAACAAAAAACTTCAATAACACACAATTAAAAATCTAACAATAACAACAACAACAATAACAACAATAACATTTCTTAGTTATTACCCCCCAGTGCCCCAAAGGCACTCGGGTTCGGATGTACGCAAGTCTTACCCCTATATCGAAAGAAGCTTAACGATTACGCAAAAACTAACAAATGGGTATCTCACCTGAGAGACAGTTTTGCCATGAGAATAATGAAGAAGACCAGAAGGATGTGACTTTTCATACTGAAGCTTATAACGACCTTCTGGGGTTTTGAAATAAGTCTTGAGTGAAGTTGAAGATTGACTATTTCCGGCGGCGGCGCCACCAGTTGTGGTGGCAGATGACGACGGCGCCGACGGCGACATCATTCCATTGTTAACGGTGTTCATCATCTTTCTTCTTCGATCAAAATAAAGGGCTTCTTATTATTATTATTATATGATCATCTCATCTCAATAAAAACCCAATTTTTTTTATTAAACTTTTTTAGGGTTTTAATTAATCCTATAAATTCTCCCTAAATTAATAAAAAGTGGGCAACTTTTGTAGTAATTTGATTGTGGGAGGTGTAATTGAGAAGTTTTTGAGGGAGTTTGGGTTGAATTAGAGATTCATTCAAGAGTTGACAAGTTGATGAGTTGAATTGGGTTTTTTTTTTTTTTTTTAAATTAATTGGAAAGGGGTGAGTGCAAGTGTGGGACTAATTTTGTTAGGAGCACTTTTTTAAGTGTGGTGGTGCAAAGGGGCTTGATAGGGGAAGAAGAAGTAGTAGTAGTAATCAATGTTTTTAGTCATTTCAATTCTCAAATCCTAATACTAAACCACTCTTTAATACTTTAGTTCGATTCGGTTGGATTCAGTTCGGTTTATGAATAGTCTTTTTTGTGTATATATTGTATATGTTTAATGATATTTTGGTTTCTTTTATAAGTTATGGTGAGACGGTCTTATATGAGACTGACTTTTGGTTGTATGAGGTGGTCCAAATATAAGTTATGGTGAGAGCAATTGATATCACATTTAACCCAAGTTACCCATCCATAATTCCATAAGAGACCCCCGTGTGACTATGTTACCTCCTAGGGTGCAATATCTCTTTTGTTCTTCAACTTATTAATTTTTTTTTTTTAATAAGTATGTTCAATTCGCTATTGTTGGGTCTGTTTCACTACATTTTATGGTGAGATACTTATAAGACTATCATAATTTATGGTAAGAGCATCACAATCCCTATTTTGGTGTTCTAAAATTCAACTTGTGTATCATGAACTCGATGGTTTGAAAAAATTTAGAATTCATCATGTTTACAGTATTCCACAACGTCATAGTACATACCACCATTTTCAACATACAAACCGATAGTCTAAGTTTAGATAAGAATATCCTTTAACATAATGAAAAATGAACTAACAAAATACTCTTGAATTAAATCCCAATTTTTTTGAGTATTGTTTTAATAAATTAAATTGGGATAGGATAGATAATTGTAAGATATCCATATCCTACCTTAAATTAATTTGAATAAATCATTCATATCATAACCTTTTAATTTTAGGGCGGATCTCCTTGGAAACCTAGCGGTGAAGGCAATGTTCTTCCACCCCGAAGACCAGAGATCGATCCTCGCCTCCATGGGATGAGGGATCCCCTTACCTTCCCCCCTTCTTCTCCATGAGATTGGGTTTGATCTCCAGTTGGGCTTATTCGTGGTAGTAGGAATCCAAACTGGAGGGCCCAGCTTACTTTTTTTTTTTTTAATAAAAGCCCTTTTAAATTTAGGGTGGATAGATATTCATAAGGTAGTGTCGAGTCTTCCATCCTTAGTTAACATGATAGGATATCCAATTCATTTTACGGTGCTAAATCGAATTTTGTATATAAATAAAGACTTTTTATCGCAGTATTATATTTTAATCGAGAAACACTTATAATATTCTTTGTCAAACCATCCAGTTTGAAATGATTTTTCGCAAACAATATCGAATGTAGTTTTTAGGCAACAAAAGTTAACCTTTGTTGTTGACATCGGTTTGACAATCGTTGGTCAGCTTTCAACAGTCCGTTTTCACATTAAAAAGGGGTCATTTAAATTTGTTATCCATCAAATTGCAGTGCTTATACCATGCTCCCGGGAGCACAAGGAGCATGGTGGTCCTCCTCACAATATATGAGTGGGGACCACACTTAAAATGATTTTTCATTTTTTAATATATGGTCCCACACATATATTGTGAGGAGGACCACCATGCTCCTTGTGCTCCCGGGAGCATGGTATAATTTGCGCACAAATTGACTCCGAAATATGACAAGATACTAAATTTAACCATAATCAATTCGGACCCTACTTAGTGTGACTCGTAACTTCGTAAGTCATAATCGATAAGACCCGATGTGACCTAATGTGAAATCAATCGATTTCAACTCGAACTTAACCCGACCCAACGGAGCTGCACCACGACTCAATACAACATGACTAATATCTTACCAAATCATATGAAAATGTAAATAACATGATTAATTCACTACTAATCGACAATCTAATTACAGCTAACCAAAGCCAAAACGACTCAATAGTAACCGGCGAGCTTACACTCCATAACTACCCGATTTCTGACTCAACCTAAATTCAATCTAACTCGAGTAAAACCTAACAATACCCCGACTCAAAAAGCAATCTATTGGAACCAACTTAGTTCAACAAACCCAAGAAAACCCTATTGCGATGTGAACCAAAACCGACATGACTTATCCTCAGAAACCGACGTAGTTCAACAGACCCGAGACCAACCCTGTTGTGACTTGAACCGAATCCGACTTGATCTATCCAGTTACCACCTGCACTCGAACCAAATCAGAAATTTCAAGAACTTTATGTTAAGGGTAGGCTTAGCTCAAGCGCGTTCCATACAACCGCGTAGAATACAGCTCAGCTTATGCGCGTTCCATTCTATACATACATGATACATCCCCATATAAAAGCCCATTTTGTGCACGGTTTGAGAAAAAAGAAGAGTGAGAGTGAAGATTGTTGCATTGTATTGTATGCTGCTACATACTGAATGCATCATCACCTCACGTAAATCGTATTTATTAACCCCAAAAAACTTCCCCCCTTCTTTTCTTTCATAATTTCCCACCGACTACTATCATTTATTCATTTTCACCTCCATCATTTCAATATTTCTTTCCATTTCATTTTATTTTCTTCCTTTTCAAATAATATAAAAATTCTGAAAAAGAACAAAGAAAAACAAAAAAAGATAAAGTAGAGCGTATGTCTCCCTGTTTCCTATCTTTTTCTACATGTAAAACTTAATCATACACTATACTCTCCCTTTATATTTATTTATATAGATCTGTCATCTGTCACTTACTTAACATTGAAGTTTATGCTAAACCCATTCCCACAAACTTGTCTAATTCTTTAAAAGTGCCCATATCCACTGAGCGTGTCTACACTAGTGTCAAATCCTAACTTCGCCCCGCTGGTCGTTGTGTCGCGAAAAATAATGGGGGAAATGAAGAAGAGTGTGTGTTACATTTTGGTGGTGTTGATGATGATGATGTTATTTGGAAGCAGCAAGGGTGAGAGTCCTTACAGATTTTTTTCATGGAATGTTACGTATGGTGATATTTACCCTCTTGGTGTCAAACAACAGGTATGTTTCATCCTACATTGTTACCTACTCTTGTTTCGAGTAATGATAGGGCGTTATCGTGTGATAAATTGTCGTTTTCGTAAAGAATGTTATAGCAAAAGTTATGGGAGAGTCTCAGTTTTGTCGTTCTATATGATTTTTACGAGTTGGATTCGGATTAAACCTGGTAGGGAAAAAAAATAAGATATTCTAATAAAATGAATTTTGGGTTTATTAGGATACTCTGCATTTGTACTAGATTAGAGATAAGAATTGGATATAGATGGTTTAATTAGATTTTTTATAAAAAATAAATTAATTATTGTAAGATTTTGCAGGGGATTTTGATAAATGGGCAATTTCCAGGACCTCCAATTGAAGCAGTAACAAATGATAATTTGGTTATTAATGTTTTTAATGCCTTGGATGAGCCCTTCCTCATTACCTGGTAAATTTTTACTTACTTCTATGTGATTTTTCTTTCCAGTAGGTCTTGTGTGAGACGGTCTCACACTAACTTATTGTGAGACCATCTTGCTTTATAAAAATGGTGACCTCCTTTACATTCTTAGTAACCATTATACATTCTTTTAGTGATTGTTTTAGTTTAATGTAACATTAGAAATTTAGAATGCCCCATATAAAATGAGTAAATGAGTTATTTCATAAATTATGCCTAATTTTATACTTTGCGAGCCTTTTAAATCACGACTTATATGGTTAAATCATAAACTAACAAGATCACTAAAAACAATTTAATGGTCACGGTCAATGTTAGACGGTTCACTTTTTAAACAATTAAATCCGTCTCACAATAAATTATCGTGAGACCGTCTTATATGAGACTTGTTGTTTTCTTTTTTACTGTTGTTTTTCTTTTACTTACTTCTAGGTGGGTTTTCTTTTTACGGTTGTTTTTTTAAGTCAAAATTAGTCAACTTTGGTGTGTTTCCCTAATACAGTCGAAAACGATACGATATTTTATGTCTTTATCTAAGACTAAGCGAGTTTTTAACCTTGTGGTATAGAGACGTTATTCTATCAATCTAGTCAATCGTTAATGTTAATCGATGTTCTTTTTTTTATATCCGGAAAGGTCATATGATAATGTTTGTTCCAAAAAGTTAACCATATGACCTCACATAGAATCCAGACAATGTTAAAAGACAGGTTGTACTTTGGGAAATTGCAAACATTTTGATGTATTGATGAAGCTAAGTTGAACTTATGAAGCATAGTTTGGCGCCATAGATTGTCAATAGTAAAGAGGGTATTAGGACACAAGTTGTCTTTCTTATTAATGAACCGACTGACAACGTTGATGGATCTGACAACGTTGACAGAAAGATACCCAACTGCCAATTACTATACCTTAATATTAATGCACTATGCGTCTATGCCTATATCCACGCCTACATTGCTTGACTATATTCACATGGACTTGATATCATTTCTGAAACCCTTAGTGAGTTAGTGTCAGTGTTGACATAAAACCATTGGCGGAACCTCGACCATTAGAGTGAAAGCTCTCCGATTTTGAGGTGGGAGTCCGCTCTTATGTCAAGTGGACTCTTTACCAGGTCTCGACCATTAGTTCAAACATTGTGGTTGAGAGGGTTGGGAATATGAGTAGAAGTGTAGAACTACTAGTGTGTATGTTCCTAGAAATGATACATGAATGTCTATGGATTACATCCTGATCATATATGTAAATGGCCTATGGAAACTACTTCAGACTGAAATACATTGAGAAATTAAACTGTTAATGAAAGAGTATTTTACAAATTCGGTATTCCTCCGTTATTTACATTTGGTTTGAACAAACGGATGGTGTAATTATCGTATAAGTTGCCTAAGTAGGAGTTATGCATGAAGTAGGACACTAAAATGTAATTGGACTGAGCTCTGCATAGAAGAGTGAAATCAAAAGGGACTGGCTTTATCTTTCACTTGATATTGGTGTGTTAACAATGTAGCTAATTGTTCTTCATACCTCTGGCTTCTAGGAGAAGCTTCATAATCTTCCATGAAATTGAGAATAATTTGAATGTGAAAGATGTTTATGACTCTTTCTTCATGTGATGAGCAGGAATGGCATACAGCAGAGGAGAAATTCTTGGCAAGATGGTGTATCTGGAACCAACTGTCCTATTCCTCCTGGCCAGAACTTCACATATGTCCTTCAAGTGAAAGATCAAATCGGTAGCTACTTTTACTTTCCGTCTCTGGCGTTCCACAGGGCTGCAGGTGGTTATGGTGGCATCAAAGTTGATAGTCGACCCATGATACCTGTACCATTTCCACCCCCTGCTGGAGATTTCACCATTCTAGCTGGAGACTGGTTTAAAATGAGTCACACTGTAAGTGAGAAACTTCAGGGTTTTGTTGATTTCTACATTGAGAATAAAGAAAGATTGATAAGATGTAGTCGATCCGGATTTTCATATTGTTTTTCAATAATGTAGGATTTAAAAGCGACACTGGATAGCGGAAACAACTTACCGTTCCCTGATGGACTTCTTATCAACGGTCATGGAGAAAATGGATTCACATTTACAGTTGATCAAGGTACTAATTCGTTGGAAGCAGAACGTAATTTCATTGTAATAATCTTCTGTTTTCTTTCTGTTAGTTGGTTTGTTGATTGTTTGGTTTCAGGTAACACTTACAGGTTCAGGATTTCCAATGTCGGGGTAGCAACATCGATCAATTTCAGAATACAAGGGCATGACTTGCTTTTGGTGGAGACAGAAGGAGTCCACACTCTGCAGAATACCTATTCTTCCCTTGATGTTCATTTGGGACAATCCTACTCAGTACTGGTTACAGCAAATCAGGCTCCACAGGATTACTACATTGTTGTTTCGACTCGTTTCACATCCCAAGTACTTACCACAACCTCCATTCTGCACTATAGTAACTCAGCAGCCAGTGTTTCAGGCGCTCCCCCTGGTGGACCGACAACTGAGATTGATTGGTCCATCAACCAAGCAAGATCTATCAGGTAAATTCCCTATACTTCTTGTTGTGCGGAAGCGTATGAGACGATTAGCAAAAACAATAAAGAACACACAAGAATTTACGTGGTTCACTATCAATGTGATAGCTACGTCCACAGGGGTCTTGAATCACTTCACTATGTTCCGGAGATTACAGATACACAAAAGATGATCTGAGTTTTTCTAGATCTGCTCTCTTGAAAAACTCTAATTTGACTCTCTCTAATTTCTCCCTTGAAGAATTGAGGCTAGGTTAGAGGGGTTTTATATATTAACCCTCTTAACAAAGACCTAATAAAACAATAATAAAAATAAGGTAAGTCAAACTGAGCAAGTAATCCCACGTAGAATAATAGCCGACACAACCGACTAGTCGTCAGTACCAACCGACTAGTCGTAGCCTGCTACTGCCCAAAAAACAGTCTTCCCGGATCAGAAACAGAATGCACCTACTAGTCGTCAGTTTGAATGACGACTAGTAGCCTGCCTCTGCCAAGCTCCAAAACTTGCCCGAATCCTCTCCAACACCGACTACTCGTCACCACCCATGGCTAGTAGTCGTTTCCTACTGTTTTTAGCATCACCCATCTACGCTACTTGCCTCATCATACTAGTATCACACCATGTCGAGGAACCGTGACCAAGTCACATCATTTCCCAACACTTCTGAATTATCTTTCCAAGAGCATGCCTGTCTGTTCTATAGACTTGATTATCATAAACTTACTATGATGGTATTCTTTGTAAATCAAAACAGACAGAATCTGACAGCCAGTGGACCAAGACCTAACCCTCAGGGTTCCTATCATTATGGGATGGTCAATACCACGCGTACCATCAGGCTATCGAATTCTGCTCCAATGATTGACAAGAAGCAGAGGTACGCTGTAAACAGTGTCTCCTACATCCCGGCAGATACACCCTTGAAGCTTGCTGACTTCTTCAACATATCCGGAGTTTTCAACCTTGGAAGTATCACAGACAGTCCTACAGGAGGTGGTGCTTATCTCCAGACTTCTGTAATGGCTGCTGATTTTCGTGCTTTTGTTGAAATCGTGTTTGAAAACTCTGAAGACACCGTCCAATCTTGGCACATTGATGGTCACCTTTTCTTTGTTGTCGGGTAAAAACTCTTTCTTCATCCACTCATCACAACTTTGTTATTTACATCATTCTATATAGACCTTTGTATGAATACTGATTCCTGCATAACTCCCATACAGAATGAATGGAGGACCATGGTCCGGAGATAGCAGATCGAGTTACAATCTAAGAGACGCGGTTTCAAGAAGCACTGTCCAGGTACTTACTTTCATCAAGCCAGCTAACGACCTATGTGACAACTTCATAATTTCACATAAACTGTGTAACTGTGTAAGACCTGAGCTGACAGCATGTGTATGGTAACAGGTTTATCCAAATTCATGGACAGCAATTTATATGCCACTGGACAATGTAGGGATGTGGAACATAAGATCAGAAAACTGGGCGCGCCAGTACTTAGGTCAGCAGTTCTATCTTCGCGTTTACTCGCCTGCCCGCTCTTGGAGAGATGAATATCCAATCCCAAGCAATGCACTTCGCTGTGGCCGTGCTGTAGGCCGGAGTACCTAGGCATAAATTACATATACTGCCATAGCTGTCACAACACCGCGGCAACATACTTAGCAAATACATATAGAGACTATTGGGAAGTAATCTCTCCCCACAAAAGTTTTTACTCAACATACCGCATCATATTTGATCATATATTAAAGGTTTTGGCAATTTTACATTTAGAAATGTCTCTTGATGCACTTGTGTGCTCCCTAAATGGTGGAGCCTATCGTAAGATGCCCTTGTTTGTGCATCACCTAGCACTCGTCTTTTTTACATTAGCTCGGCCTTTTAAAGTTTTGGCGATTAATTATTGATTTCTTTATCACTCGTAAAACGAGTTGTAACATATTACAAAACAATTTTCTTTCATGTAATGAAAATGGTTTGCAAGTTCAATAGCAAATGAATATGGTCGGTTGGCAACGCTAAATCCTAACAATGTCTACACAGGCAAATTTTGTTGTCAGTTCATCTTTCGTCATCTCATAAAGCTTACCTGCGCGACATTTTTCCCTCTTATTCGTAACCTATGCTTCTAAGCCAACTAATAGGCGCATCCATTTGTGACCCAAAAAAAAATGCTGCTTGAGCCAAATTATGCTTAACAATAACGTAGAGCCTCTCAGATCTGTAGTCGAATATGTATGGAACGAGTTAGCAGTCTGTGAAATACTGGCACCGATTGCAGCATATATTCATAGCTCTACTCCCCACTCATCTCACCACAATATCGTGTGAATTGCCTAAGCTTTGGTAGATTGCAGATGATAATGTAAAGCATTGCCTCACATCCCGGTAACATACAACAATGCTTAAGAACTCATCTGCAACATACTGTAACTGAATGCCTGATCAAAGTTCAGAACTTATCAGGTGACATCCAAGATTATGCACTTCACAGTTGAATTTGTCAGCACCCAGTAATATCCGGCTCCCAACAAGAGACACAATACAATAGTGTAGAAATGTACGCGAGTTTGCACTAACTGTTGATACGATTAACTTGCAATGACCATTAGATTAACAATTACGCTTAATTGTTCAGATAAGATATACTTACAAAAAGCCCCCAGGAGTAGATCAGGATACTTCTTCCTGTGTTCATTCCTTCCTAAGGGGGCAATGTTCATCGACATGTGGTCTTACAAAAAAAGCTTCCTATACTATGATGATTCTTCCTATACTAAAATGGTTATCCTGACTTCCATCTAAATCAAGTGACAAAAAGAAATTTCAGATCCGCTTCTGTCAATTTAGCCAGAGCGTCAGAAGATCCTCCAACAGTCCTGTAAAGCAGATTCGAGTAATTAGATTGACAAGTTGATCTTCTGTGGAGGGAAAGCGGGAAAATCATTATATCTGAAAGTAGTAATACAAAGCAGACTCACCCTTCAAAAACGAGCTCTTTCTTTTCTTGCAGCTTCAGGATTCTCTCCTCAATGGTATCTTCTATCACAAATCTTACGATCCTGAATCACCAGAAAAAGAAAACGAGGGGAAAGTTATTATGAATAAACCAAAGAGTCCACTGGTTATAAAAACACAAGTAAAAAAAAATCTACCTTATTGGCTTATATTGCCCAATTCTGTGTATTCTATCCATAGCCTGTCGCTCTGTAGCGGGATTCCACCAAGGATCCATCAAGAAAACCTATACATGCCAAAGACAACGAGCAATTATTCATCAAGCCTACTTTAAACTGAGCAGAGCAGCAATTAACAATTTAACATTACTTGAGATCAAACTACAAACAAAGAGAGGTGCGTTAGAAGGACAGTGGTTAAAAAAAGATTTTCATTTCAAAAGTGCAGAAGGTTTGCTTACATGTGAAGCGACCGTAAGGTTGAGAGCAACACCTCCAGCCTTCAAGCTGATGAGGAAAATTCTACATTCAGGGTCCTCATGGAAACGTTTGATTGCATTGTCTCGGGCAGTGATGGTCATAGATCCTTCCAGGAGAACACAAGTAACGCCAGACTGCAACATCAAATTCCAAGGTCATCAGAAGATGATACTAGCAAATAGCATCGCCTTGCATAAATCAACACATCAACAGAAGCTGGAGCATGAAAATGTTTACCTTCTGCAAAGAATACCTAATCAAATCCAAAAACGAAGTGAACTGGCTGAAGACAATCCCTTTTGCAGAACCGTCTCTCTCAATCATGAATCTGATCTCCTCCCTCTGGTTACAGTAATATCCAAAATAAACAGTCAAATTACTTAGACCAGCAAGTAGCTTCAGATGCAAAGCTAAAAAATCAGAGACAGCAGGACTGTGACCGACGAACACTTCAGAGTTCAAACAACACCATCTAGTATGTTGATAAAATACACATAACAAACAAAAGATAATCAAACCCATTCAAATAGAGATAAAAGCTTAAAGCTTACAATTCAGCAATGCAATTTAATACTGAAAACAAAATGCTGGTAGTACACAAAACCATGGAGAATCAGCATCAGTTCATCTCGTGGTAAGTAGAGTAATAATGAGAAATACCAACTCTGTTGGACTGTGTGATCATATATCAAAAGGAGAGGTTTGCTCATTCTCTTCACTCTTTTACCTGAAGAGTAGAGTGAATGAACTTTACTAACTTTTAGGCATGATAATTACATTGCTTAGACTAAGCCTCTAAAACGAGTTCATAATCAAAGCACAATAAAATTAGAACTGCTACGCATAGCGCAAAAGTCGGTTCCTTTGACTCCAACAAAAGATCCACAATCGCCTAAAATCTCAAAACTAAAGAATCATGGTACAATATAGAAAGATAGGCAACGTGAATCAACATGAGCTCAGGCCAGCGATAGAGCTAAGGGAAAACATGTATCCGATTTACTGGGAACCTGGACAAGTATTTGTAGGCAAAACCTTTGTCTCCACTAAGACATAGGACAAAATCAGCATAGGATCCATTCCATTCTAATCAATATACTAACAGGCACACCGTAGACTTTCTCAAGTATCGAGGTGTCAAGTTGCGTTCATTTTTATATCCAAGAACTTTCTTACCAGAGCATCAATCTTTGTGCTCGTCTGAAAATCATCTAGTTCGATTCTGTTCAAAATGCTTGAGCTCTTGTACCCCTTTATCTTAGATTTGGCTTTCTGACTTCCAATACCCGGCCTCGAAGTAAAATCAGCAGTAAGAGGTTTTGAACAGGATGGGCATGAGGGTTCTTCCAAGGTAGATGAGAAAGCAAGGAGGCATGTTTTACAAAAAGTATGCCCACAAGATGTAACCTGACATAAGTCGAAAAAATATTCAGGGTAAAACCATATTAATCAGGCAAGGTTAAAGTACTAAAACGATCATAATAACAATAATACTCCCTCCATTTCATTCATTTCTTTACGTCGGGCCGGGTTTTGTGAGGGGAACCCAAGCCCAACGTAAAGAAATGAATGAAATGGAGGGAGTAGAAAACTAGCACTAACATTGATAATAAAGGTTAGAGAAAGATAACATGGTACCAAAACTTCAGATGTGATTTTAGATAAATGAGTACAACGCACAATGTACAGTGTGATTTGTATTTTCCAATGGCAACAATGACTGCTTATATATTTTCACAGGAGCATTAGGGAATTCAGTTCTAACGATTGATTAACTGAACAGAAAGGCTTGCACTTTCCAGTACCCCCCACTAAATTAATATCTGATCCAACTTTCTATTGTCTAACAAATGTGTAAGATAATATTAGTCTTGGAGTGCCGAGATGAGTCTTAGCCTCGTAAACTTACCACTGGATCTTCAACTGGATCGTGACATATACCACAACCTTGCTCACTGTTGTCAGTTTCAACAACACTTTCATTCCTCAGGGAATTAGTACGGGAGTAAACCACAAGGTACGGGTGGTCAACTGCCTGCAGAAAGGACAAGTACTAAAATTGCGATCAATTGAAACAATGGCAGAAAACTATGCATAATGTGTCATTTTCGCCATCTTAAAGGCCCTGTGGACTACAGTACTATCACCATAAAAAAAAAACTCCCTCAAATCCCTCAAAATGCAGGGTTAAGGAAATCCACCAGTTAAAAGGCAACAGCTATATCAAATAGTTCTAAGCGTGGAACTACAAAAAATAAAAACACATGAGTGGTTCAAAGAAGATCAACCTGTCTCAAACGTGTAAGGAGGTCAAAAATATGAGCATAATTATTCATCACAGTGCCTGTCTTAACATATCTGCAAACAACAAAATTAAAAAGAGTCAGCAGACAAGATACTGATCTTTTATATACATATGTTCCATCGGATCCAATAAGAGTGCATGAGGAGAAAGTTGGATTAGGAATTGTGGAGACATAGCTTTTAATTAGCTATAATTAACCTCTAGTTAAAGAAACTCCCACAAAAGTATATGAAAGAAAAGAAATGACTTTATAAATTATAATTGCACCTAGTAGCAATGTATATAATTCAATCCAACACTTCAAGCACCCAAGCATTCAGAGGTGTAAGATGATGAGGTCAACTACTCTACATGACAACAACAGATGTCGTAGAAAGTAAAATCAGATATTTATCCAGGATGAACTTCCCTCTAAGCAAGACTTCCACCTATTGTTTCCTTTAACCCACTGAGTACCCATTATCCAAAACAGTGTATCCAGAAGAAAATAACGCACATCTCACTGCACTAGAGGTAGCCCCCCAATAATGTCAGTAGAAGTAATATGCAAGTGCAACACAACATTAGCTACCCACTACATAGTATCTCCTACAGTCTACTCACAAGAAAGCAAGGCATATCCCATTGCACTAAAGGAAGACCCCAATTGTACAAGAACAACAAAGCCTTCTCTCCAAAATGATTTGGGGACAGCTAGAATGAATCGTCATATGAAACTGTCATATGTGACCAACAAAAAAAGTTGTAAGTCACCCACCAATAATTATAATAGTAGTGACAAAATAGTAGTAGATTTTTTCAACTTGACACCGGAAAAGATTCATTTCCAAAAGTAGCCAAACAATGGCTCACAAAACCAACTGCGCTTCTTAAATTGTTAAGAAGCCATACACCACTGATTGGATGCAATCCTTGGGATTTCATTTTGGATCATTTGGAAAGAGCCTCTTGTGTTTTCAACATAGAGGTAGGTTGCACACTCCCTTAATCCCACTTTTCCCACAACATGGCACACTGCCTCAGTCCTCTCATAACATGCAACCCATCCCAAAGCGAAGTTAGCGTTAATTTTGATGAAACATAATACTGGTTGCTAGAGTAGCAATACATGGGGAATATTTAGGGAAAAGCAAGCTCCAAGCCTTGACAGACACAACTCATTGAACAAGGAATAAACTACCAATTGATTGCTACTGTCCTTACTTATCTCTTGCTGTTGTCTTCACTTTAATTTTGGTGAAATTAGTCAATTGCTTCATCGAACTTATATTTTTCCTGAACTTTTCCAAATCAAATAGGAGTTTCTTAGTTCAAATTTCTCAAACAATGCAAACTTTTCTCAAATTCGGGAAATAAACTAAGCTTTTTTAAGCATTTCAAATACCCAAAAGACAACAGGTATATGCCATGCAACACCAAGTGTTCAAACATACTTCCCTTAAAGCTTCTTGACAAGGACCAGTACAACCAAAGACCTCTAGCGGAAAATGAATCCTAATACATGTTGGCTTTCTAAAGATTCAAAGTCCAAACATCTAGCTTAATGTGGCATTCAATAAATTAGAGGACAAAATGTAATATTTAATAATAATAAAAAAATCTGTAGCCAAATTAGCCAACAATGTCGTCAAGTCAATTTAACAGGGGAAAAACGCAGAAAAGATAGAGGAACTCCCTGGTACATTGTAAGTATGACTATAACACAAAAAATGAGCATTGCTTACGGGAAACATTAATCAACCTGACCAGGCAGTACCCACAAATACTTACGTGTTAAATTGGGCTTGACTTTCATTGTACAGTGATTGATAATAGTCTTCTTCTCTGACATCCAAAGTATCTTTCCTTAAAGAAATCTATAAATTAGAAAATCAAAAAACTCATCAGATACGATAAAAACCTTCATTGGTATCAAACAAAAGTTCCACTAGGCGAGGACTCACAATTCTTGGAGGAAGAGCAAGATCTGAAGCCCTGCCAGCCTTAGTACGCCGTAGGAGGATGCTATCAAGAAGTTTGTGCTTCAACAAAATCATGGCTCTCTGCCCATCTGCTTTATTCCCACATGCTTGTATTGGTGTGGCCACATTCTATCAAAGCCATTGAGAAAGAAAAATGGAATCATAATCTTACAAAATAACAAAACTAAAAGGTCACTGAGAGTTTAAATAGAATTATATGGAACACAGACTTTGTTCCACCAGCAGAAATGCCTGACAGCTTTGTGCTCGCAACTTTTGCAATCTGCTGAAGAACTGCCAGGGTAATGTTGCATCAGATGACAAATTTTACAACATATATATTGCGTATGGAACAACATCAAACATCCAGCTAAACATAACAAGCTAAAAATGTTAATAAACTCATTGCAAATATCACAAATGTTTTCAACACATACAATCTTCCTCATGGTCTGCACATGTTGTTACAAAGTATGCTTACATAACATTAAACAACAACAAAAGTCATTAGCCCAGTGCCTAAAAGGCTCCCACTTATGGGGAGGTAAGGGGGAGGCGGATGTTACGCAAGCCTTACTCCTATGTTGAAAACATAGATAAACTGCTTATAAATGACCTATTGTGAAAATTGCATCGACCATCGCACCGACTCACTACTACTCATAATAGAAGAAAGGCATAAGGTTTTTGAGCCAGTTTGCTTTATTCCATCATATTCCAAAAGCAAAAAATAGTGAGTCTTTGGCTCCATTAGAAACGGAAATGATACTTACATAACACTGACAAAGAGAGAGAGAGAGGAATCACCGAATACGAACGAGTAGGATATAGGAAATTCAAAAAAAACAGGGGAATGACAATCTACACAAGCATAATGAACACAGATGTGATTTTTTGAACAGGCCTCTTTCATAGGAGGAAAAGGTCTTTTATTAATGTGATAATTTTAAACAACTTCCACATGTCTTTGCTATATCCACCATCAGCTCAGCAACCTATTCTAAACAATAACCGTAAATAGATGAAGAAAAATCATGTAACACTGTTCCTAGATTCTCAACCTAGCACACATCTAGTGGGAAACAAACGGGAGAGAGAATAGTCATCAACATCTGATATAGCACATCCATTCGTATGTACTATACATACACAAACACATACACACAAAAGAAGTGAACAAAAAAAAAGAGACCATTGATATGTGTTCTACTTCAAAAACTGAAAATGGTAACAACTATATACCTGTAATCAAGGGTCCTACAATCACAATCCTTGCACAAATAGTAGGAATATGGAGCAATTTGAAGGAAGCGAATCTGCATGTAATTGAAACAGAAGTAAGAATTCAAACAATCATGGAAACTAGACAAAGAGGGAAGTCAAATACATAGAGGAAACATCTATTCATAATAATTATGTGCATGTTTGGTTCATCTATTCACATTACTTCCTGCCAACACAACAACCACTCTGTGCAGTCTAAAACAAAATCTAACCAGTGAGTAAAGTTCTCCAACGCGATTCTGGAGGGGAGTGCCACTCAATGCCCACTTGTATGAAGATTCCAACGCAAGAACAGCCCTGGCGGTATTACTACGTCTATCTTTTATGCAATGAGCCTGCATAAGCACAATGCAAGAAAATGAGGGTAGGCCAACAGGTGTCCTTCAGAATACAGATATCAGGTGAGGGTAAAATTAAAACGAATCCTACTATGAGAACATTTTCCCAATATGCTATTAAAATGATACATTATCCACACTACAAAAAATTTCAAGAAAACATGTCTTCCAATTATATAATATCGAAAAATATCGGGTTGTTGTTTGTTGTTTATGCTTTCCTGCGCGAGAAAGAAAAACTTGTGATGTCTTTTCAGCTTTCTAGGCATTTATTCACATTTTTACTTTGGAAACGTATTTATAAAATTTCAATCTAATACATGTCTGAAGTTCACATATATATATATATATATATGGGAAATTCAAACAAATGTTAGTTTGAAGACCAACAAATTTACACGACGAATTGATATGGGAATGCCTTGTAAGCAAGGAGCCGGATTTGATAATTCATAGTAGATAAATTAATGTTTTCTAGGTCAGTTTTTCAATCAAGCAGCTTAAGAGAGCTTGACAAATTCTTGAAGAAAGAAAGAAACAGAAAATATACCCCCGTCCCCGTCCCCCCCAGAAACCTTCCAAAAACACACAATCCAGGATAAGAATGATTCTTTTGTTAGCTGGTCATTAAACTCTTTGTTTCACCCAACTTCCACAAGCTTACAGCTCGGGGGATTCCAGCTATATGTAAAATTACTCTCACTGCCGAACTAGGCAAGTCACTAGGAGTACCCCTCATATACAATAGGCTCTCTACTCTAAAAACGGCTTACTTATCATATGTCGGAGAAGAGAACAACACGATGCATGCAGGAGTGGAAAAACTGTAGAGTAGTCATTTTTCCTGTGTTTTGCACTTTTAAAATTTTAATTCCCTCCCCCCCCCCCCCCTTCATAACAGCGGTGTTAAGGATAATCCAGATATCCCATAAAAAAAAAAAAAAATGGATAAGCCAGGGAAAAAAATAGAAAAAGTAGAAATCATGTAGTTATCTCCCTCTCACAGACTGCATGGCAATTAAGCTTAGCATTTTAGCAAGCCATTGTCGGAACCTTTTAAACAATCAGTTTCTTGGTACATAAATAGAATCATCAAAATATGGCCAAAACTGACTATAATCAGCCACATAAAAGTTAAGCCATAGAAAGCTATATGACCAAAAAGTTAGGAACTAAAAGCATTCAGACGTCATGATCAGCTCCATCCAAAGCTCAATTTTAAAAAAGTTCAATTGCAACAACATGATTAAATTTGGAGTGAGAACATAAAATTTCACCACATAATTTGTAAGACACCACAAATAGTACAATTTAGAGATCATATTCAAAATTTCGGACGTGATAACATAACACAAAGAAAATCAGACATCACAAATAATAGCAGCACAGGTGTTTGTGGCTACTTTCAACTTTCCCTTCGAATATTCAAATGTACCATTTCCTAAATCCAGCTACCATGTTTTGAATGTTTTTCATGAATATCAAGCATCACGGTTCTTCTATAGGCCATTAAATATACAGTGCACAGATAGACTGATAAAGCACATATCCACAAAAAAGATTTGGGGCCAGCAAGCATAAACAACAAATAAGTATAATTAACCAAATGTGATTTTGGAAGCAGGAAAAGCAGCTACACAATGGAATTTGAAATGTAGAAAAAGTAATAGGCCACTAAAGACGTTCGGCATAGTCCCCTGACCAGGTCTGCCCTACCCAACCATAATATCGATCATAAAAGACCATGTTATCAAACAGATACTTCTCACAAGGAAGAGAATGCAAGTTCAAACTCACCTCATCCAACACAATGCGCTCCCACTTCAAAGAGTGCAAAGCAGACTTACGAACATCCACCTCAAAATCATCATAATCCTCTTCCTCATATCCAGTAACAGGGTTATTGATGTCACTGACCCCTTCAAATTGATTCTGCTTATTAGCATCTGTATCACCAAATTGTTTTTTGGCAGACACTTTCAAGTGCGGTCTCCTTTTCTTCCTGACTTGCTTAGATTGTTTCTCTGTTCTGAGTGCATGTGGCCCACAGTAGTATCTGAGATGGACAGTCATCCTACGCTCAGAATAGCTGTTCCCACACCATTGGCACTTCTGTTTAGGTGGCAAAACTCTGCGGTAATCTGCCTCTATGGTGTTATAAGTGGTGATTATAAAATCGTATCCTGAGAATCTTAAGGAGTCCTTTACTCTCTTGGGCCCTTGGTAACAAAGCACTTTGGTACTTCCTTCTCGAGTAAATCGCTCAATCTCTCTTTGCCATTGATGCAAAGCAGATGCAGGACAAATTACAAGTGTACAATTCACTTCAGGCGTCCTAGACGACGAACATGGGGCTGATAAGGAACAACGAGCTCCATTACTTTCCTGGCGAAGTTCCCGTTTAGCTAGCACAAGGGCAATTGCTTGGACAGTCTTTCCCATTCCCATCTCATCTGCAAGAATACCCCCTCTAACTGCAGATTCTTCCTGTTTTAATGCCCATGACAACCACTCTTTCTGAAACCTCAATAACCGCGTAAGTAAATCTGAGGGCTCCCTGCATATTTCATCCATCATTTCATTCTTCTGCTCCAAATTATGTTCCTTAGACATATAATCGTCAATCCATCTTTTATGCTCTTCTTCCCATATATCCCACATTAACATCGGCCTATAATCCCCACCTTTCTTTTTCTTCATCTTCTTCTTCATTTCAATCGGATCAACAAACTGAAACCCACTAATACCCTCAAATACTTCAACATCTGGCACATTAGGGGTCGACTCTCTGTCACAACACTCCTCGTTTCCTTTTCCCTTCTTCTTGGGTCGCTTTTCCCTCTTCCTTACAGGCAACTTCTTCCTCTTTCTAATACATGGTTGAATTTCACCATCATCAGAATCTACGTCACTATCAGGAACCTCCGGGGCCTCATTCAAATCAAGAACTTCAATCGAAGCAACAAAGTCCTCTACACAAAACCAAACAATCCTATCACTCTTACATTAAATGAAAAATCAAATTCCATAAAAGATACCATCACAGAAAAACAAATGTACCATCACTGCTCGAATCACTAAGATCAGAACTAAGATCAAGAAAGATTACACCTTCGTCTTTGTCCATAGATGTACTAGCCACTTCCTCCGTTCCCATTTGCGGAACTACAGCATCTGAGACACCAAAAACAACAATCTCATCCATTATCAACATTAAAACTCAATTAACCTCTACACCAACATTGCAACAGCAACAACAAAACCTCAATCCCCAAAAAGATTCGGGGTCAACCAACACGATTCCTAATACGAAACCGTCAATGACAAACTCTAAAGAACAAGAATTTAACACCCAATTAACTTCTCCAAGAAACAATCTTGGAAGTACAATGAGAAACTCCAAACTCCAAAATAACTCATCAAAATTAAAACCCAACCAACCCCTACAACAACAAGAAAGCCCCTAGTCCCAAAAAAACAATATGGGGTCGGCTAACATGAATCGTCATATAAAACCCGTCTCGAAAGTAGTGAAAACAAGATGATAAAAAAAAACTCAATTAACAACTCCCAAGAAACAAACTTTTCGACAATTCCCAACTCTAAAACTTCCAAACAATTCAAAGATAACATCTTTTAACAAACTACATTCATCTCTAAAACACGCATTAGTAAAAGGGTACATAGTAATAATTCAGTACAGTTGACAGTAAAAAAAAAAAAAAAAAAGAACAGTAAAAGATAAAAAGAAGAGTAAAGGGTAAAGAAGGATTTTTACCGGGAAGAGGGGGGTCGGAAACGCGGCGCTTTGACCGGAGTTCCATCGGAGATGATCGGAAGAAAGGGTAACTGCCGCCGCGGGAAAAGAGTGAAGGGGTGTTTGTTGTTGTTATTATGGAGAAAGCGTGATGGTGGTGCGTTCTGGTGAGGCGTATTCAACAAGACACTCACACTTGACAACTGAAAAGCCTTTTGTTTGGTTTCTTCAAACCTTTTTATTTTTTAAAGTTTGGTTTTCTTGTTTCCAATGTTTTGAATTAAGGGAGTACTTTCTAGTTTGACCATTTTTAGAAGGGGAAAAAAAGAAAATCAAATCAAAATATGATCAAAGATAAATCATTTAAAAAGGGTAATGTTATATCCATATACATTAACATCGTGCGTGTATCATACGTGTCAGGTTGGGATTAAGATAGCGTGCAAGAATTTATTCACCCCGATGAAATATAGGTTGAAGAAATTCAGCAATAATGGGTAAATGTATGAGGCTTGTTCTTATGTTTAGAGTAGAACGGTCACGGAGGATCTGTAGTATTGTTTTGAAAGAATGGTAGCAAAGTAGAGTTATGGTTAATTACATTAACGAATACTCCCTCCGGTCCAGATTAAACTTCCCGCTCCCTTTTGCGCACTTCCAAAGGAAAATTAATAAATAATTATTAATGATTCTTTTAGCAAAAAAAATTTAAACCTAATTTTCACCAACATCTTCATCTTGCTTTCGTAATTATTCACTCGACAAAAAACTTAATAGTTTGGGAATGGGAAAGACAAAGTCGAGACCCTAAAAAAGAGGATGGGAAGTTTAATCTGGACCGGAGGGAGTATATTGTAATATAAGAGCAAAAGATTTGCCAAGCTTATGGCTTATAGAGCTTGATGTTGTATTTGTTGTATAAGGTGCGAAGATCCCACCATTTCGAGGCGTTGAGGTGAGTAACTGAGAATGTTGATCAACAGGTCTTGGTGATGAAAAGGAACTTCGCTTAACGTTGATTGGACATAATCGCGCTTCACATAGATACCTGCAAAACTTTGGGTCCCAACTACACCACCAAGAGTTGACACAATTCTTGAATGGCAGAATAGGCTCAACCAACCATGAAAGAATATGACATGCGCTTTGATAACGCGCGACTACCAATGAAGAAGTAAATCAACCAATGAAATAAGCAATAAGCCATGGAAAGACATGTGTCCAGTCAAAACCCGGAGTCGAGCACAACTCGTGTCCCAGCCAGAATTGAGGCCGAGAGCCTATACTCCTTAAAACTCTTAACCAATTTCTTTTAACCTTGTCCGAATACTTAGGGGGAGCCCTCTGAGTGGCGGTATCCCCACTCTGGTAATCATGAGCCCTACCCTAAGTCACTCCACTACTATAGAGCATCTGTTGACGACCAAACTGACTCGAGTGTGCATGCACACCCCTCTTGGAAGGGCCAATGGCCCTCTAAGTGGCGATATCCCCACTGTGGTAACCAGGAGGAAGTCCATTAGAGAACTAGTAGCTAATACAGCGTGGCCTAAGTGTTCTATTTGGTGGGTCGTTGACCACATCGCTCTAAAGGGTTTTTAATCTTTTCTCAACTTTTACCCAACCAATATGGTTCAATCATTGAATACATTATTTGAGTCATAGCCGGAAACCAAGATACAATAAGCATTGGCACAAAAGGCCAAATTACGAATTGTTGGGTTAATTCCAACGTTTAGCCCAAGTGTATTTACAAAGCAAGATGGTGGTTATACAGGTACTATTTTTAATAGTGGAGTTCAGCAGTTTTGTTGGCGAGTCTAACCTCCGAATTTGGAGTGTTTATGTAACGACCCGACTCATCACACGTCTCAACAAAACTCATACTAAGGAAGCCACCCATTAGCTCGTATATTCTCTCATTGGCTTAATACGTGAAGACCTTGCTAGTAGTATGATGGTAAGAATCTATTATAAACTTATCATAAGTGCCTCAATTTGTCAATGTCAGATAAACCAATTTCCATAATCATGGGGTGTCACAGTTAATCCCTAAAATTTGTGTATGTTCATCTTGTTTGCTTTAGCGTTTTCTGCTTTTGTGTTTTATTGTCTATTGGATAGTTTCCGTAGCAAGCTTAAGGGGGAGATTGGTCTTATTTCCCAACACCAACAACATCAAACATGGCGGAGTGGCCGAACAAAAGGAGGCGGATACTCACGAATATCAATTGATCAACAAGTGAATGTACATGTGAATTAGCAAGGTTATTATGGTAATCCTCAAATTAGAGTGTGAAAATAGTATTAATTTCTTTAAAACTCTAATTTTCACAATTCTTCTCCAATAATTAAAATTCTTATTCCTCAAAATGATTGAAAAAATGTAACCCCCTCTATCAAAATAAATAATTGATTAAAAGAATAATTCTTTAAATTAAATAATTATTTAAAAATGTGGGGTGTTACAAGCTACAACTAATGCTTGATACTCCTTTTCCCCAAACACCTCCTCTATCAAAATGGAAGTAGCAACACGAGCCAATGATGGACAAAACGATTTGTATATGAGTCGATTGTACATTGTGAGCTTAAATCTAAATTGAAATGGTCGTGGGTATGTAGGGTGTTAGGTTGCCCCATTGGAACCACTAGTGGAAGTGAAATATGTTGTGAGAATTTGAAATTAAATTGATGATAAACTAATACGCACGAGGAGACTTATCAATAAGATAATGAAGACCATATGTACCATGTTCAATTAGTATACGATTCAGCAACCATGGACAGCTCGTTCAATTATTATGTCAAACGTGAACATGCGGGTACCAAGCGAAAACATCAGTGATCCGATACACATTCATCTTTGGCATGACATATTGGTTAAGAGTACATGCGTCTTTTATACTGGGCGAGCTTAGCCGACCAAGTTCATATTCGTAGCATACTGTTACCAGGGGCAAATCTACGGCTAGGCTTGGGGGGTCGGCCGACCCCCCATAGATAAAAATAAAAAATAAAAAAATTGAACTTTTGTACTAAGTTTTGTCTGAAAATAAAGCAAGTTACATTTTGACCCCCCATCTTTATGTTATCTACAGAAAGTCCAAGTAGAAGTCTGATATGTAAGAGGCAAACTTGTAAATTTAGAAAAACAAACTCACATGTGCTCTGAAATTGTCTAACACAAAAAGCAAAAGGATGAATATCTAAGAGCATCTCCAATTGTTGTTTTTACATGTGGTTTTGTTTTTTAAGCTGCTGACATATGCAGCTCATACCATTGTTTTTTTTTTTTTTGGTTTGTACCTTGACAAAGCCATGTTGCTCACACAAGCTACATATCTAGTGGTAGCTTGAGAATTTAAAAAATATTAAAATATTAAAAAATAATGAAAATTGGTATTAATAATTAATAAATAAAAACAAAAAAATATTTGAGGGCCCCACCCAAAACTACATTATTTGTAGTTTTACCATTATAGCAAATGATGAGTGTTTGTGATTGTTGCTCAAAATTTCTCTCTCTCCTAATTGGCACACCAAAACTACAATACTTGTAACTCTTCATTGGAGATGCTCTAAAAGAATCTCCAATGGTAAAAAAATGATGTAGTTTTGCTTGGCCAAACCGCTTACGTCATCTGTCATACCATTGGATTTGTGCTTACATGTGTAGTTTGGCAGGCAATGTAGCACCCCAAGCCATGTAGCTTGGCAATTAAAATAAAAAAGAAAAATAATTTTATTTGGAGATTAAGCAACAACTCACAACTACACCTATGTGGTTAACCATTGCATTGCATTTGATGTAGTTTGCAATTTTTGCTGAAAATATTTCTCACTCCTATGTGACAATTACAAACTACAATAGTTGTAGTTTGCTATTGGAGATGCTCTAATAGAAAGTTACTCATTTTGTCTCTCCCCTCCTTACCAGTTGCTCCACAACTTACCAGAGTTACGACCATAAAATCACAAATCACTCGAAATACCACCAACGCAACCAGCCAACCACCACTTGATTCCGAAAACTCCCTGAAAATGTCATAGTTTACCCAAAAAAATCGTCTAATTTCTCCTGTATGTAACCAAATTTCGATCACCGACCTCGTTAGTTCAGAATATCCTCCGCCGAAGTTTCCAACATTATTTTTTTGGCAGTTAAAGCTTCATCTACGAACGTTTCCAATATTTCTTTATAACATTACTATTTATATTGATGGGGGGTTCTATCGGATTTTAACAGTTTTGTGGATGTTCGTATGATTTTTTTTAATGAAATTGATCTTGTCCTAAAAACAAATCTACATTAACATAATGTATAATATAAAGTTGATGCTGGGCGATAGTTGGTACGAATACGTATGTACGAGACTACGAGTGATCGAGTATGTTATTATCGCCTATAAGTTGACCCCCCAAGAATAAAATCCTAGATACCCCACTGATTGTTAGCATCATAAGACAACACAAATGCACGTAGTGTAGCAACAAATGAATCACAAAAAAAATCTGATAAACTTGTATGGAATAAAGCTTGTATTAGTAAGTATGTGTGGTGGATTTTTGAAAAAGCTGATAAACTTTGGGTGAAGTGGATACATAGTATCTACATCAAGGATTGTTCATGGGATGATTATATTCCACACATTGATTCTAGCTGTCATTGGAGGCAAATCTGTAAGATTAAGGAGGAAATGAAACAACAATTCACTCTAGGCCAATGGAAAGATAAGGAGTATACAATTGGAGATGGCTATGAGTGGATGAAAGGAGGTTACACTAAAGTGGAATGGGGTGGTTTGCTATGGAGCAGGAACACTATTCCTAAGTCTGGGTTCATTACCTGGATTGCGCTGAAACAAAGATTACAATTGAAAGACAAGTTAATGAGGATTGGAATTTGTAGTGATGATATCTGTTTGGTATGTCCGCAAATACTATCCTACCCCCGGGGTACCAAGAGGAAGGTACCCTCTGGGCCTCCTCTTGATAAAATCCAATTGTTATTGTAAACACCCAGTCCAATTTTGAGAAAGGCCCAATATCAATTCAATACCAAACCAACAAATCAGGAATCCATTCATAAAAAAATAAAAACTCCACCACCATTTTCTCTCTCCTCTTCTTCACCCTCCACGCACCACCTGACCACCGCCGTCCTCATGCGCCGACCACCACCCCACTCGACGGCAACCCCACCATTGGACGGCCGCCACTCCGGCGACCCCACGGCGGCAACCTTCTCCCCGCGCCACCTCCTCTAACGTCCTCCACGTCCTCTTTTCCTCATTTTCTCTCTCCTCTTTAACTCCCTTCCCCAGCCCCGATACTCGACTGCCGCCGCCCATAAACCCTCCCCCGGCCCTCGCCCTACCCCGCCGACCACACGCACCACCACCATCGCCGCAAATAAAAATGTTTGAGGAGATCGAAAAGTGGGTGATGGGGAAAATGGGGGAGAAGGACGGAGCGGCGGTGTGTGGGAGCGGCGTAGGGGAGGTCGCGGTAAGGAGGCGATCAGGGGGGACCGGTTCGGGCCGTCTGCGGTGGTGGTCGACGACAAACTCCGGCGGGGTTGGGGTGGCTGGGTGGGGTAAGGGGGGTTTGGGGGAGGAGAGAGAAAAATGAAGGGGAGGGGTTTTTTTTTGTTTTTGTTTTTTATTTGATTTAATCTTGACTATTAATCTAATTTATTCACTTTAAAACAAAAATCGTTCATTTTAACACAAATATCGTTCATTTTAGAACAGAAACTACTAGTTCGGATTAAATAAATCAAGACAAAAAGAATTCATTCTAAAACAAATATAATTCATTTTAGAACAATAACCATTCATTTTATATCAAAAAATCATTCATTACATAACAATTCATTTAAAAACAAATACCATTCATTTTAGAACAAAATATCATTCATTACATAACCATTCATTTTCTTTCGCAATGAACGGCTTTTGTTTCGGGATGGTTAGGTTTTGTTCTAAGATGAACGGATTTTATTTCGGGATAGTAAGGTTTTGTTCTGAGATGAATGGATTTTGTTTCGGGATGGTTACTTTTTGTTCTGGATGGATCTTAGTACAAAAAACAACCACTTCAGAACAAAAATTAATTATTCTAGAAAAAAATACTAATCATCCTAGGACAAAAACTAACCATCATACGACAAAAACTAATCATTCTAGAACAAAAACTAATCATCCTAGGACAAAAACTAATCATCCTATGACAAAAATCATTCATTCTATACAAAAACTAAACATCTATTTCAGAACAAAAACTAATCATCCTAGAACAAAAACTAATCATCGTAGGACAAAAAGTAATCATCCTAAGACAAAAACCATCCATTCCAGAACATAAAGTTATCACCCTATGACAAAAACTGACCATTTTAGAACAAAAAGTAACCATTATAGGACAAAAAACATTCATTATAGATCGTAAATACATCATTATAGAACAAACATTATTCATTATAGAACATAAATATGTTATTCTAGAACAAAAACTGATCATTATATAACATAAATACGTCATTCTAGAACAAAAAATGGTCATTAAAAATCAATCATTATGAAACAAAAACTTATCATTTTAGAACATAAATACATCATTATAAAACAAAAACTGATCATTATAGAACATAAATATATCATTCTGTAACAAAAACTGATCATTATAGAACATACGTATGTCATTTTTTAACAAAACTATTCATTATAGAACATAAATATGTTATTATAGAACAAAAACTGATCATTATAGAACATAAATACGTCATTCTAGAACAAAAACTGATCATTAAAAATCAATCATTATGAAACAAAAACTGATCATTATAGAACATAAATATGTCATTCTGGAACAAAATATGATCATTATAGAACATAAATATGTCATTCTGTAACAAAAAGTATTCATTATAGAACATAAATATGTCATTCTAGAACAAAAACTGGTCATTAAAGATCATAATAAATACATCATTATAGAACAAAAACTGGTCATTAAAAATCAATCATTATGAAACAAAAAAAGATCATTATAGAACATAAATATTTCATTCTGGAACAAAAGCTGATCATTATAGAACATAAATATGTCATTCTGGAACAAAATCTGATCATTATAGAACATAAATATGTCATTAATTAACCATCTTGAAACAAAAGTTGTTCACCAACCATTGTAGGACAAAAACTAACCATCCTAGGATAAAAACTAATCATCCTAAGAAAAATACCAATCATTTCAAAACAAAATTCAGTCATCCTAGGACAAAAAACAACCATTTTAGAACAAAAATTAATCATCCTAGAACAAAAAACTAATCATCGTAGGACAAAAAGTAATCATCCTAAGACAAAAACCATCCATTCCAGAACATAAAGTAATCATCCTATGACAAAAACTGACCATTCCATAACAAAAAATAACCATTTTAGGACATAAAACATTCATTTCTTAACAAAAACTAACAATCCTAGGACAAAAACTAACCATTACATAACAAAAAACAACCATCCTAGGACAAAAATCATTTATTCCAATCCATACAAAAACTAATCATCCATTTCAGAATAAAAACTAATCATCCTAGGACAAAAACTAACCATACTAGGACAAAAATCATTCATTCTATACAAAAACTAATCCTCTATTTTAAAACAAAAACTAATCATCCTAGAATAAAACCTATCATCGTAGGACAAAAAGTAATCATCTTAAGACAAAAACCATCCATTGCAGAACATAAAGTAATCATCTTATGACAAAAACTGACCATTCTAGAACAAAAAAAAAAAGTAACCGTTCTACGACAAAAAACATTCATTTCTTAACAAAAACTAACCATCCTATGACAAAAACCATTCATTCCAGAACAAAAACTAACCATCTTAGGATAAAAAAACAATCATCTCATAACAAAAACTAATCATTCCTAGATAAAAACCATTCATCCCAAAACAAAAACTAACAATTCTAGAACAAAAACTAATTATCCTAGGACAAAAATTAATCATTTCAAAGCAAAAACTAACCATTCCAGAACAAAAGTCAACCATTCTAGGACAAAAACCATCTATTCTTGAACAAAAACTAACAATTGCAGAACAAAACTAACCATCCTAGGACAAAAACCAACCATCGTAGAACAAAAACCATTCATCCCAAAAAAACTAACCATCCTAGGACAAAAACCATTCATCCCAGAACAAAAATTAACCATCCTAGGACAAAAAATAACCATCTCATAACAAAAACTAATCATTCCTAGACAGAAACCATTTATCCCAAAACAAAAACTAACCATTCTATAACAAAAACTAATCATCATAGGACAAAAACTAATCATCCCAGAACAGTAATTAACCATTCTAGGACAAAAACAATAACTATTCTTTGTTTATTTGTTAATGATTTAGTTTTGTTCAAAAATAATATATTTTTGTTTTATAATGATCTAATTTTGTTTTATAATAATCTGTTTTTGTTTAATTTTGTTTTATAAAAATAATATAATGTTTTTATACTAGGATGATTTGATTTCGTTCTAAAATGATTAATTTTTGTTTTGGAATGAATGATTTTTGTTTAGAAATGGTTAGTTTTGTTTTAGGATGATTTGTTTTTGTTTTAGGATGAATGATTTTTGTTCTATGATGAATTTTTTTGTCCTACGAAGGTTGATTTTTGTCCTAGGATGATTAGTTTTGTTCTGGAATTGATGAATTTTGTTATAGAATGAATGATTTTTGTTCTAAAATGAATGATATTTGTTTTAAAAAGAATGGTTATGTAATGAATGTTTTTTTTGTTATAAAATGAATGATTATTGTTCTAAAATGAATTCTATTTGTTTTAGAATGAATTCTTTTTGTCTTGATTTATTTAATCTGAAATAGGTAGTTTTTGTTCTAAAATGAACGATATTTGTGTTAAAATGAACGTTTTTTACTTAAAATAAATATTCCGTACTTTTAATCAATGATAAAAATTAAATCATATAAAAAAATTAACAAAAAATAAATAAATAAACACAAAATAAAACAAAAACACCCCTCTCCCCTTCTTTTTTCTCTCTCCTCCCCCAACCCCCCCTACCCCACCCGACCACCCCAGCCCCGCCGGCGCCGTTGCCGACCACCCACAACATCGGCCCCGACCCAGCCATCCTTACCGCGACCCTCCCTCCGCCTCCGCGCGATGTCGTCCCTTCTTCCTTCTCCCCCATTTTCTTCTTTTTCCACTTCGAAAATTGGGGGAGAGGTGGAACCTAGGGCAAGGTGGGGCGGCGAACGTCGGGGGAGGGGCGGCGGTCGGAAAAAGGGGCTGGGGAAGGGAGTGAGAGAGGAGAGAGAAAATGAAAAAAACGGGACTTAGAGGACGATTGAGGAGGTAGCGCGGGTTGAGGGGTGCCGCCGTGGGGTCGCCTGAGCGGCGTCCACCGAATGGTGGTGATGGCGTCGCTTGGGGTGGTGGTCTGTGTAGGGGGCCGGCGGTGGTTTGGTGGTTCGTGGTGGTGGCCGTGAAGTGGTGGTCGGGGGAGAGGGTAGGGGGAGGTGGAAGGGGATTGGGAATAGGAGAGAGAAAGAAAATGAAGTTTGGGCCTTTTGTTTGATATTGTGGCTAAATGATAATTTTGGCCCATATTACTACTTCTTTTAGATTGGGCTTAACATCAAACCATGGCCACCATAATTGGGCCGAGGGGTACGAAAAGGATGGTACCCCCGGGGTACCATAGACGGATTGTGGTATGTCAGCAGGGTTCAAAAACACACAAGCATCTCTTATTTGAGTGTGTCTATAGTAGGAAATGTGTGGAGAAGCTAATTCAGAAAACAGGTATCCAAATGCCTGTAACTGATACTTATCTATGGTGTGCTAAGAAGAGATCAGGGAGTAGAATCAGGAAACAAGCTTTGGGCTAACTGATAAGCAATATCTGCTATCACATATGGTGGAATAGGAATAAATGTTGACTGGAATGGTGCATTGCAACTCCGGAAAAGATATGTGAAGATGTGATAAGAGAAGTGAGAAAGAGATTGAGTGTGATTATTCAGAATGCTAGGAATGAAGATATAAGTTGGCTAAGAGCTAGAGGCATTTTGTAATAGTTGAGATTTTTGATTTACTATGTGATGTATTCCTGGGGAATGCCCCTTGTAAATTTGTAGTATGTTTTTTGATGATTTATAAAAGCTTACATTTCAACAAAAAAAAAACAATTATAAAATCTGAGTTTAATTAACACGTGAACGCTCGTCTTTATGTTTCACCCAAGGGCCCGGGATTATCCCAAATGACCCTAGTTATGGGTGGTGTCAAGTTCCAATAGTGTTGTGGTTTGATTATTTGAGATTTCCTTAAATTTGGTTCAAAGAAAAGTCCGTGAGTCCAAGCATGAAAAAGGATGATATTACGAATTATTGAACAATTGTCACACATTGGAGAATTGAAGTACAAGGTGGAACATGTTTACAAGTTATTGGGCTACTCCAAAAGGCTAATTGGTTCTATGATCACATCTAGCAGTGGTTGGAACAGCTCGCAAAATTTAACCGAAAATTTTTTAGATTTATGGATTTGAATCGACACTACTCCTTGACGGCTCCCCTAATAACAATCTTGAATCTAAATGAAAAATAAAAAACATTTTTAGGCAATGTTTGGTAAAACTAACTGAAATAATACCGGTTTGCCGAAATAATAGCTCGAAATAGTAGCTGTAATGATAGCGGAAACTTTCTAGTTGATAAGTAAACTAATTAAATAAGAGTTATTGGTAAAATTAGGGAATCTTTTAACACTATATTATCTTATATATATTAAAAGATTTAATACTATATTATCTTATATTAAAAGACGTGTTTTAAGCAACGACCATGTTTACCGCTTCCGTTAGACCTCTCTCATGCCACGTGACAACATTGTTAAAAATCACATTGAAAAAATATATATCCTCTTGTTTTCAAATCCAATTATTGAAATTTTACACTTACCTTAACGCTCTCACCTATATCACTTTTGTACTATCCTTCCTAAAAAGGCTAATTTATTGAAAATAACCCAACGTTTGCAACATTTTCATGAAATAACCCAAGCTTTTGACTTTAACAAAAATAACAGGACGCTTTACTTTCTGTCACACTAATATCCTGAACCTGTTAAAGTTGAAATTTCTCGCACTCTAATACTCAAGGAGCTAAAGTAAATTAAAATAAAAAAGCATTTGCACAGTTTTATGATTCTTTCCATGACGATTTTTTTTCCTAGCTACATCATATCGCTCCAAGCATTTACTACCCACAAATTATACCATGCTCCCGAGAGTACAAGGAACATGGGGGTCTTTCTCACAATAGAGATCTAGAAACCACATTTAAATAGATTTAAATTATTTTAAATGTGGTCCCTACTTCTCTATTGTGACAAGGAACACCATACTCACTATGCTCCCGGATAGCGTGGTATAATCATTGACTACTACCTTCATTAATAAATAGAAGTCGTTCTCACATATCGAGGTAATCCGCTTAAACCTCAATATCTCTTAACATTATACACGTGAAAATTATGTAAGTATATTTTTCTAAAAGGATTTTTCTTTACGGATCCAATGGTATAAGTTTTAAATTTTTTTTCCAAATACTTTTTCGTGTAATTGAGACTCAAACACCATCTCGATAAGTGATAACGACTTATAATTATTTATGGAGAGAGTATATTTCATTAACATTTAACTTTTGTCTTCTTCATTGGTGAAGTTGTCAAAATAGATCTTCATTTAAAGGTAGTTGTGATTTTGATTTAAGTTCATTTCAATTGAGCTTGGATGGATATATAAGATAAGGGGAAGGTAATAGTTGTAATTTATTTAGTATAAACTAGGAAGCTGATTAAATGTTTCCACGCGAAAATCGTCAAGGAAAGAATCCCAAAGTTTGTGCAAAATGCGCTTTCCTCCATTTTAACTTAGCCACTTGAGATTTGGTGTGCGAGAATTTCCGACTTTAGTAGGTCTGGGATACTAGTGTGCAGGACCGGCTTGGAAATTTTCGGAGCCTTGGGCGAAAATCTAAAAACGGGGCCCCTCTAGTAGGATCCACTAAGCAAAAAAGGCAAAAGTGTTAAAAGACTTAAAACCACTACTTAGGAATCGAACCTGGGTTCCCAAGCAAACTACGGTGTATATCCTAACATTTTCCACTGTGCCAAGACCAAATTTATTACTAAATATGGGGTACACAATGTATTTATTTTGAATTGTTTTACCAGGCCGAGGCCCTTATGGATTCGGGGCCTTGGGCGGCAGCCCAGCTCGCCCAGGCCCATAGCCGCCTCTGTTAGTGTTACACGAAATAAAACGTTGGGTTATGATTGTTAAAGTCGAAAGATTGAATTATTCCATGAAAATGTTGCAAATGTTGGGTTATTTTCATTAAATTTGTTTGCTAAAAAAGAACAAATAAATCGCATTTTATTTTTCATATGTATCTTCTATTAGTGTGATAATTCAATAAGGTAAAAGTTAATTCAGACGTAGCACGGGAATTAATCAAGCAGTAGTTGAATTCGTCAAATTAAGGGCATATACTCTTTTTTTTTTATATATAGGTAAGTGAAAGAAAGGCACTAGGGTCCCCTACTGGCTGGGGAAACGTGCTAACCCTAAGTGCCGTACAGAGGGGGGGGGGGAGAAAGGAAAATACAAAGTCGAGGTCGGTCCAAAGACCAGTGGTTATTTGGGGTAAGAATTGTGGATCCGGAAACCCGAATTTAAAGGGCACAACGAGATCCACCAAGACCCAAACCTCCCACGGTAAAGGACAAAGCAACCACGGCTTGCAAAAACAAAACCAACATACATAGTGGAGTCACATCTTCCCTAATGTCATGGAACTACATGGATGAGAAGGTAACTCCGGTGATGTCCAAAAAAAAAGGGTTAGGGGTAAGTACCGGAGCTACACAACCCAAAAAGATGTAACCCAAAACACCAAATAGAAGACAGACCCAGGACAAAGGAGATAAAGTTACAAACTACAAAGGAAAAACACCGATCAAAATGTAACACCGACGGCCGTCACAAAAGACCACCGGTGAAGTCAATAGAACAAACACCCCACAGAATCAGCTCCGCACATGCAAAGAGCTCCGCACATGCAAGGCTGGCCGAGACTGCACTCCATCACGAAGAGAATCAGACATGCATCATCCACGGCACCACCGCGCATACAAACATTTCCCCCACACATGCAAAGTCGAAACACAAAACCACCACTCCATCGACCCTGCATAAGTAGAAAACAACCCACAAACACCACACCACCAACTTGCCGTGCATGTGAGCCCCAAAAAGAGACCAGGCAATTAAAAGAAAACAACCAACAATTAAATAAAAGAACACCGAAGGACTAGAAAATCCTCATATTGAAGGAAAGAAAAGTGCATTCAAGGAATTGCAAATCAAAAGGCTACAGCCCACGCAACACAACAAAAGTTGCGATGCATACATAACCAATTAAAATGAGACGTCATGCTTACATGAGCAACCCCCAGCTCAGAAACAGTTAAACACCCAAGACAAATTGGGGAAAATGAGACATCCCCAAATCTCATAATTCAATACATAAATTGAAACGAGATAGCAGTACTTTACAAATCCAAAAACCAGATTTGAGAATAGCAGAAGGGCTAAAATCCATGCCAAACAAAATCATAAGGTTGTGATACAACCAAGTCTAATAATTGCAAATCAAGGGGCCGAGCCCATGCCACACAACATAAAGTTGTGATGCAGACATAGCGATCCTATGCTAGGACCGAGACCAAAACTCAAAAACAGAGACAAGCAGTTTCGGGAAAGTCACATGGTGCACGAGATCACACATGCAACAGGAGATAGACCCATGTCAAAGAGAATCAACATATAAAAGAAATGGGTCGAAAAACACCCATCGAGGAAAAAGGATTCGAAAACCTAAATGGGAAATAAAATCCCAAGAGGGGAAACGAATCAGAGATGACAAAGAGATGTTGATTAAGAGGTACGATCTGTTTGTAATCATGGAGATAGAGAAATGATTCTCAGAGGAAAAAGGGGGAAGCCATGGAGGAGGCTGTTTGTATTTCACGAGGAAGAAAGGTTTGGAGGGATTGGAAATCTAATTTGCTCATGTCTCTCTCTAGAGTTTCTCTCTCCTCTAAAGAATTCTTTTTTTTTTTTAAGGGTAAGAAAGGAAATGCATTAAACAAAAGCGGACAAATAGTCCGACAAAATTACATTATGGAGATCACACGGCCCGGTCCCAAGCCAAACTTTAACCGAATAAACTACAGGATCCAGGTGAGCCATCAAGTGGGATGCCTGATTCCCTTCTCTACGAACATGAAAACTGGTAAACGTTATGACTACACTATCTAAGGGCGTGTTCGGCGCAGCTTATTTTACAAGCTTTTAGTGGTTTGACTTGGTAAAACCACTACTTTTCTGAAAATGGTGTGTTCGGCAATGTAGATGTTTTAGTAGATTTTGAAAGTTATTTTAGCTTTTCTCAAACGTTAGAAGAACTAACGTTTTAGTAGATGTTGTTGTTTTTGTTTCATATTTACCCCTTGAATATATCCTAAGTAGATGTTGTTGTTTTTGTTTCATATTTACCCCTTGAATATATCCTAAAATGGGATATTTTCTATGGTGACCCTATAGTTTCCGACTTTTTCTGTGGTGACCCCATAGTTTCCGACCTTTCCATGGTGCCCCTGAGGTTTGCATTTTCGCGAAATCCGTAACGGTTGGGCTAATGCCGTTTTTGGACGTTTGCCTCTGTTTCCTTCCGTTCCCTTCCACTTTAAGTACAACACTAAACACCCCCACTTAATCAAATATTAACTTTATAAACAAAAAATAAAGAGAAAATTAACAAAAGAAAAATAAAAAAAGAACCCCATTTTCTCTCTCCTCCCGCCCTACCTACCCTCCACCTTGCTCACCACCCCTTCCCCACCCGCCCCTCCACCCCCGCCGATAACACCACCATTCCGGCCGGTGTTGGCCGGCTAACTCTTTCCCCCACCGCGGTAACCTATCATTTCCTTCATTCCCTCATCTCCCTTCATTTTCTATCTTTCTTTTCTTCCTCTTTCACCCTCCAAATCGAATCTTTCCTTTACTCCTTCACACAATTAAGGAGAAACATCTTTAGGTGATGGTATAATAGGTTGTCATGGTGGTTTCATGGATGAGGGGAGAGAGAAAATGGATATGAAGAGTGAGAGGGGGAGAAGAGATAGGGGAAATGAAAGAGAAGGAAGATGGGAAGTTGCGGGAGCGGTGGGAAAGGTGGAGAAGGCACGGTGTCGGATGGCGGGGGTGAGGGCATCGGTGGGGAATTGGTGGTTGGCAAGGTGGAGGGTGGGTGATGGGGGAGGAGAGAGAAAAGAGAAAGGGGGTTTCTTTTTCTAATTTTAGAATTGTAATTAGAGTGGAAGGGAACGGAAGGAGATGGAGGGGAACGGAAGGAGATGGAAACAAACGGCCATAAACGGAGTTAACCCAACAGTTACGGATTTTGCGAAAATACAAACCTCAGGGGCACCATGGATAGGTCGGAAAATACGGGGTCACCACAGAAAAAGTCGGAAACTACAGGGTCACCATAGAAAATATCCCAAATAATTAAGGATTTCCCAAATTTATCTCAGCCACCTCTACAACTCTCCCAACAATTCGTTGGTATACTGCAACTTTTTTTGTTGCTTTTCAAAACATTGATTTTTATTAGTCCAATATGTAAATTATAATTATTTGCATTATGTTATTTATTTATTATTATTGTTTATGTATAAATTTGTTTGATAGTTGATAAAGTATAGTTCTCGGCACAAGGATGTAAACATATTTGACAAAGAATTATCAATGTCCTGTTAAGTAATTTTGGTTATACAACATCTAATTTTGCCGAACATGTCACATAGATTTCAGCTACTACATCAAACCGCTCCAGCTAGCAACTACAATCTACTAGAAACGCTACAGCTACAGCTACTTTTGCCGAACAGACCCTAATTCTTTCCAGTAACTCTCCTGTGAGACTGTCTCAGCCTATGAGACGGGCCCAAAATTAAAATAGCCCAACAATAATAATTTAAAAAACAGAATTAATTAGGAGAAGAAAAAAAGAAAAAAGAAACGCACAGCGTATAAACTATAAGAAAGAGGGGTGAGGAGAAACTGCAACCCAGATTCAAGAATCACGTTAAGGGTGTGTTTGGCCAAACTTCTAATGTGTTTCCGAAGTGTTTCTGGGTCTTAGAAACTGAAAATTGGTCAAACACCCAAAACTGAGAAACTGTTTCTGGTTTCTGAGAAGCACTTCTAGTGTAAATTTGTTCCTCAGAAGTAGAAGCTCCAATTTGGGGCTTCTCCTCCAGAAACTGTTTCTCAGAAACTGTTTCTGAGAAGTAGTTCTGTAGAAGTTGGAGGTTGGCCAAACAGGCCCTAAAAAAAAAAACGAGAGAGAGAAAGAATAAAGAAGATCGAAGAAGAACATAGAAGATGGAATCAATGGAAGAAAGGTAAGTTTAGTGTTATGAATTTATTGGTATTTCTCTAAACTCCCAATCAAATCTTTTAATTATCTGTGATTTAGGGTTTCTATTTAGTAATTGGGATTTAAACACCAATATACAATTTAAGCATCCGACTGAGATTCACATCCAAACTGTAATTTCACATGTACCGCTGATATATGTTTATTTTATATAATTAATTGTTTTCAATCGGAAACTTGAATTTTTAGGTTAAAAACTTGAAGTCTTGGAATTATACGTAATATAATTGGGGATTTGATGTTCAACCAATGAACTTGAGGTTTTATGTGGCAAATTTGATGTTTAAACTTGAGAACTCTCGTTTTTAATAGATAGTTGATAGTTTATGTTCGTGCAGTTCATGAGACATTTAAGTTGAATTCTTAATGTTTTATGCTGATAACTCAAGAGATTGAAACATTTTTTTTTTTGCTATAAACCGTTGTTTTAAAGCATTAAATTTACAATTTTAAGTTTAAAACTAGTTGTTTTAGTGTGAATTCGTGATGATTCCACATGATTTGCATTTTCTCCGAAATCTATTAGCTCAATTGGCAGAGCATCGTTCAATTGAACGAGAAGTATGGGTTCGAATCCCATATAGACTTGCAAATTTTAGTGATCATGAACTGCGAAGATGAATTGCTAGATCTTGGAAAGAAATGGGAGGAGAGAGAGAAGGCTGTACGTGGTGATGTGGGGGAGTTTGGTATTTTTTAATTTTTGTTTTTTTTTTGTACAAAAAAATCTTTTATTAATGGACTTGTGTGTTATTGGGCCCGTCTCATACTGGTGAGACCGTCTCACACAACAATTTGTCAATTCTTTTTGGTTCAGGTTAGACTCCCCTATCATTCCAATTAAGGGCATATTCTATATCTTTGCAAACAAATTTAAGGGTATAATATGAATAAAAATTATGAAAAGTAGCTGAAATGTTTAGTTGTTAGTTTATATTTTCGATATGACTATTATAGATCCAAATAATTTAAAGTTTAATTTGTAACTTATTTAGCTAAAATTTTTACGCAAAAAAACCAAAAACTGAAAACGGCAGTGATATCGAACATGCCCTTAAGTTAGCTTAAATGATAAGATAGTGGTGTTACCAAACAATCTTATTTGGTCAAAGATTTTAAAAATTCAGTCAAATAACCTATTTTGTCCAATTTAATTAGCTTACCGTGGAGATGTAGACCAAACATTGACGTTAGCCTTCTATTTTGATAATATCGTTACTTGTTGTAAATGTCCTATTATATATCGAATTATCATGTATGAATTTTTCTCCCATGAAAAAATCATCATGATCCACTTCCACTAACAAATTTCTTATTTGGGTCTCTAATCTCCATGCAATGAATGACTTAAATTAAAGTGAATCGTCTTTTCCAAAAAATAAATTTGACAAGGATCATTAGAGATTTTGCATGATTTAAGCTTTTTACTCAACAGTTATTAGCTCACAGACACCTTCACTGAACAGACCCGTAACTCCGTAAGTCGTGACCCGTATACACCCTAGCTCATAATTAAGGTCAACAACATAGGAATATAGGATTCCCACTTCCCACACGGCGACACTTTTGATACCTGATATGTTCGACGAATATCCACTACCTTAAGTCCAATGGTAGCGTGTCACACATGTTTCTTCCACGTTAAACCAAGAGTGCACCGCCGGTATAAGTTATTAGTTCGATATGTCTGGTAATTTTGCAATACATATATGAACAGTGTTTTAGTTATACGTACACACTGGTCGACGTAACAACAGCATGAATATATTACTTGTGAAACAAGTACTCCTACTAGTACTCGATCCCTTAGTACGACTCTGCGAGTAGGCACAAAACTCGACCAACTTAATTATACGTTTCAATTTGGGTTCTCATTAAAAGTCATTATTGTTTCATACGGCCATAGTGAAAATTGTACCATATTATTAACCTTATTTGGCTCAAATGTGGATAAAGCAAACGCTATTTAGTCCACGTTTGATTCAACTACATCTCTCTTATTATCTTATGTGATTTGAATGATTTTGATCTGATTAATGTGATTCTATTAGTATGTATCTGATCCAATCTGATTCTAATTTAACCAATCTAATCTTCACTAATTTGAGTAAATCCGATATGATCTGATTTGATTTGAATAAGTTTATGTATTTGAGTTTTTGGAAGTAAAATAAGTCGGATTATTAAATTGGATGATGCCGAAAACCAAAAAAATACTACAACCTCACGCAAAAAAAATTTCAACTTCTGCGCTCGCTCTTTCAATTTCTTTCCAATTCTCTCTATATATATGCCTCTGCCGCATTCCCGTTTCCCCTTCCTTATTTCTGTCTACTTCTATGCAATACACACTTTTTTTTTTCCAAACCCAAAAACAAAATCCATACAACTTTTCTATTAATTTTATTAATTACCACCTTCTTATTTCTAATCTGTTAGAGCATATGAATCAAACTTGATTTAATCCTTTAATCATGGCAAATTTTAGTGTTATATTTACGCTTGTGTTCCTAGCAATATGGGCTCCGTTTTCCGGCCAAGTTTCGGCGTACGACCGTCCGCCACCGCGAGAAACACTCGATGTTCCGTGGGATTCCGTTGATTCCACCACTCCTCAACAGGTACTTCATTCCTCACAAATAATTTTTAGTATTTTTACTTTCGAGTTTATGTAAATCTTGTATGTAGTCACGTACATGGTAGTCGCAACTGCTAAAAAAAAAAAAATTTACCCTTTTTTTGTCGTTTGTTTTCCTAATCCGTGAAGTCTTAATGGCTTAATGCATTGAATGTTGGAATCAAATGCATTGTGATCCTTCCGTTTTTAGACTGTTAACGTTTGGTTTGAATGAAAAACGAACAAAAAGAATCAAGCAAAGAGGGAAAGAATATCAACATGATTAATTACCAATGTCAAAATATGGAAATTACGTCTAGATTAACTGTAAAGGTTATCTTGGCCTGGTCCAACTATCTGTACACTGCATATAGATTGAGTATGGATAATACTGTATTTTGTCGTTTTTTTTTTCTTCTCATATGTTAACGTTTGGTTTGGATATGTAAGATGATTTTTAACCTAACGTTAACAATTCACGGAATCGTGGGCATATGAAATTAGAAATATATATATACTCTAGAAGTCGAGAATTGAATTTAGTGTGCGCAAATTTAACACCGGAAATAAGAGAGCACAAGAAAGACGTATCTAAGGGGAGATGGATTACGTTAAACTAAAGCGAGGACGTCGGTCGATGGTTGGGTAGAGACTAATTAAAGATACGTACACTTACGGCAACATGAAATGTATGTATGCATGTCATCTAATTTATTAGGATTGAACCAACCTTTTTTTGTTGCATTGGATTGATGAGCAAATTATCAGTTGAATATGTGACGACTGAAAATTTCACAAGATGTAACGTAACAACGTTAGCCGAACAAACCTAGCATGACATACATATATACTAGTTTCTTGTAGAATTTGTTTTCGGTGATATTTTTGTGTAAAAAACATAACTTCTTTTCAAACACAAATTTGTTACAAACGTCTAAAAACAACATATCATAGTATATCATTTTAGGGGTCAATTCAGCTCCACAACGTCAGGGTAACTTACCTTATAATTATATGTTTTTAAAAAATTTATAAGATCGATATATTTTTTTGAGACGTCAGATTACTGAATATATATCAAGTACGGACACCCTCAAATTCGCATCTAACTTATATTCTAGTTACGTAGGTACATATGAAGTGTAGGAAGGACTTAGGGAGGGTTTGACTTGGGGGTGTGTCACATACATATGTTGTTGTCGTATGCAATGTTTTAAAAACCGGACCGGACATCGAACCAGTGCGTGGCCTCGGGGGTTCAATGGGTCAAGGGGTTCGACCGGTTCAACCGGATCAAAAAACCGGATGACGTCATAATAATAAAAATATAAAATAATTATTTTTTTGCCAAAAATAGTAAAATACATACAAAAACAACCAAAACCGGTCAAACCCGGTCAAAACCGGGTTGAACCGGCCGGTTCTTGACCGGTTTTGGTATAATAACCGGGGTTTTGGCCCGGTCAAACCGGTTTTGACCACCCCCGGTTTTCTGTCCAAACCGACCCGGACCACTGACCGGTTCCCGGTTGAACCGGCCGGTCCGGTCCGGTTTTTAAAACATTGGTCGTATGTAATAGTTACTCCATCCCCAATGAAAGGGGGTCGGTGGCTTGGGCCATGTGTTTTGAGCTTGAAGGGAACAATTTGGCCGTCTTAATTTCACAATTTAATTAAGCCAACTAATTAAATGTACCAATTAATAATTATCATTCTCACGTTTTAAGGACAATCCGGCCATATGATAAAAACTTGTAACCTTGGCTAACTAGTGAAAATAAAGCTTTACTTTGTCTGGTCTATAAAGATCATGATAGTTTTGAAACTTTGTGTGGTCATGAAACTTAAGTTTTATCAGGAAGATTTAGGACAAAGATGATTACGTGTTACGCGTGATAATCACTCGTTAGTAACTAGAGAATTTTTTTTTCCTATGAACTAAAATGTCGGTGAATTTAGCTCAAACAATAACTATTATAGACTATCGACAACGTATTATCTGTCTATGAAATACATTTATCATCAAATCATCAATTCCGCTCTTTTTTAGTGTGATCTAATGCATTAAACATGACTAAAAATTAATAACTTTAGACGTAAGGTATGCATTGTAGAGTTTAGAAACGGAAATGCATGCCAAGACTGCTAACGGCTTAAGATTTGTGAAATTATTTCACACGTAATAATAATTATTGAACAAAAAAAAAAAGTCAATATTCCACACAGCAGAAACCTTAGTGCCTCATACTGGCTCATAGTAACCAGGCCACCTGGTATGATGCACATCATATGACACCTGGTGGTACATACGCGAATATACTGAGCATATGTTTCTTCTCTTTGAAGCTATCACGTATTCTTCTAGCATACTTATGTTAAGGTTACACCATCTGTGTTCTTTTTTCTATATAAGTCAACGTTGATTAGATAACAGTGAACAACATGATTACTTGTTCATTTCCAGGTTGATTACACACTAATGAAATGAGTCTTCAATATATCTGACCATCTGATCTTGACATTTTGATGAAACTGTAGAATAATTAAGGTTTCGAAACACGCAAGTACATGAAGAAATGAAGTTGAAAGTAATAATGAGGTGTCGACATAAATTTACTTTCAAACCAAACCTTTTATTTTAAATACTTGGAATACAGGGCGGATTTAGTTCACATAAAATGAAAGTTTGCATTTTATTGATTCTGTACTTTAGATAATGTTTACATGTTTTCGAAAAAGCTTATGGAGTACTATGTAGTAACATGTACAACTGAGACCATGCATATGTGACTATTATAACATCATAATGATAATTGAGAAGTCATACATAGATAGTATGTGTCTTTAAATAGGTTGCACTAGCTCATGGTCTATGATTGTATACATACAGGTGCATGTGTCTATGGTGGGAAGTGATCAAATGAGAATATCATGGATAACTGATAAATCAGCACCTTCTAAAGTAGAATATGGTACATCATCTAAAGTCTATGATTCTACTGTTGAGGGGAGTTCCACAAGTTACAGATATATTATTTACAAGTCGGGCCAAATTCATGAGGCTGTCATTGGACCTTTGAAGCCGAACACAGTGTATTTCTATCGTTGTAGTGGTGATTCTTCTCGCGAATTCGACTTTACGACTACACCTGCTCAACTCCCCATCAATTTGGCCGTTGTAGGTACGTATAACAACCAATTTTATGCCTTTTCTTTTATTGAAAAGGCGATTAGTTCAGTTCAGATTCAATGAATTTAGTCATGATGCTGTTTTTAATGCAGCTTTAAAATAAAGTAAGTTAGAACTTTTCCGTTGAATAAAACACGTATGACATTGTGGTCGATGTGTGTAGGTGACTTAGGGCAATCGGGATGGACAAAGACAACACTAGATCACATATCGAAATCAAACTATGACATGTTGTTGCTTCCGGGAGACTTATCCTATGCCGATGTTTGGCAGCCAACTTGGGACTCGTTTGGTCGGTTGGTCGAGCCATTGGCTAGCCAAAGACCATGGATGGTGACTCAAGGCAACCACGAGGTTGAAAAAATACCGATACTTCACAATACTCCATTTACAGCCTACAATTCTAGATGGCGCATGCCATATGAACAGAGCGGGTCTTCATCCAACTTATATTACTCCTTTGATGTTGCAAGCTCGGTGCATGTTATCATGCTCGGATCATACACTGACTTCAACCCTGGCTCGAGCCAGTATACGTGGCTCGAGGCTGACTTGAAGAAGATCGATAGGAAGAGGACACCATGGGTTTTGGTTCTACTCCATGCACCTTGGTATAACTCTAACAAGGCTCATCAAGGGGAAAAAGAGTCGGTCGATATGAAGAAGGCTATGGAACAATTGCTTTATGACGCAAGGGTGGATGTTGTCTTTACTGGCCATGTGCATGCTTACGAACGCTTTGTAAGTTGTTTTCTTCATCGTTATATTGCTTCTTCCATTTCTTTTGATTCTTTACGTTTTCCTTTTAACATTCTATTGGTAACAGACTCGCGTATACAATGGAGTTGCTAACAATTGCGGCCCTATGCACATCACCATTGGAGACGGGGGTAATCGTGAGGGCCTATCAACAACGTAAGACTCTATCTTAATTCCTTCAGATCATTATGCTCCGTATATTTTTCGTTTAGTAGCGTTCTATTACCTCCTAAAGTATCGTGTTTATGTCAATTCTCAACGAAATATTGAACTTTTTGTATACAGGTTCGTGAAGCCGCTAGACGTCTCGGTGTTCAGAGAAGCAAGCTTTGGTCATGGAACATTGAATGTAGTAAACTCAACTCACGCGCAATGGACTTGGCACAGAAATGACGACGATGAGCCTGTTTCGGCCGACTCTTTTTGGTTGAATACTCTTGCATCTGATTCAAATTGCGTTCCTCAGTAATTATTGGATCAAATGTATCCATAATCGTGTATGTTACATCGATATTGATTGATAAATTGGGGGGAATGGCGAGTAATGCAACACTATTTGGCTTTTTTTTTTTAAATGATTGATTCGAAGGATTAGTTTTTAACATAAAAAAAATTATGTATTATTACAAGGTTACATAAATAAAATCAGCACATGTATAGTTAGTCAAAAGGTTACATATTCGACCCATTTTATTTAACATTTATTTTTAACATTAAGATGATTGTTACTTGTTTCTTCTAAATATTGAAGTTTGGTTTGAATGTACGATCGAAATTCAAACCAAACGTAACAATCCAAAGGAACGGAGAAAGTAGTTACGAGAAATTCCGTTTCTTTCGACTCGGTATCCAAAGGCCTGCTTTTGAGCAAATAATGTTAGGCACTTCAGCTTTTGAATGTAGTAGGCAGTAGGCTTATCTAACCTCACACGAGCTTACATCACGTACAAGTTACAGTATGGGATCACTAAGCAGTTTCCAACAAGCAATGATAATGAACATCACGGAATGCCTAGTAATCGAAATCACAATCGTGTCTCCAAGAAAACAGCGGGGCAGACCTTCGTTTTTAGAAGGGATACCCAGGCGTACATTCCATGTCTTTCCAGGATATCATTTTCCTGCGATCCCTCCCCCTGAAGGATCTCGTCGTGAGTCCACCACTGACTGGCTTGCACAGACCAACATCAATTACCGAATTGCATCTTCCACTTTCCGATGGTTGAGGAGCTTCATTTAAGTAGAGGTCAAAAAGCATGGCCAGGCAATGCACTTGATGTGACAAGATATAGTTTTGTTGATCAGGAGGCACCATCTTTAGTATGTGAACATTTACCTGCAAGAAAAAAGATTCCACAGTTCAGCATATTACCAGAAATCCGAACTAAAACAGATGCACAATTAACACAGACAAGAGCTCTTCTCTTCCTCTGGCTCGTGACCCCGACCCCCTGGGATTGCGAGGTGGTTCCTTAGTACCATGCACAAAATTTGATCAAGACCCACGATAGCTTTGTTATTGAACCTACATTACCAATCTTCAAAGAGATGCATATTTCTGAGAACCCAACCCTTCATGTTATGCTTCAAGTTTACTAGTGACATACAATGGATATTATGCAGCACTTATAGAAAGGTGCTGCTTCATTGGGAATCGTTACACCACTGGAGTAAGGCTAAACAAGCTCAAAACTTGTAGAACCTACCCACAGGACTCTACAAGGGCAGACACTCCCCAAGTCGATTTCAAAGACACCTTTAAATCACCCACACGTTAGACTATGCCCAGAACAAGGTGCTTTTTACTTATATTTCCTTTCACTGTACTTGAGGGACAAAACAGATTTTCATGTACGACAAATAAAAATTTATTGGCTCATCACTAAGCTAAACTCAAACGTTGTAAGCTACTAAGCTTTAACATCCCTGAAAAGGAAAGGTCACCTAATCACTTGCACTGGCAAGCAGTGCATGTGCAGGTGCACAAATCTTGAAGGAATTGATTATCCAGGCCAGTTCAGTACGAATGTCAGAAACTTTCAGATGGCAGTCACTAGCTTCGGTAGGGTTAAATCAGTGACGCAATCAGACAACAGGAATCAGGAGACGTGGTATAGAATACCAAGTTAATGCCACATCAAGAAAATTTAAGCAAAGAGTCAGAATATTTTCACCCACCTCAGCTTCCATGGCACGAAGTTCATTGTGCCACTCAGAATGGTCAAGAAATGAAACATTATTTCCCATAGAAGATTGAGAGGCTAGTTGCAGTTTGAAAAAAGGTGGCCTCAGAGGATACTCCATGCTTATCTTGATCTGCCATCAGAAAAGGAAATTCTGTGAGATTGGTACAACAATACAAGATAAACATGATAGCAACTAAAAATAAGAAGTATATCAAATTCTGAACAATAGCAACCTTAGCCTCAAGCTCCACATTCCCCTCATTAACGTCTCTATTCCTTGTTAAACAAAGAGAAAATTCTTGCGCCCGATAATCAACCCAGGGCTTCCTCACGATAGCTGTCCATTCAACTTCTATTTCCGCTCTGGCAATGTCATCAACTTCACTTTCACTATCCAACATTAGGTCCAGATCATCCTCGTATCTCGTGAAACTCTTGTTTCTAGCAGTTTTAACAACAGGTCTGACACTTTTTCCCATTAAAGCCGTGGATTTTGAATGATCAAGACCCAATTCTTCATTGATATCATTTGGAGCAGCTGCTGGCTGAATCGGATATGGAAGCTCCCCATCTTCTGTCACAACCGTCTCATCTTTAGAGGTGCCAGGCCTTTCAACCACACTAGAATCCATAGAATCTTGAACTAATTCAATATCAGCTTTAGCCAAAGAAGCCGCCTGACTCGAGGAGGGCCCTAATAGAGACCACCTACCAAAACAACACAGGTGCTTGTGCGAGGCCCACGGAACACTTTCACAGCTGAGAGGGGGCCATTTATGGTCCAAAAGGAAACCAAGCTGTTCCCTGTAAACCAAGCAAAAACCTAATATTCAAGAAAATAATGCTAATGGACAAAAAAAGATGAAGAAACTTAAATTATAATTCAGGTCCAGCTAAAAGATGCAGACTGAAGCTAGAACATTTGATGGTGCAATGAAGATATACACATCCATATCTCGTTAATATCCCAAGTACTAAATTCTGATTTGCCGCTTAGGTTTTTCAAATTCTATCTACTGGTCGAAGACCTATCATACAAAGCAGTGACTCACGCAAGTGTAAGCTGCGCCTTCTTCCTAGATCTCACTCTTTCCACAATTGTCTGTACTCTATTTTGCTGCCGATACACAGATAGGCCTGATATAACGCTGTGCTTTCCATTTTCAGACTTCAATGCTCCTTCTTCAGTCATCAGAGGAGAAACCTCTGGCAAAAAATCAACTCCAGCCAAATGTTGGGCCCATTTATAAGGCCGCATTGACCTTAGTTCATCAAATACCGCTCCATCACCCAGCAATAGCTTAGCAGACTGTAGAATAAACAGATGAAATATTAAGAAGAATGAGAAATCACTTCCTGGTCTTCAGGAGATACAAGTTTGATAGTTGTGCATAAAAGATGTACAAAAAGCAAGAGGACTTCACTTCTAGTCTCAAAGTATCACAGAAAACAAGCATTACACTCGTAAGAATTTGAAAACATGATGAGACAACAGCACATCTACACACCTGCTGAGGAAGTTCAAGGCCGTTATCATCAGGGAATAAATTGCATAGTATGTTATTTTCGGGTCCTTCATCAGAGCCGTCCATCCCAACACATACGACATTAAGCTTGAACAAGTACTCGAATTTCAATGTAACGAGTTTGGAAGGTTTATGATCGGGAACCTCATCATCATAAACATGCAAAATGACTCTAAGAGGATGAGTTTGATAAACTCCAGCCATTTCAATACTATCCTTGGCTACCAACTTTCTAGGCCTCTTTCTCCTCCTTTGACCATCATCTTCGTCATCAGGTACATCATCATCAACCTTTGAACTCTCCTGAATGGTAGATACGGCTGAAGAGAAAGCATGTCAGATAGTAGATATCAGTAACAATATATATTATGCTTGGTACTTACAATTTGACTTTTAACTTACTAGGGACTTCCACTATATCCATGATCTAATTTGCAATCTATGATTAAAAAAAAAGCCATCACGATTGAACTGCCCAATTTATTGATCTGCTTATAAAACAACTACAAGTAATGCAAAAGGCACAATCTAAAATCTCTTATTCATGTCTGGAGGCACATTGTAAGTATTTTTTACTTTCCACATTCAATAATAAGAAAGTGATGGAACTATATACGAGGTTGGACAAGTAATCCTTTCCAGACCTTTAACTCTTTCCATACACCTACCCCCTTCTTTTTGTCGGTGTTTGCTTTCTACTTTTCTTAGTTCCACATCTAAGACGGGGGCAGAGGGGCGCGAACATGGAAAGATTCCACGGAACATATAGAGGTATCTTATACAGCTTCAAGTTTACCCTTCACCTCTTGGAATATATTAGACTCTACAATTGACATCTTTTCATTGATGATGCCACGTTTTTGTCGGAAAGAATTTACGAATCATTTGAATATTTACCAAGCAAAAACACATTGTCAATTAGCTACGTCACGCAGTCAAAGGTTGGATCACACAAAGAAAAATAATAAGCCAATAAGACAAGAGTAATACTAGTATCTTTACATGTTTGCCGCCGGACAAAGACTTGTGCGTCCTTCAAGCTTCCGAGTATTTCAAGTTCGATATTTTCTCCAAATGCTTCCTTTTGAGCCATAAACTGAGAATAAATAATGTAAAGTGGAGGAGGAAGCAACTCTGCTGCATGTAGTTGTTTTAGTTTCTTTGTATGTAAAACACCTAGATGATTTTGTGCGGGCAGTGATGCTTTCTTCAAAGACTTCAGATGTGAGGGAAGACTTGATAAGAACTTCTTACGGCTAGCAATGGTCTCCAACAAACTTTTCTTCTGCTGGTCAAGCTTCTCACGTAGCTTGCAAAGTTCTTTTCTCTGCTCAAAAGGCGAGTCAATATCAGATAAATACTAAGAAGTCTGTATGCCTGTGCGTTCAAACAAAACCTTTTCAGATGAAAATAAGAGACAAACAACTAAGGCTCACTAAGTTGATTTTTAACAATTACGTCAGTCTACAGTAGAATCTTTGGATGACAAAGCAGCTTAAAGAATACAGAGTACCAAGATAGGGCACTAGAAATGGGTTAAATCCCCCCTGGGATTATGCAAATATTTGGGCAAAAAATCAGCTCTTTGAAAATTTGAATGACTGGTTTCAGCAAATGGCTGGATGTGTCAGTGTTCATTGAAAAATTACCAATTCTACAACAATAATACAAGCCATCTCCAGAGCAAAAGCTTAATCTAAGTAACTTACAGCCAGTGGGTGATTCACCTACTTTTAAGAGACGAGATGCTGCATAAAGCCCCCAAATATGTAAAAGTACCTAGGTTGCAGTTAGTGAAGACTGAAGAGCTATTTCATGAGGTTTGTCATAGAATGCTGAACCAGAAACAAGCACAATGAACGATAACTAAAGCTGGTGATATAATTTCAGTTCCATTTTGACAACAGAAGTACTCCTTTACTATGTTAGCACAGCGTAAACAGTTACAAATGCATTACATAAGCATGCACACTTACGCATTGACATCTGCACTATGAATTACACCAACTAATGCAAGCACAGGGGAAAGAAATAGCTACCTGGAAAAGTTCATAATTCAGTCTTTTGAGCATCAAATTGTGACTGTCATTTGATATGGCAGTTCCTTTGAACTCTTCGGGTGCCTCCTTGAAGAACTCTTCCTCAGATACAAGTTGAATGTCAGGATACTTGGACTTGAAGTCTGTGCATGCCTTTATAGCTTTGAGATAATGGCTCTTTTCATACATCAAATTGTGAAGCTGCAAGGTAGTTGAGTCAACTGGTGCTTTGGCACGATCAGTCTCAGCCTTCACACGATCTTCTTCAATCAAGATCACACGATTTGCCTGCATCAAAGATCCCCTATTATGAAACGTTTCATAGGCATAGGTAATGCTTACTAATCGACTGCAATTAAAAAAAAATCAAGAAAAGGAGTAGATATGCACGAATGTAGAGTTTAAGTCACACCGAATAACCCAGAAAGCCCATACTTTAGTCTCTTCCAAGTAGCCCTATAACATACATTCGGGGTGCTAAATATCCTATTAGCAATTCTATAAATACAACAGCCCACTACATCACTTGCATCCATAAAGTATAAGTCTTGACATCAAAAGAAGAACGCAACGCAACACTAGCAGTCAACATGCGCCAGATGACAGTCACAAGAACATTTCGGAGTGTGGCTTCGAAAAGAAGGTCAGCAGGCCGGGAAAGAAGGTTGAAGAAGTTTTGGACTGTGAAGATACGGGAAAATGGGACCATTTGGCTATTTGGTGGTGCATTGGGAAAAGAGAAATTAATGGATTAGGAAGACCATCTACAATAGATCTAATCAAGATTTGTCTTTTGAGACTTTTGCATAATAGATCGACACTTTTATTTTGTGGAGTTTCTAGACAAGAATCAAATGATACTTAAGTGATAGTATGGAGCGATAATAGGTTCTTTGCTATATGTCGCACTTCTGTATATGGTGACATTTTCTTAATGTCTTGTGTTCTGAATCTTTGCCCAACATTCCAACAAGCTATGGGAGTATACACCAAAGTATTAATAAGCATAGAACTATAGCAGATTTCCACAAAAGATTCACACCTTAGCTACTTCCTAAACCCACAAAGAATTCTGTCTCAGCACCTTGGGAAAATTTTGGTTTTGATGGTTCAAGACATGCTTTCATCTCCATGCATCGATGTGAAGAGCTACAACAAAACAACTACTAACAGCTGTTTTATTTCTATCTATGGTATGCTACCATTTACCCCAAAAAAAAAAAAGAAAAAGAGAGAGAGAGAGAGAGAGAGAGAGAGAGAGAGAGAGAGAGAGAGAGAGAGAGGAGAGAGCGAGAGGAGAGAGGGAGAGAGGGAGAGAGGGAGAGAGCGAGAGAGAGAGAGAGAGAGAGAGAGAAAGGCGTGCACTTCCACAAGTAATCGGGGTATTAGCCTCCTAAAAGGCATATTCTTGACTTCATGCTTCTCCGTTCATCCCATCAAAAGTTCATTCCTTTCTCATCTTATTCTTTATTTTATTGTAAGGTAAAGGTGCTGTTGCATTCCTAACAACATGGGAACTGTTCTTGTCAGTCTAATCAACAACTTTCATGAAGAACACTCTCATCGTACTATCGTACAAGTACTTAAATGCTAGTCCAATCCAATATTGAGCCCAGGCCACCGAAGTTCATGACAAACAGTCTCTTCCTTTGTCTCAGCAACACTATATTCCTTTCTTTTTCGCCTACTCTATTCATCCTCAGAGGGCGTTAATTAACTCATGACAGCACACAATTGTTCATGCCAATCTCAAGAAATTGACAAATTTCAAGAGGAACAACCTCAGTGTACTATATCAATCCAGTGAACACTGAATCTCACTTTACGACCTAATACCACCCAAATTTCAGCAGAAAAACCTTAAACTTGTGATATGGAAGCACACTTCTCCATCCAACCCACAAAAAGCTCATTTCTTTCTCATCTTATACTTCTTTTCGTCTAAATGGCGATATTGCAATCTGACACTATTCAACAAATTTTACGAAGAACATTCTTATCGCACTTTCATTTCCTCACTTATATCCTAGTCCACATCCATTATTTATACTGAGAACAGGCCACCGGATTCCACGATAAACAACCACATTCCTTTCTTTCTTTCACCTACTCTATTCATACATAATCAGACGGCACTGATCAACTTCAGGACAACCCGCGACTCTTCATGTCAATCTTATAAACAAATTAACAACTTCTAAGAGAAGCAACCTCACTATACTAACTTCCATAACATCAATCCAATTCTCAGCAACAAAAATTAGTACTTTCTAACACCAAAATCCGCTCAAATTTCTCAACCAATACATTCGCCAACCAGCAATACGATACAAATACCAAACAAATTGAATCTAATCAATAAAATTCAATGTCGAAACCGCGAAAACAATGCAATAAACGCGGTAGAGTATGAGCAGGAGAGAGAGAGAGAGAAAGAGAGACCTGTCGGAGAGAGACGAAGTGGAGGAACATCTGAGTAACGTGTTCACGAAGCTCCGTTTTAGGGTTCCCTTCTTTCTTGAGAGAAAGCATCTTCGATACGATTTCTTCGATTCCAACCTTGCTTGATTTCAGCATTTCATGTGGATCCGCCGCCGCAACTGAGGGTTTATCCGCCGTCGCCGGCGCCGTCGTAGCATCTTCCATTTTGATATCCATGGTGGCGGACTAGCAGCTCTATTCAGTCCTCTCTCTCTCTTTTTGATAGACAAACTCAGCTTCGGTTTGAAGTGGTGGTGTCGTATAATGACGCGTTCTCACTGTAGAATTACTCGTAAACTTGTATTTGAGTTGAAACGCATTAAAGAAAATGAAAGACGACTATATCGTGTATAAGGTCCTTTAGAAGAGTAAAACGAATCACGGAAAATGAAAGTAGAGTATTATGCTCATGAGGCCTAAGAGGCTATATCGATCCTAATGAGAAGAAGATTTTGTGATTTTGCCGACTCGGAGCATTTAATATGAACGAATTAGATAACTATATGAATTAACAAATCACAATTATGAGAGAAAAATGCAAAGTTTGACAGGAGTTCCGAGTAACGTAGTTTGACTAGTTCACTAGTAAACCCGAAAAAAAAAAGATTCGCCACAACTTTGGTATCAAAGGTATCTACCTCGTGATCTCATGAACAAAAAACTATCGGTAATGTGAAGCACGATAAAAATTCTCGAACTAGAATCGACCCAAAAGAGAAAAACAAAAATAATAAACTTGAATAAACGTAACAAACCCCGACTAAACTCGACCCGAACTGACCCAACCCGACCGAAGTCTAGTAGGAACGTTTGCAAATTGCATTGGTCTCTAGTCTCTACTTGCACAAGCAAAATCTCCAATTTCTCTTCGACCCCAGAGTAAACCGCCGTGCCGTCCGCCGCCGCCGTTCCGACTTATTACGCCGGCCATTGGCAGTCGCCGACCCGCCACACTAAGTCGCCGACTTTCCAGCATTCGTCATCTGGGTCAGTTTCCCCCAATTTGATTCATTTAATTCAACATTTAGGGTTATTGTCTAAAATGCTCCGTTTGATTGAATTTTTTCAATGATTTTAAACTTCTTAATAATAGATTATGAGCAAAAATCTGTGAAATGATGTTGGGAGGAGAAAGTGTGATGTTGAGGTTTTGCCTTGAAGGTGTTTGATGAAATGATACTGTGATAAAATTGGTTTTTTTTTTTTTTGTGTGTTTATGAATGTTGTATGTTGCAAGGTAGTTGGGTGATTGTTGTATGTGAGTAGCGATTGTGTCGTATACGCTTCGATTTTGATGTATGTATATGTAGGGAGTTGGAGGTGTGTTTCGATTAGGTAAATAAAGGTTGTTTCATGGCTGATTCGGTGGAAATTTGTGGGGGAAGAGACTGATGATAGTGTAATTACCGTCAAGGTATAGGAAGGGTTAGAAAAGGTTGAAGCTTTACCGGGTTTGATGTGTTTCGGCTGCATTAAGCTGACTAGCACTAGCTAGGCTTGTATGACATTGACACCCATTTCCACCGAAACTGCACTTGAGCACTCTACTTGGATACTGTATTTGTTATGCACATTCTGCTTTCCTTGATGGGAGCGAGGTCAAAATGATAGTAAGTGCAGGGTGGCTGTCTTGTGCACTTCATTGGGTTATTCTAGGACTTTATTACTCTGATCGGTTTTATCTTCGCTGCTAATCATCTGCAATGAGTCACCTCAGACTGATATTGCTGCAATGCTAGCAGTAGGGTTATCATCCAAATTCTAATGAAGAGTTCTAAATAGAGAAAATCTAATCATGATTTTGGTGCTAACTTTTCTAAGTTTTCCTAGACTCTTCCAACGATGAATGTTTTGAATTAGTGTTAGCAAATTTGATTTGGTTTGCAATAAATGGATCATGGACTAAAGTATCATGTAGCGATAGTAAGGAAACAAAGGTTCTATACTTCTATGTGTCTGAGAAACATCTCACGAGTCCTGCTTCGTTTAGACTTCTTTTTAGTCATATGCTTATGTCATAAAGAATTCCTCTTGAATTTCACCATTTGTTTCCTCTTGCATTCTATTTTTATGGGTTTTTTTTATATGTCAGTAACTTAGAGTTTTCCCTACCTAGAATGGGGTGTATTGTAGATTGAGGGATGTGGGACTGCTTTGTTAGGTTGTTACCATGTAACTTATTGAATTATGTTATGACTTCGTTATTGGTCTTTTCGTATATGTGCTTTGATGAACATTAATGGTTCTTTCCTTGGGCCGTTTAGGTGCTAGAGCACGTATGTTTTGTATGAGGTATTTTCACCTAAAATCTCCTTATTATAATTGTATCAGAGTGAGGATCGTAGCAACATGTCTCGCCGATCTTTATGGAAAGGTTCTTTCGTTGATGCGTTCTTAATGAGGCTCAAGGACAACAAAGAGCAACTTGCAAACAAAAAGATATGGTCACGTAGGTCTACCATTCTTCCAGAATTTGTTGGTAGTGTTGTCCGCATTTACAATGGAAAGGGCTTTGTTCGCTGTAAGGTCACTGAATCAAAAGTTGGTCACAAATTTGGGGAGTTTGCTTTCACGCGTAAGAGAAGACCTCACAAAATAGATGCTGTACAAAAGAAAAAGGGGGGACGTTGAGTCAGTCTTTGGGTAATGTATTCGACTATGCTGGTCTCTCAAGGATGTCTTCCTGCATTAATTGTAGACTTTGGTTGAACTAGCTTATTTAGGAGTAATAAAAAGGGATAGTGAAGCCTTTTTTGTCTTGGAAAATCGCCTCCAACATTTTTGCTTTAATCTTGATATTGGATATTTGGATTTCCTTTACATTCCTGTTTCGTGTCATTTTGTTCCTGTTAACTAGTTTTCTTGTACTGGAATCGGCTATTGCTATCGTAATGACATAGCAGGTCTTGTATCACTATCATTGTGATAGGTAACACAATTTTTTCTTTACACTTGAGTGTCTTTATGCAGTGTTACAGTGTGTGTGGGTTCGGGCCTCTGATGTGTGTTTTGGCTTTCATTCTTATTACCGTAGTGTATCACTTGTTCTTGAGAGCTCTGTTCTCGAAATCTTAGTGAATACTAGCAGCAGTTCAGTTGGAGTTTTATTTCATGTTGCATAGCAATAATTGTCGAAGTTGAACCTATATGCTCCAGAGTCCAGAATCTCCAGATTGTATTCTTGTTCAGTTCTACTGTCTTACGGCGTAACTTACGGGTGGTCGACTGGTTTTGTAGCCCGACCCATTTCCTGTGGTCATTAGAAGACATTCGTAGAGAGGGTTGAGTTTTTGTGAGTCGAAGTCGTAGATAGTATATCATTCGAATTAACACCAGCCTTACTGCCTAATGAAACCGCGAATTTTGAAGGTAATATTTGAGGGTTTCAAATCTGAAGAGCTATTCGTCGCCCCAAGTTTTACTAATATCGCCCAATTATTTTCAACTTCTCCTAATTATACCCTTCTACCTCAAATCATCACATACACAAATAACATAATCTTTACCGTCCCACCCCCACACCCATCAACACCACTACCACAGCCCACATAAAGTAGTATCGAGTGACTCGAGTCCCTCCAAACGTTCCACTCAACCAAGCAATGATAATATTAACTACTCCTCCATTCCGATTGGGATAGGGGGTGGAGGGAGGATTAAGGCCATGTGCGATTCAACTTATTCAACAGTGTTTTCAAATCAGATCAGATTTATTCAAATCAAATCAGATCAGCTTTATTCAAATCAAATCAAATCAAATCAGAATTATCCAATTAACAATCAATGAATGTAGTCTATTTTTATTTATTAATTCGACTAGTTGCGGTTAATTTATCCGTTAATTCAGTTCAGATCAAATCAAATCAAATTTATTCAACTCAAATCAAATCAGATCAATTCAAATCAAATCAAATCAAATCAGATCAGAAAAATGCAGTCCAATCGCACAGGGCCTAAATGTGATGTTAAGACTAAAAAAAAAGGTAGCAGAGTCGTCAAATAAGAAATGTACTATGTACCAACATACTAAACGAGGTCGGGATACCGATAAACCCGACTTTATTTAAATAGCTCGTAGTGAGTCCAGTGACTACTACTCATGGGTACCTTTCTCTCTTGAAAATCCCCAATTATACAACTTTGTTGAGCTGGAAATTTCCGACGGCGATGATAATGAGGATCCCTAATTATTACCCTCGTTTAATTACCCAAGGTAATCCCCCTCTTGTTGTCATTCTTCGTAATTACTCTTCTGATTTTTCTTCAATTGCAAATAATCGACTAATTAGTACAATTCCTGATGTTTCTGATAATCCCCAATTGTTCCTCAATCGTGTCCGACAAGATTGTAAATTAGGGTTCTCTGATCTTGATTTTCCCCTCTCTATTTTCAATCGAATGTTCTGTATGCGCCCCAAACCTTCCATTATTATCTTCACGCAGCTTTTTACTGCCATTTCTAAGATTAAACCGCATCCCCCTTTTCACACTCTAATCTCTCTGTCTCATCAACTTGAGCTCTCCGGTATCCGACCCGATTTACATTCCGTTACTATTCTGATCAATTGCTACTCCCGCTTGGGCCGTGTTGATTACGCCTTCTCTATTCTCGGCAAACTCCTCAAGCTTGGATTTCAACCGGATATCGTCACCTTCACTTCCTTGATTAACGGACTCATTCATAGTGATCAACTTCCGAAAGCCGTCCATCTTTTGGATAAAATTGTCAAGTTAGGGTTCCAACCTGACCGGTTAACCTTCGGCACAATGCTCAAAGGTTTGTGTCGCATTGGTGATAATAATGGTGCTCTCCGCTTGCTTAGGAACATGGAGCGTAGTGGCGCTTGTATGCCTGATGTTGTCATATACAGCACTATCATTGACAGCCTTTGCAAAGACCGGTTTCTACCTAAGGCACTTGAGCTCTTCAAGGAGATGAACACCAAGGGCATTCAGCCCGATATTATCACCTACAATACCTTAATTCGAGGAATGTGCACTTTAGGCCGATGGGATGATGCTAAGGGTTTGTTGTCTGAGATGTTGGACAACAACATTGCTCCAGGTGTAGAGACTTACAACATGTTGATTGACATGTATTGTAAAGAAGGCATGGTTGTTGAAGCTAGAGCTATATTTGAGTTCATGATTAAAAGAGGAGTGACTCCCGATGTTATTACTTACAACGCTTTGTTAGACGGGTACTGTTTGCGTGGCGAGATGGAGGAGGCAGAAAATGTCATGGATTTGATGGCTCAACGTGGTTGCAAACCCGATATTGTTAGTTTTAATAGTCTGATTAATGGATACTCCAAGTGCAAAAATGTTGATAAAGCTCTTGTAACATTCCAAGGTATGCATCTCAATGGAGTATCCCCAGATGTTGTCACCTATAACACTCTTATAGATGCTATGTGCAAGGCCGATAGACTTGAGTTTGCCCACCGGCTCTTTGAAAGCATGAAAGCGGACGGTGTAAAGCCTGATGTAGTAACTTATAACGTGCTGCTTGATGGCCTTTGCAAGAACAGAGAATTGGATAAAGCCATGCGTGTGTTTAACGACATGAGGGACAATGGGTTGCTCCCGGATATCATCACTTATGCTACCTTAATTGATGGCTTGTGTGAAGCTGGTCAAATTGGAGTAGCGGTGGAAGTATTTTCATCTCTTCAAACCAAAGGATTGGAGCCAGACGTATGGACCTACACTACAATGATCAAAGGTTTCTGTAAAAACGGGTTGTTGACTGATGCTTCTAATATGTTGAAGGATATGGAGGACAAAGGATGTAAACCAAATGAATTCACCTACAATACAATTATTAGAGGGTTTCTCAGCGCTAATGATGTAAGCAATGCCCTGGAACTTTGTAGACTTATGAGGCGCCAGGGGTTTGCAGCTGATGTTGACACTAGCTCATTGTTTCTCGGCTTGCTTACTTCTCATAATGTCAGCGACGCAGACAAGACTTTGCTTCAAAAGTTTTTCCAGGACTCAGATGGTATGTGGCTTGTATGCTGATCGATATCAATGTTGTGTTTCTTCAAGCGCTTTTGCTGTGGTTGCTGTAAACTCTTGCTGTTAAATAGTTTGTGCATGTTGAGGTTTTCATAATAAGCTATGGCCTGTGAGAAATCCTTTGGTTAGGTATTACTGATGGGTTCTTGTTTCCTTATCATCAGGACAAAAGAAGAGAACAGATGAGACAAATCGTGATTGAAGAAAGCCTGGATGTCTGGTAGGCTTAATTATTATCGTATCTTTTCCCCTAAACTTTGTACAAACTTTGCTGTCTCATACTCTCATTAGATACTCTTGCCCGAGGACTTTGTTCTAATTTTCCTTTTTGCGCATGGATCAAATTTTCTATCAATTCTGTCCATTTCAATATCATAATTGACATCAGGTCACCACTATCTGGAATATTGAGGATTGTTACTCGTAACTTGTATTTGGACAATTATCTTCTAAAGTCTGCTGTAGAAGCAGGGTCTTTTTTATTGGGTTATAAAGAAGGTCATTAAGCGGTATGTAACCAGTAACTTAAGCTTCTTGTATATGATTGAGATGCATGACTTTGATTGTGAATTGTTGGATGTCTGTGTATTCATGGGTATCTGGCTGTTAAAGATTTTAATTTGAATTGAGACTTAGTTAATTGTGAATTCTGATTCCTGCATTTAGCATCAGTTGTCATCAATCAGACGTTGATATATATATTTTCCAGCTTTATATGTCTCCGATTGCTGCAACTGAAAGAAAACGTCATTATAATTGAATGGCAGAAGCATTCTAATTTAATTAAACTTATCGTATTGTTTTGTGTTGTAATTATCAAGTCTTTTGTGTTGTGTAACCCCCCTAGCAGCCATTTATCGCCAGCACAAAATTACTTTATTAGAAGGTATTTCATGTTTTAACCGTTGGTTGTCACCTCTTTAAATTGTCAGGAATTCTTAAGAAGCACCAAATCTCACTGATCTTAATACTGCTCTTGCAGATGATATTTGCCAGCAACATAGTGATGTTCTTAACATTCTATGACAAAGTATGTGTGCCTCTACCCATTTCCTTTACAAATTTGAAAAACCGTTACACATGACGTCATAGATTCACGGTCTTCACAACAAAATGATGAATATGTGGGCATGGTTAGTGTTCTGCTTCTGTATGGTATTGGAGCCGCTTCTGCACTACTATACTAGTGCTCTTGTTTTGAGTAATCTGTGTTAGTGTTCAGAAATATTTGTAACATTATGGTTTTTTTATAGCTGTTTTTATGATAACCCCTCCCCAAAATGTTTACTATGACAATCTTAAAACAAAGGTGAGCAAAGCTCAAGAATTGTGTTCTCACTCGATGGAATGTAAATCACTTATTTGTTTGTTTCAGGAGCTCTGCAGCATTATGATTATCTTAGTAGATCGTTCCAAGGATACATCTTGAGTACATATCCTGGAAGGCTGGAAGCTAACTTTGACTGGATGACGAAAACCTGACACTGTGGAGAAAGCCTTGCTGCTAAGATGACTCACCAACATCATTTGTTAACATAGTTCACAGAGTCACTCAATGAAGACTGCTGACCTACTGATGATCAAAACTCGATACTCACTCTACTTGTAGCTCAATGTCGAGAATGTGGTAATATTGGTCAGTAAGGGAACCAAGCCTAGCTCCATTGAAAATTGGACCAACGTTTTTCATTTTAATTAAGAACCTCACGTCCATTTCCGTTAGTTAGACTGTTAACTTTTTGTTTCTGTTAGACTGTTAACTATACAGGTTAGGGACACTATTTTCATCATCTTGCTAATCCCCTTTTTTCAAAAAACTTTTTTCAATTTAGAAATCAATATTTAAGAAATCAGTCAATTCATTCCATATCTTTCAAAAATACTCTGCTACTGAAATTTTGAACACACTATTTCAAACTTTGTATATCAATCTTGAAATCTGATACGCCGTAAATAAGATCATAACCTTATTGTTTGAGAGTCTTATAAGTAAGAAATTTCTTGGATCTACAAATGTTCTTAAAATAATTGTGAATCATTCCTCTCGATTTTTAGGTAAAACAGGACTAGTTTGGTCGTAGACAACGCTAGTCTAACAAACTGCATAGTCAGTCACACACATCCTAAGGTCAAGTACTCGTACCTCATTCACATCTCAACGAAATAATCAACATTCACCTGTCATGGCAGGTCCCCAATCAATTTCTCTTGTTCATGAATCATGATGATAATGATGTAGAAACCTTCAAGTTCAAGCTTTTCTTTACAAGCTGTCCCCAGCAACAAGCTAAATAAGATCACCATATGATGCATTATCTTTCCTGCCTTAACAAGCAAACTACACTGTTTCATCAAGATGTCTGGCATACCTAGAAAAGAATACAAGCTTCTTTCCTTACACCTAACTTGGCCCTCAGTTTGGTAGTATATAACACATCACCTCCACAAAAGTAGCCCTCGCATTTCCGACTTCGTGCACAACAGAAAACCACACACATACACCCACAGAGAGACAGCCTGTAGTTATGATGAAGCTGTTTATTGTGGCATTATTTTTCCAAGGTTTGGTTCTGGCCTTGGCTCAAACCACGGCACCAGCATCAGCTCCTGGACCAGCCGCACCTACAAATGTGACGGCGATACTCACAAAAGCTGGCCAGTTCACTATGTTTCTCCGCCTTCTTGAGAGCACACAAGAGGCTGACCAAATCAACACTCAGCTCAACAACTCAAACAGTGGCCTCACAATTTTCGCTCCACCAGACAATGCCTTCTCGAGCCTGAAATCAGGAATGCTAAACTCTTTGTCAGATCAGCAAAAGGTGCAGTTGGTGCAGTTCCATGTACTCCCTAACTTTATGTCAATGTCTGAGTTTCAGACAGCAAGTAACCCATTGCGGACACAGGCTGGAAACACCGGCCATGGGGAGTTTCCACTCAACGTAACCAGTTCAGGAAACTCAGTAAATGTAACTACAGGGGTTGTGAATACAACAGTGTCAAATTCTATCTACACTGATGGACAGTTAGCTGTGTACCAAGTGGATCAAGTACTCCTTCCTTCGGCATTCTTTCAGTCATCTGCCCCTGCACCTGCTCCGTTATCAGCTAAGCCAAAGAAGGGTGCCAAGTCTGCTGATTCTTCAGATGACAGTGATAACACGGCCGACTCTTCTGGCGCCACTGAACTGATTCAGCAGTCTGTTTTAAACAAGTTTGTGCTTGCAGTCGTCTTTACTGCTACTGTCTACATGCTTCAATGATCTTTGTTCAATGTTCATATCTGTTAATGCTTTCTTAGTAATATTCGTTTGGCATTGTTATCGGTTGAAGTTTTGATTGTTGATGCCGAGATCTGTGTACTTTTGCCTATGGGAGGCTTCTAAATATATATGACTTTTTCATGTTTCCTAATTATATGTTATCTTTGCACTTGATAGTGTAGACATTTATGTTGGATATCATTCAAAATCTTACTGTAAAGAAGAAGATGAAACTTGATTTATAATAACGATTTCAATGATTTTATACTTTCAACATGCCCCTCACGCAAAAGTTCACTTGGGGGTGAAACATGGGTAATATACGAGCCCACAAACAACTTAAAAAGAGCTCATAATGACACTCCAACACAAGAGGCTCTGTTAGATAATCAACTCAACCAAAAGTTTAGATTGATCATTAGGGCACCCACAATAATTTTATACCTTCAACAGAGAACGCATTGTGAGTATAATGATGCTGTTTGTTTCGGACAACAACCACAATGGACACTGACATCGTGAAACCCTTGCACGCAAGAATCAGCTACAATTGCAGAGTGGTCGAGCTTAACATCCACGTGGTGTAGCTTGTTGGCTATATAATACGGGTTGGCTGTAATCGGATTTGGGTCAAACACGAGTGATTTCATTTCTGGTGAAAATCGGGTTCGGGTCAAAACTTTCGAGTCGGGTTAGTAAAATAGATCTTATCTAAATATCGATTTATCCAAAGCGACACAAAGGACGAGCATTTTTCTCCAAAGGATGCTTTCGTCTTCAATTAGATGTTAAACCAAAAGTTGGAAGATGATCGATTATTATTGTTACAGTGTTAGCGTCAAAACTTCCCTCATGGCTATGTAAAGCTGCTTCTGTATTCAAATATATTTCTCTATCACTCATCAGTGTCAAAAAAGCAGTAGAAAATTTTCATTACACTATATAACACTGAGCAGCAGCAAAGAGAAGCCGAGCCTCTCATCTTCATAGAACCAGCTTCGGTCTGTAGTAGCATCATACACAGAAGCCAAGCCTGAAGGAGCATATCGAAGGAGGAGCGTTACACAAAAGTTCCTCGTTAGACGTCAGTGAAAAAGAATCGGATTCTGCTATGCAGAGCTACATTCGCGCTTCATGGATTTGACAAGGAGTATTAGAAATGAAATCCACCACCACCACCACCAGGGAAGCCTCCTTCGAAGTGAAATGTATATTGCTGCCCGCCACCACCACCAAAAGGATCAAACCCACCAAATCCGTAGCCACCACCACCACCGCCACCCATACCCATTCCCTCTTCATCTTCCCCATTGTCATATCTTGCACGTTTTTCGTCATCTCCAAGAACCTGCAAATTATGACACTGAGTTTAGGTTCCGGATATTGGCGATAATCCATAGGTAGAATGTAAACACATAGTCAATGGTCGAAATGCAAATTGCCATCTCAAAAGACCCTAGCAAGAGCCAGAGCTCAAAGGAGAATAACATTAAAATTAGCAAATCACTGGTTCACTTTGTGAAAGTATCAAAATTACAATTCTGCATGACGAGTATAGGTAAGTCTGCAATTCTTTCACTATATATCTCCAATCCCAACTATAAGAAAGGATGCCAGCCACATATGTTCGAAATTATAGGTGATAGAATGAAGGTGATCAGTAATAGATTAGAAGGTTCACGGTATAAAACTGAACTTATGCATTCAGAAATCTGCTTATGTCCAGGAATTAAGGATCCGAATATTCTCCGATATTGGAAGAAAAAATAATTTTAGTACACAGAAAAGGCACCAAAGGGGTTACCTTCCCACCCAATTACAAAAGAATGGCAGAGGCAAAAACATCATGCCCAAGAACTTCACATTAAAAAACATAACTACTAGTGTCACTTTTGAAAAGTTTGCTACACTTCAGCTCTACAACAATGTCAGAAGAGAAGACTTAAGCTCCTGACAAGAACACTAGCTATGACTTATCCTATGTGATTTTTCGCGAATATGAGCTAGGCAGCCAGCTCACCTGGTAAGGCCATTGAGGGGGTGGTACTCACTCTAACTCATCTGAACCAAAATTGAACTTGCCCACTAGGCTCCCTTTGCACCGCAAGGGAAAAAAGGCTACGAAAGCACAAAACTTGGGGTAGTCTTGGAAAAAAAAAATACAAAGAGCCTCTGCTATGGAAAGACCATGACTGTCACATATTTACATCTCACAATCCATAGTGGGCCATGAGCCTCTGATATGAAATGACGAAATCTCAGTTTGTTAAAACATAATGGTTCTTAGAAGAGTAGCCTGCTAGTGCAGAGATAGTTTCTTTTTCCTAAGCTAGCCTCCTCGTACAGTGATTGTCAAGCTAGAACCATATAACGTAAATATAAGTTAACGTTCACATTCGTATGACATGATAGTGGGCTAATGACATTAAGGTCAGGAACAGGAGTTACTATGTTTCCTTAACTACTCGTGCAATGTGGATTCACGATAAAATTTTAAAAATAAAGAACTCTCAAATGATGCCTGATATCAATGAATCAAAAAGGCCCCTTACCCAAGCTAGTGGCACACCTTCACAATAACAAGATGAGCAATTGATCTTCTAATTTAAACTGCAGAAAAGATGAGGCCAAACAAATAAAGAACCAGCAAAATCTAACCTCATATGCAGCTGCTATCTCACGAAATTGGTTCTCAGCTTCTTCTCTGTTGTCAGCATTCTTATCTGGATGCCACTGCAGAGCAAGCCTTTTATAGGCCCGTTTTATCTCTTGCACAGATGCTGTTTTTGACACACCAAGGATTTTGTACCAATCTTTGCGCTTGCTCAACTTGAGCGCTTTCTCAGCTCTCATTAAAGCTTCCCGAATGCTCATGTCCTGTAAGTGAGCAATCATACATTAGGCTACACATGACACAAAAGATGTTTAAAAGAGCAGAATGAAGTTTTATTTCTCCTAGCTTTCTTTTTTCCTTCTTTTAACACAATTAGAGATGGGTGTCATGGATTATGAGCAGAAGTGGGAAATACCAATACATTGTTTTGTCCTGATCACCTGAAGTTCTTAATGTTAGACTGTAGTTTAAGATATCAAGCTTGTATATGAGTATATCATTAAATAGCACAAAACCTGCAAACCTTTGCTGAATGTCTAACCTATATTGTTTTTTTCCACCAATTAGTATCTTGCACAACTAGAGAAAAGAAAAGAACAAAGAAAGCCACACAAAAAGAAGCAGGTCAAAGAGTCTGCACTGCATCTCTTTAAGAGATTTCAATAGAGCATAGGGAGCATATAAATAGAGTGTCAAAGAGTCTTCAGTGCATCTCTTTCCCAAAACTAAGAATCAAAAAGCATAACTACATTAATACTAGATACTTGGGAGAAACTCTAGCATGATAATCAGATATCTCAAAAAAAAAAAAAAAAGGAAGTCCTTCCACAAATGTATAAAAAGAAACAACTTAAAGGCTTAACCAATCACAGTCTCAAAAACCATCAGGATTTCACATCCAAGGTGACAGCGACCAACCTGCGGGGATTTTTGAGCTGCAGTTTTTATATCCTCCACCGCCCCCTCCCAATCTTCGAGCAAAAGTTTTGCTTCACCTCTCTGTAAAAGTAATGTCATTTTCATCAAGATAATGGCACGACAGTTCAAAGACCAATATTTTAAACTGGCCCAGGAGGAATGACTCGTTATTGAAAGTGAGGCAAACCTGAACTAGAGCTTCAATAAGCTCTTCATCAATAGTTAGAACTTCTGAACAGCTACTCAAAGCATCCTTTCCCCTGCCTAGTTTCACCAAAACTTTGCACAAACCTAGATGAAGATGCACATTGTGTGCGACGTGAATAGGATCCAGAGCAAGAGCAGCTTTGTAGTCTTCCACAGCAAGGCGCAGTTTACCCTTCTCTACATTATCTTCGGCCTGTTAAGAGCAATATACCAAAGGGTATTTTAGTAAACACAATCGCATGCTTGGATTTGAACTTTAGAGCAATGTTAGGGGCATAATAGAACTTAGATATGAAGGTGAAGATAGTAATGATTGAGGCAGGATAAATGATTGGATTACTGCCACCATTTGAGAGTAACCTACTACCTTTTGTGAGGGGTGGTTCACTATTAACATAATTTTGGGTGAACTGTAACCCTCCAGCTCTCCTATTCCTTTCTCTCTCTCTCTCTCTCTCTTTTAACCACTACCTCCGCCTATACTCAAAACATGTCCCTTTAAGTTAACCGTTATCACCCCTGATGAATTAACCTTATTCCAAGCAAGGCTTCAGGTGAAGTCTTAATAGAAAACTGTAAACTCCCAGGTGACTACCAGAAAAGGACAACTCAATATCACATATATGGTAGACACTTACACTCTTTGTCTTCTTTAGTAAGTTCTTCAGGCCAAAGTATGCTTTCTTCAACTCACTATGCTCTGGATCTAGACGAAGTCCTTTCTGGTAATGTCTGACTTAACAAAAAGAAAGGCAATCAAGATACGGAAACACTTTTCTTAATTCCAAAATATGACGTGAGTAGAAGTTCTCAAACAAACCTAATCGCCACATCATGATCTGCTAGATAGTAATAGGCACGACCTCTAACCAGCAAAGCATCGAGGTTGTCCTCATCTTCTTTGAGAATGTAACCGGTTTCAGAGATAGTCTTCGAATAATCTTGTGATGCTAGCAATAACTTCACCTTCAGCATTTTAGCCTGCCATGTCAAGTAGCTTTGGTTAACAAGTTTTGGCTTTATATCTGAAAACCTCTACACCCATCAATATGATGAAAGCCCACCTTCGAACATGAAGGGGAGAAAACAAGCACAACTTTATCCACATATTCTAATGCTCTCTTGAAATCTCCTGAATCAAAGAGATTGGAAGCTGATTCCAAAGCACTTTGAGCTTGATGCAACTGAGAAAGCTCCTTTTCAGCAGCTGCATTCCCCGGTCTGAGTTCTAAGAACTTCTTGTAATTTATCTCAGATTCTTCATACCTGAATCGGGAAATGATCAAAGAATTATTACATGAACTACTTTGATAACTTCCATGTATCAGTAGATAGCAAGTAGGATCGTCTTGCCAGATAAACAAGCAAACTGGAATATATATCCATGATTTCAGTGAACCAGGTTACTTTTCCAAGCAAGCAATCAAAGGCAGACTTCAGCTTAGATTAGAAAGAGCAGCTATTGACAAATTAGTAGGAAAAAAGAGAAAAGGAACCAATGGGACCGATTCCATAGGTCTAGACAACGTAGCAATAAACCTATCAGAACTTAACTTATTATACCCAACTTTCGTCTAACTGAGTAGTTAGCCGGGTTAGGAGACTTGTAGATCACTTTCTAGTGCAGCAACCTACAATAGAGTTTCACCCACGATCTCTAAATACTTGAATATTTAAAGGTTGAGGCTTTTGTTTACGCTGCATGTTCAACAAGGAAAGAATATGGCAATCTGCAGATAGAGTTAAAACTGATTTATTTTTCCTCTCAAGAGAATGGGATGTGCTTACGCCATCGGGAGAGAGTGAATAAAAAGTGAGCTACCATTTACTCCATTTCTAATTATCTGCGATTCTTTTCTCTAAATTGATTCAGATTAGCGGGACCAAGCAATCCAATATACCAACTCAACGATATATACTCCAGCTATTAACATCGGTCAACACTAGTTAAGTCATCTTGAATTAGCATAATTCTTTCCTTGGCGACATTAGAGTTACAAGCCATCATGTACTCTTGCGCTGTCAATAGAGTTATAAAAGGAAATTGGGTTAGCTAATGAAATGCAATCCTCCGTCCCTTAGCATCATGAGAAATTTGCGCACTGAATTGCAGTTGTTAATTTAACTACATGAGACACAACTAATGAATGCACAGAAGACCTCTTGACAGGTTCACGGGACACCAATACCCACTCTAATAACGATAAACCCAACAACAAGCTGCTACCATAATTTTTAAATAAAAATAAAAATATTTCACAAGGGCTACTTAGAATGTCCAAATACCTGCACAACTCCCGGAAAACCTTTGCACGATGTGTATAAGCCTCTGAAAGGGTTGGATCAGCCTCGATAGCGGCATTAAGATCTGCTAGTGCTTCACTATAGCGCTTCACTTTTATACTTTGTGAAACCTTTTCCAGCAAATCAGCTGCATTCCCAGGCTTCCCATCTACATATTGGAACCGTGGCAAATGAATTTTAATTAGACTTCCCATAACCAACCACTTTATTAAACTAGAAGGTTCACAACCCAGACAGATAATTCAAAGGCCAACGTTCATGTATTAGACGTTATGCACTACAATTGGTCAGTGATTAACGATTGTCAGACACCACATTTTAGAGGAAAATGTGTCCACAGGGCATGACTTCTTCCTACAACAAATGTACTACAATTGTCAAACCCCGCATCTTAAAGGAATGCGTGTCGTGTACACTGGGCATGACTTCTTCATATGTTCATACTTCGAAAATTTAAACTCCTCAAATGCAATGAATGAGATTAGACTAGAAATGTCCACTGGGCATGACTTCAGCTTCACAAGTTCATACTTGGGAAATTTTAAACTCGTCTAATATGATGACCTTGAGATGCTATTTGACAATTAACCTTCCGAAAACAAAATGCCAACCTCGTAAACCCTAAAGGCTTGATTAATTGGCAGGAAGTTGTCCAGGAACCACATTGGCACATTGCAACTACTAGATATTCGGGGTGAGAAGGAGAGAAGGAGGTAGAATGTAATCTCCGACTATGTAACAAAATCTCCATTCAATCGAAGTAATCCATACAAATAGCTTCCCTTGTGACTTCTCTTACTCATTTCATTCTCCAATTTCGCACTAAACGGGACCGCATTACAATACAATAGGGATACCACCAACCAAACATGCACTAAGAAATCACGGCCACTCGATAAACCTTTCCAATTACAGCTCTAATCACCTCACATAAAAGCCTAATCCAAGGCTCATCTTGAATTCGAAGATGCAATGTATAAACTGATTTATCAAACCCTACACTCGAGTTTGCGCAAAACATCACGACCACTAACCTTAAGCAAGTTACAACCTTCAATCACCAAGACGACAATGTGAAGTATGCTTCACTCAACTAACAACTAACCACTGCTTATGTAATGTTTTGCCTAGCTAAAATCATCAAATCACAACCAACAACATCTTGTAATTCTTAAACCGAAACACGGACCGCTCGAATCGCAACGTATGTGATACATTACCGAACAATGCCAATCCCAATCCCAATCACCACTAAAAAACCTTGCCTAGCTCAAACTCCTAAAACTAGAAACTTCTTCAACACGATTACTTCACACTCCATCAGACATAAAATCGATGGCGAAAGCATTGAAATCAGAATAAATCAAAGCTCCCTAATATAACCTAAGTTAAACCAAACTGAATTCAAAATTAACAATCGAAATCGAAATTAATTAATTAAATACTAATTGCGAAAATTCAAACATTTACTAAATTGAGTAATAATAAAAATAAAATAAAAAGGAGAATTACCAGAAGAAGAAGCAGAGACGAGGGGTTGAAGGAGGAGAAGCTGACAAGCGAGGACAAAATGAAGGATAAAAATGGCGAAAATAAATCCCCGCCATGCCAGCATATCAACCGAGGTAAATACATGCCGTAGATTTATCATTCCAATTTTTATTTAATTTCAAATCAATACTTTTAATTAATTAATAGAATTTGTAAGAATGAAAATAGAAATTACAAGATTTGGGGAAAAAATTAGTGCGGGGTTTTGGTTTGGGAGTGTGTGTTGTGTTGTGTTGTGTGTTGGTTACGTTTGTTGTGCGTTGAGTTTAGAAAGGCGGGGAGAGGAGGAGAGGAGGCAGTGAGATCTTTGGTGTTGCTGATACACGTTAGATTAGCCTATAGTGGATTGCCACGTGGGTAATTACACGAGTTGTGAGTGTGTGTGCCAATGATGACATGTGAGAGGTATTAGCCAATCATGTGTTGCCAGGTGTGTGTATTCACTATTTTGAGTTTCTTTTTCTTTCCAATTGCAAGGTATGATATACTCCCTCCTACACGTTTAAACACCCCGCTCTCTTTTGCACAACGTTAAAGTGTTTCGGAGTTGTTTAAACTCGTACAGAGGGAGTACACAACACTGGGTTTGTGGTCGGTGGATGGATGTTTCGGCGGGGAATAAAAGCCGACTACCATACCTTTGTAATAACCCTTAATCCCTTATACACTTGACTTGACTTTGTAGCAAGGCAACAAACAAAATGTGAAACATCCATATCGTAGTCGTTCAGTAGTAAGAGTTTTTCACGTGATTCCACTTTTATAAGTAAAATTTAATCAAAGGTCGTACACCTCAGAGACGAGTGATATTCCGTGTATCATAAAATGGGAAGAATTCACTGATACTGAAACGTACCATGTCAAATGGTGTTAATGCATAAATTTCTCAGGTGCTTGACACTCTTGAATATGATCGGGTATGGCATCATTGAAAATTAAGTGAAACTCCAAGTCAATGCCGGAGCTACGGTAATTTTGGCCGGAATAGGAAATGAGGTGAAATTTGCAAATTTAGGCCTAAAATAACATGATTGCTAAACGCAACATTTTTTTTACTAGCGTAACCTATACAAATACCAATACTATCCCTACATTCCCCAAAAATTACAAAAAATTAACCCTTTAGTATTCCCTCATTGTTTTACGAACATAATTCTGGCTCTCCTAGTCTGGAAAGACAAACCAAACATAAGTACACAACCATCAATCAAGTATACCAATTCATGCATCACAAAACATAGAGAATAGTAAATCAATTAAAAACCTCATAATGCAAACATAGATCTAGAACCGTCTTATAAATTGGGTATAGAAAGTGCATGTCCAGATGTACCAATTAATTAATCTGTGAGCATCATTTTATATTTCATCTGCTACTAATCAAGCAAATAAAAATCATAGTTTGAAGATGCTCCTAAGCGGAATTCCGAAACACCAAAATACCAAATTTTGACAACAATATATAATCTCAAAAGCCTCTAAACAATGCAGAAGGACACCACTTGTTTTACTTCTGTTTGGTTTGTCTATGGCCACTCCATTTTACCGTTCTCCGTCATGTGTATCGGACCCATCGATTACTGGACAAGTGCATTAGCCTTTATGTTCTTGCCTTCTCGTCACTTTTATTAGTACGTATATCCTTGTGGATTTCATCAAGGATTATGTACCAATTAAATTTGCAACATCATACAAAAGAAATAAAAGTAATTGGGGTAAGCGGATGCTAAATCTTGCTTTTCACTAGCTAATGCAAATGAATATAAAAAATAGGTAAAATGAAGATGACGAATGATCATGTTAATCAGAAAATGTTTAATTTGTTTTAAAAGTTATAGGATGAAGAGAATCATTGAGGGTAATAAAGGAAGAAAAAGGGAAAAAAGGGTTACGTTAGTATTTTTCAGGTTACGTTTAGCAGTCCCCTAAAATAAGGGTTCAAAGCTAAATGGCCAGATCCATTAAGAAATTGGGCCGTGTTGTGGCTTGACAATTGGCCCTTTTTCTGGCCATACTAGACCAGTAATTTGCGGGCATTATTGCTCGATTGACTTTTTTGTTAGATCGAAACGGCAAGGGGCTATTCATTAACACTAAGGTCCAGGGTGATAACGCCCTCCGAAATATTGTCTACGACTACATGAGAAATAACTCTTGACCTCTAAGGAAACCAAGTGTATAATGTTACCCACCGTTTTACACGAGAAATAACAAACTCGTGCAACCTACTACCAAGTACAAGGTCAAAAATGTTCTCAAGTAGAAGGTCATCCACACGGAGTCCCGTCTTCTTGAAAATGAAGGCCTGCTTACCAAGGAGAAGGGTATTATTTGTTTTTTTTTTTTTTACCAGAAGGAGAAGGGCATTATTGCTTGATCGACTTGTCATTATTGTTAATTTGATGACATTATTGTATTCTATTCTAATCTTGCTTTTTACCAAGTACTCCATATTATTTTGAAATTTTAGTCATATATTTAAATTCACGTCTTAAGTATGCGCACGTCATTGTATATAAGAAATCTGGTAAATGGAAAAAATATAATTGTACATTGAGCTTTGTATATTATTATCAACAAAATTTTCCCGCTACATATTGTACCCAAAGAAAACATATTTCTTCAATCAAAATTTAAACGATACTCGTAGTATGTAATATATAAGAAGCGTCGTTCTAATTTGTTAGATCAATCGTTATTAAGTGTTAACTATACTTTAAGCGACTAAAGTTACACTCTAACCTAATTAAAGTTAAAAGATGAGAGTCGTAATTCAGACAATCGTGAATAACCAATGTTGAAAAGAGATTCAATTAGAATGATTTCATTACGACAAGTGAAACTTTTCGCATAGTTGACTTGAGATATCCTTGCTCAATAAACATTTAAACATCTTTTTAAAGCTGATTATTTTGCCACCAGAACGTTGACGAGACAATCCGGATTTGTATGTCAACAGTCAACGAATCTCATAGTATTCTGTGCCACATTACTTTGTAGACAGTCTCTACTCCCTAAGCAAAACAAATGGGAGCAAATTCCGTGCATAAATAAATACATTCATAAAGTTTTCAAAATTCGTAGAGTTTGGACTTCTTAATTCGCAAATAATGAACATCATCGATCAAAAAGCTAGCGATACACCAAGATAACAACAATAGCTACGACAACGTTGCATGAGTCCAACGTAACATGCATTGTTACTAGCTACCTGATCAATCTCCAAATCAATTTTCGTACGTGACATCCTGAAGTGCGACATTTTTACGTTTTCATCATAAAATTACGGTTAATTCAACAAGAATAAGAAAGTTGTGACCATACTCAATCATGAAGTCACTTGTCACCAAAATGGTTCAATCCCATGTTGGAGCTCAAAGACACGAAATTGGCAAGCTCTTGAGGTGAAAGTTGACGACCATTTCCATCTCCTGCAGCAATGCCAAGGAAATCCCTAGTCAGGTCATTCTCAACCCTTTGCAAGCTGGAGTGGTTCCTGTGTTGTTGGTTTGAATCATTCTGCGAGTTTGCTCCAGACTGCATCATCATTAGCTGATTAATGTTGTTTACTGGAGTAGCCAAGGATGCCAAATTTGATATGCCGCTACTATTGCTACCACCAATACCACTACCATTACCAGGTACCCCAGCAGTCGATGCTGGGGTGCCAGATAAACTTTCTTGTTGGTGCCTTGGACCTTGCTGAGCATGTCCCTCACTAACATTGACCACATTGTTGTTACTAGACGTGCTTGTCATTACTCCAAGAGAAGTACCAAAGAACGGTGATGGGTTGCTTCTTGAAGAACCTAGCTGAGCTGCCTTTTGAAGAAGCGCGGTGGCCGACATGGGTGTCAAGGGATTTGAAGGAGAGGATTGGTTGTTTTGGTTACTATGATCATGTGAGAACATAGAGCCTAGACTTTCAACCATGTTGGACTTGTTATGTCCACCACTTTCCTCTTTTAGCCCTGCTGGAAAAGAAGACAATGATAGACTTGCTGGATTTGATGTGGATGGTGTTGCAGAACTTCTGTCTAGAAGTGAGAATTGATGGTTCATGACAAAGTTTGGAATTGGTGATGAGCCGAAAAGGTTTGCTGTTGCCATTTGCATCATCTCTGGCAAACCTACATACATAACCATATTCATACATGTTCACATTTGTAATAAGCTTATAGTAGTTCACATTAAATTGCCAATCATTCAAAAACTTCTATTTACAATGTTCCCATACATAGATACTATTATTGGATCTTAACAATGATGATATTCTTTCAACTTGTTTCACAATAATTATGACTGAACAAACGATAATAATGAAAACAACTACTCACCTATAGTATTTACACATGTACTTCTATTTAGGTCCTGTGTTCTGTAAATTTGCCCGAAAAATATCTGATCTAATCTGAATTTTAATTGGCCACCGTGTTCATATTATCATATCACTATTTGCATCATCTGAACTACTAAGCTAAATGATTTCTAGATTGAAGGGGAACATAATTTTAAAGTGTCATTTCATGAACATGCTTATTTCAAGTAGCATTGTTCATTTTAATTTTATCCATCTAAACTTCTCAAAGATGCTTATTTCAAGCTAATTAAGCAACATTAGTCATTTTATGCGTCTAAACATTGAAAAATAATAAGATTGCTCCAAGATTGAACTTGATAATCATTTAACTTACTTGGATTAAGAGGGTTTCCACCAGCCATACTGTTGAAATCGGGCCGAAAAAGCGAATTGAAAGAAGAAATCCCAGCACCATGATTACTATCTTGTAATCCTTGATGAAATCCAGGTTGAAGATTATTAAGTGCAGATTTGTTCATAGAATCACTCTTGAAGTCCAGAGTTGGAGGTGTTACTGAAGCAAGTCTAGCACTTTCATCAGCTAAGGCATCGCAAAATGCCCTATGAGTGATGAAACTGTCTTTCCTACACACAACAAAAAATTAATCATGACCATTATTAATTACATTATTCCTGCATTAAATGCACCTTAAATTTACCAAAAATAGAAAGAAAACACACAAAATCATCGGTTTATCCTGTATTCGAGTCGAGTAGAACCACTAAAAGCAGCAAGAGTCTGATTCCGGTATGTTTTAAAAACTCGTTTATTAGATTTTAGTGAGTATATACCTGGAGAAAAGTGTACCACAGTCACACTTATACTCTCTAGTGCCACAAGTCTTAGTATGTGCCTTCCAATCTGATTGCACTGCATATTTCTTAGAACATTTCTCACATTTCCACTTTTTTTCACCATGTTTTCTACTGAAGTGTTTCTTGATTCCGGTGAGGTCGCCGAGCGCTCGAGACGCATCGTGGTGTACACAAGTCTTTTCGGGGCAAATGTACACCTTCTTCTTCACTTCTTTGTTGGTTCTTTGCTTAAGCTTCCATGGCAAGTTATGTCCTCTTCTATGAAGTTGGAGGTTTTGGTCTCTTTGAAATCCCTTGTTGCATATCTCGCATATGAATCGATTTGTCGCCATAAGTGTCTTTGGTGACAACGCGATAACTTCCGCATCTGGATCTGTTCATGTTCGTGATCGTGTTCATGTTCATGTTATTAGCTCGGAAAATTAAAAATCAAATCATACCAAAGTACCCCGAAAAAACAAAATTATCGATAAATAACATATTCAAAAATTTAACAGACACCTAGCATAATCATGTAGTAACAATACATATTCAAACATTAACCCAGAATATTCATAATAACAGTTGAATTTACGAGTTTTGACATAGTGGTTAAGAAATCAAACATAACTTTTAGCTTCAAATCCTACTAAGCTAGTACTTGGCCTAGCTAGTTTCTTGAGCTTTATTGGAAATGATTACACAAAAAGTCATAAATCAACACAACATTTAAAACCAAAAAGCAGCTTTTCATTTGAGATAAACCATGAAAGTAGACTTTTGATAGACCATTTTTTACCCAAGAAAAAAAGAAGGTAAAAATCTAACCATAGACTATATCCTTATTATCCTACATATCAAAGTTACTTGCCTGGTGTACCTGGTAGATTTCTCTTCTTCTTGGCAGGAGGAGGATTATTACCATTATTACTACCATTAATATTATTATTATTATTATTATTAATGGTAGTAGGTTTATTATTATTAGGGTTAGGGTTGTTGTTGTTGATGAGCTCCTCTTGATGACGATGATGATGAAGAAGTTGATTATTATCTGGTTGTTGGTGATGAACAAATCCTCGAATCGACGACGAAATAGTTGAAAACCCATCTCCAGATAGACCACCTTGGAAATTCATATGGAATGATTCTAGATAGTACTTATAATTATATATCGACACTAACAATTTTCCTCAAAAACAAAAATGACTAACTTCCAAGAAACTAGCTTAGCTTATTACACACTCTTTCACTAAATTTTAAAGAGGAAAAAATGTGTATGTATCACAAGAGGAAAGCAACAAGAAGAAGATAGTAACAAACTAACAATAGTATGGTAGTAGTAATATTGATTTTTCTTTGAGTATATAGTATGTGTTTTTTTTTTTTTTTTTTTGGGAATGTTTTGACTACATACCCTAGGATTATGCCAAAAGAACAAGAAAACCCCAAAAAAAATAAGTATATATTTCTTGCTAACTTTCTCTCTCTCTTAGCTTAACTGCTCTTTGTGAAGTTGTGAGTGTTTTGTATTGATCTTCTTATGAAGGAAAAAACCAAAAAAAAATATGTAAGTATAGAGCTCTGTAATTCATGTATGGGATCTCTGAATAATGATAATGATACGTCGTCGTCTTCTTTTTAACCAAGTCGGTCAGCCATAATAGACTAGATTTTTTAAAAATTTGTGGGTCACCACAGACATTTTTCTCATTTTCCGATAATGCTTATTAGCTTATATCATGGTTCTCGGACCGTGAACATTGCGTTTCTCTACAACAGTAGACTGGTAATGTCTGATTGAGATTGAGTAAACTAAATATTTTTTAAAATGTATGTGATCATGATTAAATATAATTGTGAGAGTGAAACATCATACTCGATCTGTTTAGTTATGCATACTAGTATGGTTTAATTTAGTGTCACTTATTATTGTATGTCTGTGTGGCTCGTGATGAAAAAGAAACAAGGGGGATTAGGTGCTTGTGAGTTGTTCCCAGAATGTTTAGGAGAGTAGACTTGTACCATTCACTGTCTTTCTCCTTGTCCTTTTGCTTTACGTCCATTGGTTTCCAATTTTTAAATGAATAATGTTTGTGTTTGCACTCGTTTTGTACACAAGGTCATTTGACTATATGTCATAGGAAGAGGAAAATGGTACGCAGTCTATTCCATTAAATTTTTTACATCCCTCTTCAAAAATCACGTACCCAAAAAAAATCTCTGTGTTGTTGAGAAGTGAGTACATGTTAAAGGGTTAATTTAAATTCCAAAAAAGTTACTCTCCTTAATAAGTGTGCGTTTTGTATATGAGGTGTATAAATTGGGACAGATGGAGTATATGATAGCGAAACGGGGAAAATTGTGCATGTAAGGTTTCAAAGGAGCTTAATTATTATAAGCAAAGATGAATTAGATTCTAGATTGAAGTTGTTATATTCGGTATATAGTGAATTTTTTAAAGTTCAAACTACGAACCTGGATAAATTACAAATGATAATCCATATATAATGTAAAAGACGTGATCTTTAATTTAGAGGTCTTGAGTTAGAATCAATAATGTGAAAATGTTAGAATTTACTGTACTAGGAAGCTTTGTCGCCCTATATAACATACGATTGAAATCCAAAGTAATATATGTCGGATAGGACAAACTAACAAATATACGGAGAAAGACAACACGAGATGTATGCGTATGATCCATTATCTAGATCTCTAATCAAGCGATGAGCTGCGACGAGCATTTAATTTGCCTTTTTCTATGCGGTATACATTTCATATCGCCCTTTTTTCAACTTATTATTTGACATTTGCTTCAATTAACAAATACAAATCAATTTTCATATATATATATATATATATACTACTCCTTCCATTCTTTTCGAATCACCATCTGAATTGGTCTCTAACTTTCCTTCATGTACATATCAATCCTAACATTAACGATAAAAAACGGCATTGGCGAAGTATATATAACTTTCATACTCCCTCCATTCATTTCCAAGCTTCCTGTTTGCTTTTGCACAAAGTTTTAGGAATGTATTAAAAACTATTAAAACCAAGTGGGAAAGGTACATTTAGCACTTAGGAAGTTACCAAAATAGGAAACAGAAAGCTTGGTAATGAATTTCCCTAAAAGGAATACAGGAAGCTTGGAAATGAATGGAGGGAGTAGATTTTAGCCATACAGTAGTAAAAAAAAGTGCATGCAGATCGAAAGCCAGAAACTAGAAAAGGCAAAGAATGGAGTTAGGATTGCAAATGTGTGATCACAAAATATGAGAAAAGTTTCACAAAAGTCATACGACTTTTATATACTACTACTATACTTTAGTACTAGTCTTTTCATTACTATCATTGTATCATAATTACACTTTGCACCTCGTCCCATTCCAAAAGGACCATCGATTCTCTGATCATAACATTTTTTTTTATATCACTAGTAATTATAAAGTATAAAATAATTGTCAAAGTAATAATACTAAAAATTTAATTTACAGTGACCTAGCTAGGTAAAAGAAAGTAATTATTTATACGATGTCGTCCGTGAACGAAGCCTGTCTACAAAGAACTTTGTGACCCTACGGAGTTTGGGGTTGTGGGACCCATGCACGTAAAATCGTAGTGTTAATCCTGGATTTGCATGGGCGGTATCATCCTTATGAAAGTTTATGCATGGTGGGATATGTGCTTAGCTTCTTGGGGGGGCATTCCATGTGGAACGATGCTCTTTCTATGTTTTAATCGGATAATTATGAGAGTTTGGGGTTCAGACATACGCCATCTGTTTCATTCAATTCTTTATACGCAGTATTTGTTTTGATTACATATGATAAATTTCAAACTAAACTTAAAGAAACGGAGAGAATACTATCAGATCAGTTACGAAAGTTTTTGACATTACTGTCATTATCTATCGTTCCATCACCTTTTATTGAAAAGTCTAAAATAGGGCTTACCTTTTTAAACTTTCATCTTCTACCCTTATTATCGGACCCACATCTGTTGGATTCAACAGATATCCACTGACTGTCGTCATTAGCCACCGGTTTACTATTGGTTGGCCGATGGTTATTGACCGCGGTCAATGATGGATTTCAGATAAAACTACACTTCATTATATTGATTACGTAAAAATACGTTTAGTTACAAATTTTGTAGTTAGAGTTTTGATTTTATGTCATTTTCGAAATATGTGGTTATGTATAACAAAACACATTTTTATACAGTTATTAGGAGTAGAAACATACTTATGACACATGACTACATATCTACAAGGACATTAGAAATGGACTGCCCAAGCTCAGATCTTGAATCTTGATCATTCCTTTGATTGAACAGGTTTTTAATACTTATTAAATATGTGCCTCAGATTAAATTATACGGAGTAATTCAAATTTGTCATCATTCACTTGGATCGTTCTGAATTCTAGGATGCTCGCAAATTCTAAGTTCTAACACATCATTAATATTAATAATGTACTAAACCAATTGATAAATATTGAAAAAATATCAAAAAGAAATCTAATGCACACGTATGGAGACACGGACTACAATAAGTCTAATTTCCGATGAATAAGAGGACCCTAATTCTCCGGAAAAGCGAATTACAGTGTACATTAACTGATCCGACCATATACGACATCCCCAAAGCAACTTAACCTAAGTCTTTTCTTTTAAGGCGTATATTACCTCCTCTCTAAAGAGTTACCCACCTTTTAATTTGTTCGTCGTGTTGAGAGCTGCTTTTAAACTAAGTGAATTGTTTGTTTTATTCTACATTGCATTCTACAAACTTTACGTGATGATAACTATGAGACAAGCTGATCTTTCCTTTGGCCTAGGAGTAGCTCTCTGACATAGGTAGTCACCAAAACAAAAAGAGGCGAATTCTTTGGATTGGACGGAGTACATTGTAGGTATTATTGTAATTTGATATGTATGATCGAGAGGTCTACCTACTAAATTGAGTTAATTATCTCGATGGAGATTGTCTACGCTGTCGGCGTGAGATACTTTTGCTCAGCTCTAAAATAGTTTACTCAATCAAAACTAGCCGATGTAACTCAAATGGAAAGGGTTACCTTGGATTCCTTAATCAATCCTAACAACATTTTTGTACTATAAATGAAAAGTATTCTTCTTTAAGACATCGAAGTCCAAAGCTATACAGTGACACTGATCGATGTATAGCACGCAGCAATTTTCATGACATTATGTTCCATAAAATGCGTTGGCATGTCATATTTTCGAAGAAGCTTGTGTTATGTAATAGTTGGTCTCTTTCTATGTTATTTTAAGAGATTGTGTTATGTGTAGTGGTTGTTAACTTAATTTTTAACTATACCTTTGGAAGTTTGTGCTTGCTCTTTTGTTAGTCTATAATCTGCCAAGATGTTGAAAACTAGACCTTCGACATGAGTCAATTATCAATCACCAAATATAAATACTAGAATATTTCAAAATTTTTGAAGTGAGATTATTCAATTAGTAAAGTACATTAAGCAAACGAGTTCCTCACATGAAGTTCAAATCCGATTACCCGATGCCATTCTGATTTATGACATTTATCCTATGGTGAATTTCTATTTGATTATGCCTATGTTCATCAAAACTGTGGCTCTTGAACACTAATTTGATTGCGAATAGTCGAAGTTGGACCAAAATCGAACCATAGTTATTCTACAGTGAGACTGTCTTGTCGTATGAGGCCAGTTAGTAAGTTATTATGATAAATTAGCATGTTACTATTGAAATAGTTTAGCTTTGGAAAGTAACCGTTACTTTTAAAATGTGTGAGGGGTCTCATCGTATGAGACCGTCTCACAATAGAATTTGCATATATTATAGGTCATCACTCATGATCGGAGTGGGTGGCAACAAAAAAATCGAGCTAAGCCATCCATGCAACATAAAACTAAAAAGTCTCCACAGTTCTGAAGATCTATATAAAGCAAACCGACTCACTCAAATCACTCACTTGGCCTACAGATCGTCGATTTACGTACCCTCTACAGATAGTATTAACTACAAAGCATAATACTATCTTCATGTTGGTTGCCAGAAGAAAAGAATGTATGAAACTTTAAGCATGCATTCAAATGTAACGACACACTTGATTGCACAAAGCTCTTCTCTCTTGGACATCATAACGGAACAATATAAACTGTTACACAACCAATATACAAGAAAAATTTATCCAAAAGGCAGTTGTTCATCATCCACGCACTAGCAAAGATACATATATAAATACATAAGCACAAGACAATAACCTACACTCTCGAAAAGATGAGACAATACCAGAAAAGTTCAATACCAAGACAGTTCCTCTTCTCATTCACTTCTTCAAGACACTGCAAAACAAATTGCCTTAAGTTAAAAAATTTACCCAGTAAACAGCAGCAGTACTGATAAAAACAGCTGAGAATAACTAAAAACGGCAAGTGGTGGACATCCAATAAGCCTTCAGATGAACCTCAAAATTTTCTATTTCATATGACGGTCCAAACTGCTGGAAGTCTGGAACAATGGTTCAATAGTTGATTTTTTCAAGGCCTAAAACTATTTTGAAAACAAATGATAACTGAATTATGGATGAAAACAGGGAATTTAAAAAGATATATATTTTGACTGAACCATCTTTCGACCTCTCTCTTCCCTCAAATAATTGTTCAAGCAAGAAGCAGTAGTATCTTTTTTTTTTCTTTTTATTTATTATATTGACGTCAGCTACATCTTTGTAACAAAATGGCCAGAAGGGACAAAGAGGTTGACTTACTTGTACAAATATGCAGCTATCCCAAGAATTATACACAGGAGAACGATGTCAATGCAAAAGTTTCGGCTTGATCTCAGCTGCGAAGAGAAAAAAGCGTTTTAAATGCCAAGCTGGTTAAAATAAGATAAAAGCCCCAGGAGAGACAGTATATAAGACATGTACTGGAGATTAGATTTCTCTAGTACCTGAGTTACTGTATCCTTCAGCCTGACGTTTGTATTCTTGAGATCAGAAGCTGCTTTGTCAACCTGAAATTGTCAAAAACATACGGTAAACTACAGGCCAAAGTCTCTAATCCTTCTAGGCTTCTACTACAAGCTGAAAAAGACACAAATCCCTCACCTTGGAGTCGATCTCATCCATCAGTGGAACTTGCCTGTCCATTTCCTGCATATCAGGTTAACAGAACGTAAGATTAATAAAATCAAACACAACTGAGGCAGCTATATAACAAAGAAATAACAAACCTCATTCATATCATGAGCCATGTTTTTCAAGGTGTCCAAGCCTTCTGCTATCACATCCAGACCTTGGTCCTGTTACATTAACAAATCAGAGAAAGAAGAAAGAAAGAAGATACACAAAACCCACAAGCAAACGTTTAAATACGATTTGATATTGTAGGAAACAAAAACCAGCCTGAAAGAAAATACCTGTCCCATTTTTCTCATTTCATACTCTTGTTTAAATTGGCTTGACTGTTCAGACTCTTGGAAGTATTCACTTTCAAAATTTCCATCTAAATTTATCAACGAGCAATTAAAAATAGGTTAGTCTAAGCCGATTGCAAATACGGAGTAATAACTTAGTAAGAACTAGAAATGTTCTCTAAACACCAGTTATAACTTTAGCCAGTCACCTGAACCAAATTTAATCTCTGTGCGAGTTGCCGAAGAGCTCCAACCAGAGGTCCACCCTCCATTCTTTTTTGGTGCTGGAGTCCCATCTGGTATGCTATTGATTCTGTCGGGCAAAGCAAGGACTAAATCATTACGAGCACCAAGATCCTCAATTGAAAGCCCTTTGACCTGCAATTTTCAAAAGCAGCTCATCATTCATATTCTTCACAAATTAAATGGACATTCACTCACTTTAACTAACCCTAAACTGTAAAAAAAAACCAAGCAGATGCACACAACATTTGATTGTCAATAGCAGTAGTCAAAGTATCATAGTACAGATGGACCATCCAATCCCAATGACTTGATCACTACAACAGAATTCTAGCCGTTTGGTACAGTAATTGAAGATTATAATGCTTCGCTAATTTAAATATGTTGTTCACTTTCTGAAACAGGCAAGAGTTATACCTAATCTACAAAAAAAATAAACATAACCACAGGTTTAAAAGAACAGCCTACCAAATCTATCAAGCCAGCACACAAATTCTCGAAGGGAAAGAATGTCATGTAGCCTTGGGTTTACATGGGGAGAACCAAACCAAAGGGGTACATATAGGAAGTGCTGAGAATATCACATCATAAAAATAGAACTTTTCTGTAATTTACATATAGCCGATATAGGAAGTTACAATCTTTGATCATCTTGTGTTTCAAGCCATGGTCAATTTTCCAAATTATACTCCACTCAGATGCTGCTCTAATTTCCTGCAAGTTTCCTTCATTCATCTTCAATCCCCTTGTGAATTTGTGATAGGCTCTAATCCATCACAATAGGCTTCAACTCTTCAAGTCACCATATAAATGCATCACCATAAAGGCTCTAATTACTGATTGTTTTTTATATGGGCTCTCAGAAGCGACACTTCATATACATGCCGTGTCATGTGTCGGACAACACCCATCCAATACAATACAACACCTAGACACTCCATTAAGGTAAAAAAAAGTCGGGGTTTTTTTCCTTAGAATGCCATGGCAGACACTCCAACACGTACTCGCGTCCGACACCTCCAGCCGTGTCTGGGTAACATAGCTCTAAACCATTGGTCTTGGTGTGGTACGATGCTCGGCTGAGACTGGTGCAAAGTACAGATTTTGGCAGTGATTTGAGGCTGTGGGTTTGTTATGTTAAAGGATTTAAATTCAATGTCAAAGCCATATGGAGGAGAATAGTTTCTCAACAGAAAGAAAATGGGAGAAATAGATGAACTCTCACCTAGTGATAATACTAAGCGGCGGCAAAAATGAATCAGATAAAGTAGAACTTTTCTAAGAGAATAGTCTGCTAGAAGTCTAAACAGCCTTGAATGCCATTGTACCTAATAAACCTAACAGGTGCATTGGTGCATTATGCTGCTACACAATTTTACCCTAAATCCTCAATATGACAGCATGTCCACTTATACCACAGACAATCCAATTGTGCACTTGTGATGAAAAAGGATCAATTTCATGAGAAGTATAAACAGCAACTCCCTATGGCCTTCCATTCACCTTAACACCAAAGCACTAAGCACGAGGCCCAATCAATCTCAAAAACTATTACCAACAAATTGGTTTCCTGGATAACCAATTTCCACTCAAAAGCAGATTTAATCTCATCCAAGCCACCCTGAATTCGGTCCCACACACTTTGTGCATAGTCAAATTCTGAAACTCCCTGCTTTTGCTATCAAACCTCATGATACTACCGTTACCGTCTTCAATTTCCTGCAGGCTGGGTCTAGCTCCAAATAGAAAATCCACATCCAGTAATTCACTCAAAAGCCAAAGGCACCTTGGTACTATGACTTAATAGTTAATATCACAAAGCTTACATCGAGTGTCTTTGTCGAAGAAAGTGTAACTTCCTAATAATCTTGCCACTGCTGCTATTAGGGATACAAGTATCTCCAGAAGACCCTCACCGAGTCACCGCGGGCCATTTTCTATGGGCATGTGTGGCAGGACATTGGCAAAGGTTAAGATGAGGTCACCAACCAATTCACTAGGTCAATCAAGTCAGCTATCTTCACTCCCTTAACTTAGGTCCATAGTCCAACTGAGGTGATCAGGTCACCCTTTAACACCATCATCGTTGAGGTTTTATCTTTCAACCTCCTATCCCACCTTATCTACACCAATTTAGCAACTCCATCATCGTTGAGGTTTCTAGAATTGTGAACAATAAGTTCAAGCCATGTGAAAACCTACGACAGTCTCAAAACCCTTGCTGCCACCCCCACCAAAACTCTCACTATGATCATTTTATTCATTACGTTCGTCCTAGTGAGACGTTCACTCCCATAGGACCCCCCCTCCCCTCATTCCCTTCCACACATAGTAATACGATGCCACCCTCATTCCTCAACTAATAAAACCCATAATCATCATAGCTTTTTTCACCAACATCCTCACTCAATCACTATAATACGAGTCATATGACTTAGAGGCACAACCACATTGCGCATTTGCTAACTAATTAAAGTCAAATAAGACAATTTCACCAACATTACATCAAAACCTAAAAAATAAAAAAAAAAAAGAGAAGCACACAACCAATTCTGCGCAACGGATCATCTAATCGCTTCGCCACACTAAAACAAGCCGATACCTAACCAATTCACTACTTCACCTCAAATTGAACAATCTTCCACAACACAATACCATTTCACCTCACGAAAAAACAACTACATTGCATACACACCAAACAACTCAACTAAAATACGCCGATTCCGACAACATTAAACGATAATCGAGACAACAATCGATAGAAACACACCCTTTTCTGAGCCAATCTCTGCAATTTAGGCAATTCCTCAAGCAATTTCGCCTTAATCCTCCGAATCTCAGCATTCAACGCCACAACCTGAGCTCGGTTAGACTCATTCGCCGCCACATCCGCTTTCTAATCAAAACACCGACAACAAATCAGAAACCCTAATTCGCCAAAATAAAAAATGCAATCAAATTAGAGGAGAGAGAGAGAGAAAATAAAGACCTGAAGAGCGGTTTCGATGTCGGATTCAAAGGAAGCGTAAAGACGAGCGAAAGCGTCGTCGCCGGATACATTGGATTCGCGCTGTTTGTCGATATCGTAGCGGTCGTATTTTGAGCAGATTGATTCTACTCTTGTGAGAATGTCGATCACACTCATTGTTGCTAATTGATTTTTTTTTTTTGTGTCGTGTGGTTGAAGCTACTGGAAAATTGGAGTGGTAGATCGGAGGATTAGGAGGAGAAAGAGATAGGGAGAGGAGATCTAGCGTGGTAGAGAAGTTACAGCACCGGTAGCCGGCAGCGACGGGTAGGGAGGAGAGAGAGTGGGATACAACAAGACAGGGAGGATCAAGCTGGAGATTCGGAATTTGAATATTTCATTTCATACGCCCGACCAACCCGGTTTTTTTTTGTTTGTTTTCGGGTTATTTTAGAAGAGAGTGATTCGAACCAAGACGACGACGACAACAACGAAACCATATTCTCAAAATGATTTGAGAAAGGCGGACGACGAAATGTAAGAAAACGACCTAAATTATACGTATTGTACTCGTACTACTAGTCTTTAGTCTTTCCAGTGTTTTACAAAAGTGGAATGATTGGCATTAGTCGTCAATCATCCTAGTGTGGTTCGTTATCAATCACCCTAAAATAGATTTGTCGTTATAATAGAAAAAAAGTTGAGACTTTTAAGGAGATTGGGCTATGTAATTTGTTTTATCATGTATTGTAGTGATTTTCATGGGTTTATAGATTGGATATATCACATGGTAGTATGTGACAAATATAGTTATGGAAACATGGATTATAGGAGGTAAAATGAGTAAGGGTTGGGTGGAGAATATAAGATTGTTATACGAAATATTATGTTTTTTTTTGGCTCAGAGTCCATTAATAGTGGTGTCGTCGTGGTTTTGTCATGAACAAGGGTAAATAGTAACTTAAGGAAAGGTTAGGTGACCCTTCTGACCAGGGTATCACCAACCTTATCAGCATCTAAGATACAACACAAGGACGGGGGTCTGAGATGATTTAGCTTAGAGAAGGCGATGTTGATGGAAGAGGTAACAATTTCGTATAGGGAGCTTGATGTGGTGATAGAATATATGATGGGGGATCATGTTTATGCATTATGAAATTATGACAGTGATAGTGGAATAAAGATGAAACATGACTTTACGAAACTACAATGTAGAAATGAATTTTTGGATATTGTTGTAGAGTAGTCAGGTGTAACGTAATGTGTAACATAACAAAATGTTTTGTATTGTAGACTAGTTTAATTTTTAGTTTTAGGTGTGTGTAAAGTATATTCGTGCAACCAATATATGTCCTTCCTATGGGAGTACGACTCCCACAAGAATACTAGATATTGTCCTGCTTTTAATTCTATAACATAATTGCTTCTAGGTTTCAAACATAGATGTAACATGAGTGGGTGTGGGAATGACTAATTCATCAATTGTAATTAATGTGGCCTATTGCCAAGAAAGTAAGGTGCTCCAACTAAAAAAAGGTGGATATGACATTATTGTACGAAAGATGTTAGAGGACTGTGATTGTATTTAGCAAAGTTGAAGGGGTAGAATGGTTGAAGAGAGACACAGAGAGACGTTGAAGAGAAACTAGGTGAATGGTGGCGAAAAGGTCTAGTGATAACAAAATAGGGTCACCGTACTCACCAATCAAGGGTATGAGGGTAGATGTGAGTGAAAATTTTGAGAGAGAGTGACAAAGAAGAAAGAGGAATATATGCAAGGAAGAAGAGAGAAAATGATGGGGCGAGGGAACGAGTTTACTCAATCAATAAATTTCACGGCAAATTCCGCATTTGATTACAGGTGCAAATCATGACCATCATTTTTCAGCCCTCCTCGTGATGAGTCTGATGACTGCAAAACTCTTATCATGAAGATAGTTAGGAGAAACACTAGCATCTAACCATCTACCGGCAAAATTAAAACACGCGAAGTGTAACAAAATTTACGCAAAAACTAGTCAAGTTAAAATATAATTTACGCGGAGACTTCTATTCCTTACCTTGGTCTTCAAACACTAAAGAGGAGTAGACTAGACTAGGAAGAGAAACTTCCAAGACATTTCTTTTACTCCGATTGTCGTCTCGAACACGCGTGAGTTAAATTCAATCGAGTTCTTCGTACATTACCACTTTTATTCACTCCCTATAAAAAGACAATCTAATTCTCTGCATATATAAACCTGGGAAAGAACCTGGAAAAAAAAGCCAAAAACTTTCACAAGTGGGAGAGTGGGGGCCTCTTTTTTTTTCTTCATAAAAAATACACCCAAAAAAAACCAAAAAAAATTGAGTCTTACTATTTCCCAAGAACAAGTTCAGCCCCCAAAGTACTATTCCAGTGTGTCTTGTTCCGTTTAAATTCAGCTTGAAGCTTTGATGAGTGAAGCATAATAAAGTTTTTGTTTTTTTAGTTGTGTGAGCATGAAGTTTCATGTTTTATTGGTTATTGGGTTTTTTGTGTTTTCTGCTACATTTTTTCAGGGTTGTTTTTCTGATACTCAAAGCTCCCAGAAACATAAGGGTTCTTCTATAATCAGCAGTAGTAATACTGCTGTTTTTCGTGTTTCTGGCAATGTTTACCCATCTGGGTATGTCTTCTTTTACCTTGATTTCTCTTGTTTTTTGCAATTCATTTGATTTTTATCTTGATCTTTGTGTTGAACTTTTCATATCAATATGAATATGTTGTTGTATTGTATTGTGAATCTGGATTGTTGAGTAATTTGTACGTTAGTTAGATTACATTGATTGGAATTGCAGTTGAATGCGGCCGTGGCGCCCGCCCATGGGGGAGGTAAAGGTGTCTGGATGTACGCGGATTAAAAGGGTGGTTCGGGTTTCAATGGGAAAGCTATTACAACAACGTCGTTACCCTAGTGCCTCACAAACTCCCGTCCCATGGGGGAGGGGGGGGGGGGGTAAGATTGTAAGAGGGTGTTGGATTTACACGGCCTTACCCCTGGGTAGTTTTTAGATTCAATGGGAATGCTATTAGTTAATTGATTTGGAAATGTTAAATGGGTAAAGTATTTTAAGGTTTTGGTTTCAGTGATTGGTTTTGGTGGGTAGTTAGGTCTTAGTCAGAACAATGGTTATTTTGATGGAGTAACTTAGACCGCGTACAATATAGGTCTTCAATTTTTATTCTGATTAGTTCAGCAAGTTTGACTATCAGTAATTTATTAATTTGTTCTGGCTGAAGGTTTCTTTGAATAATTGGTGGGGTGTTTCGGTCATGTGCATAGTTGGTTGCGTGTATGATACAATACAATATGCATTTTAAATTCATGATGAAACTACAATTCAATATAAAGCCAAATAGTTTAATTAGGCAGCAGCTTTGACAGTATTTGGCTGCCCATTTTCTATCGATTTACGCTATGTTCTCTTTTCTGTATATATCCTGACTTGCTTCGGCACTTGACTACTTAGTTACTTTTGCTAATCAGCCGAACCTTTTGTGAAAATGATCTTAACTTGTGTGAAAGTAAGCCAAGATTATTGACTAAAACAGACCCCGAATCCAATTTTCTTTTGTAATTGCTTCCGAACATGGTTTGTCTCTTTGAGGAACTGTGGTTAATGTTGCTGGAGTTGTATGTCTTATCTCGTTTATTAGGTTCATTTTTCTCCCTTTTTGGATGGTCTTCCTCACCTGTCTTTCTTTTTACCACTTCAACACCTTCTTATACCCTTTTTCATTTAAAGCCATGCTATCTGATGAATGTGATAAACCCAGGAGGGAAGGGACAGAGAGGTTTAGGTTCACCGTAATGTAGACATTACTATGCTGCTTCTTTTTGTTTAAGGGCTCTGTTTTATAAGTTCTTTAGCCGTCTTCTGCATCACATAAATACGTAACTGATAATTAATACTTCTTTTTGAAAGGTTAATTAATCAGTGATCATCAACTAAACTTTACATGTTTTGTTTATGTACAATTGTTGGCGGTTCGTGAGCTGAATAACAATTGTGTGTGTGTGTGTGAGTGTGTGTGTCGGGGAGGGGGGGAGTTGGTCTTGAAGGGCCAAAACCTTGAACCATTCTTTATGTTTAAGAAACTTGTGCTAGCCCAAATCCCAATGTGGGGATTTGTATGAACAACTTTTCGTGGTATAGTCTGGATGAAAGCTCGTCCACGTTTGAATCTGATAAACTACATTTATGTTTTCAAGAAACAAAAGATATGAGATACTATGAACAGCTTGCCAAAGGTGTATAACTCAGTATAAGATAGAACCTTACGTGGACGGGATCCTACTTGGGAATGATTCGAAGTAGAGTATTGAATAAACAGACAAGGTCAATTGCTTCATGTAATTGATCAAGATGGGGTACCGAAGTATACGATACTGTAGAAATTGCTAATGACTTACTGTTACCCAATCTCCATTTTTGGCGACACTTGCTGCAAAATTTGAGCTTTCATTTGTAAATATTGGAATCAATGGGATTAATAAAATATTGATATTTCTTCTTTTCATTATACTCAGGTATTTCTACACAACCCTAAAGATGGGTGAACCTCCACAACCCTATGATCTCGATATTGATACTGGGAGTGATCTCACTTGGGTACATTGTGATGCACCTTGTGTAAATTGTCCAAAGGTAATTCTTTATACTCACTATCGATCTTTAACTTTAGAAACCTTCTTTTCCATTCGTTGATGAATTGATGATGTGTATTGTTTTTCTTATTGCAGAGTCCTCACCAACCTTACAAACCCCGAAATAATGCCCTCACTTGTGAGGAGTCCATGTGTAGCTTCTTACAACACCCTCCAAACTATCCCTGCCACAATCCTAACGACCAATGTGACTATGAAATTGAGTATGCTGATCATGGTTCATCCTTTGGTGTTGTGGTGAAAGATAGCTTTTCTGTCGAATTCTTGAATGGTTCCATCGCGAGCCCTTCAATAGCATTTGGGTATGTCGATGTTTTTTTGTTTTCTTCTGTCCATGCTGATGAAGGTTTTGAATCCAAGAATTGAAAACTTTTCTTTGCTTATGATTAAGTGGTGCGATTGTTCTTGCAGTTGTGGCTACGATCAGGACTTATCAGGTTCAACTAACCCTCCTTTTGTGGATGGAGTGCTTGGGCTAGCGAATAGAAAATCCAGCGTATTGTCTCAACTTTATGACTTGAAGCTGGTAAGAAATGTTTTTGGTCACTGCTTTAGCAGCCAAGGTGGAGGGTACCTTTTCTTCGGGGACAAACTAATTCCTTCAGAAACTGTTTGGGTGCCAACTTCAAAAACTCGCGTTGGGTAATCTTCGCGACCTGTTCTTCTGCTTTCTTATCCTTCTGTAAGTAGTTTTATTCTCATATTATGAAAATTTTCAGGAACTACTACTCCATAGGACCTGCGGAGCTGATTTTTAATGGGAAAAATGTTATAAAGGCTGGTCTTTCCTTCGTCCTTGATAGTGGGAGCACTTACACTTATCTAAATGGTCAAGTTTATGAAGCTGCATTATCCATGGTAGAGACACTTCAACAATATTTCTATGTTTTATGTCATCAAATTATATATATCTCGAGCTTGGACTGATTCTTGTTTTTTCTCTTTTGTTTAGATAAAGAAAAATATTGACACAAAGAAGTTAAAATTGGCTCCGGAGGATAAAACTCTTCCCATATGTTGGAAGGGGAGTAAACGCTTTAAATCTGTGAATGATGTCCAAACCTTTTTCAAGTCCTTATCCTTACGTTTCTCAAAGGTGAAGAATGCGATGATGGAAATGCCTCCAGAAAGTTATCTTATTATAAGTGTGAGTATTTATCTTATCCTGTTTCTCTTACTTACAAATACATAAGAAAAGCAGAACCTCATATTTCATTTTTGTGTTGGTCAGAAAAATGGCAATGTGTGCTTGGGAATTTTGGACGGCTCAGAGGCTGAGCTAGGGAATCTCAACGTTCTTGGAGGTGAGGGTTGTATAAGAACATTACAACATTGAGATACATTGTTATTGTTAGTAACCCGTAATCCATATTTTTCGCAGATGTTTCACTGTTGAACAAAATGGTGATTTATGACAATGAGAAAAACCAGATTGGATGGACTGCAGCAAACTGCGATCGCCTTCCAAAGTTGTGATCATAGTTTGTTCTGGTTTTATTTACTCTGACTTTGGAAGAGCATTCTCATATGGGAATATTCACTTTTTCTGTTTATTAACAGACGTTATTCTCACTGGGAACGCAGCGGATTTGATGAGCTATAGCACAAACCCACAAATAAATGCGCGGACATGTACACAGGTGATGATTTTGGTGTCCAGCTGCGACGATGGATTATGAGTATTGTAATTTTGTTCACTCATAAAGGTTAGAGAAGCATCGTGTAGATGTAAATTATTGTAGCTACAAACATATGGTATATAGTACTATACATTATTATTATTTATAAGAAGTTACAAGGCGGTACCGTGTAAGATAGATGCTTTTCTTTTGAATGTTATCTGATTGCACTTTGTATACGTATATAACTGAACTGCAGGCTGTAATGGTAGAAATTGAATGTCGTCTGTTGTAATTTTCTTGGAGCTTGTACACAGGGGGATGGCCGAGTGACTTAAGGCACTAGTTGCTAGATTGAGCTTTGATTCTGAGATTGTGTGGAAAGGCAGAGCAGATGCAGGTAATGCAGAAGCTGCTGAATAAAAGAGTTAAGCTCCTGCTTCATTCTTTGACGTCTGGGGAAATCCTCAAAGTTGCGACTGGGGCAACTATGGGTAAATTTTTGTGTTTCGGGTCTCACTTAACTGCCACTCGATCTCACTAGTCACCACTCATTATGGTGCTCATGTAAATGAAGCACACTGAACACAGGCATTAGAATAGACATCCCTGTGACATTTGCTGTGTTCATTATAGGAAGTAGTCTTTGTCAAAAAAAAAAAAAAAAAAAAAAATATAGGAAGTAGTTGAGCTTGAGTCATTGTTTTCTCTTTTTTTTTTTTTTTTTTTTTTGGTGGGGGGGGGGGGGGGGGGGGCTGCGACGTTATGGTTTGAATCCTACCGATGTCAATTTTGCGGTGACAACCTATTTTGTTCCAATTGTGAAGAACCATCTATTAATTCGATTTTACTTTTTTTTTTGTATGCAAGGAACCAATTGAAAAAAGACCCTCCATTAGAAACATCTTTTACGGTGTCCATATGATCGGAATTTGCGATGCCACCAACCGTTACAAGTTAACAACCATCAACTAGCGAAATTGCTACAGTTATGAAAAAAGCTACCCACTACGGCTACTTTTACCAAACATCCAATATCATTTCTTTGATTACAATTTCTTTTTTGTCAAGTTAAATAAGCATGAAAGAATCCACATGAGGTTTCAACTTGTGAAAGTTCCTTGCACATATACGTCAATAATGTACCACATCTCCACAAAAAAAAAATACTCCAATGAATCATGCCCTTTTGCTTGCCTCTATAGTCCTAGTTTACTTTGCATTAAACTTTGCCAAAGAAAGGAACCAACTCAACATAAAACTATTCTTACAAGTTTGATCATTGAACACACTACCACATACCCAAATACCAAATATCTATCTCACTTCTTTATCCCTTTTCTTTTTCCTCTCCCACATTTGTGTGAATCAACCAAACTAACCCCACCCTACCACACCACACCACACCACATTTCCTACACCGTACCTACATCGACATATCTCGTTCTGTACCACACCGGGTTATACTAATATTAACATCAACACGAGTCTAGTAAAACACCGACATAAGTTCACGATATGTGTTTCCTCTAATACAACACCAGGTTAATCAAGATACGATAAGTCGATAACGCCTTTTTAACCCCCAACCCCACCCCCACTACACCTGTACAGCCATCTCTTTATAATTCCCCCATTTCACCTCTTTTTTCAGCACCTCACCATTTGTAAAAAAACCAAACTTCTTTCTTTCTTCCTTCTTTTCTCTCTCTTCTTTGCTTAACCGCTTCTCAACCGTCCGATTGATCGGCGCTCGGAATAATCAACGGCTCTGCTTCATCTTCTACTTCCAAAGGTTTGATTTTTTTTTTTTCATCATATATATTTATTGATCATCTTATTATTGTTTTATTTCGCGCGTAATTTTTACCCCCCCCCCCCTTTTTTTTTTCTTAATTGGGGTTTGATCATCGCTTTATTTTGGACCGATCATCGATTTTATCGTACAATTAACTTTGTTATATAGTTTGATTATTGTTGATTGTAGTATTAATTCGTGATTAATTTGGATTTTGATTAATATATAATTGTGATCATAGCGTTTGTTGAATTTTGTCGGTTGAATATTCGTTTCGGATTATTTTAATTTTAGGATGATCGGATGATCTTTATTGATACCCTTTAGCTTGTAGAGTACGATTCTGTTGTTAATTGGGAATTATTCTGTTCAGTTGATTTAAATTTTGATTATTGAGCTTTAATTCGTTATGTTTTATGCAAATTATTCATAAGCGTAAAGAGTAAGCAAGGTGGCGTTAGATTAGGGGTATCGTTTGACCGATTATTTTAGAGGGTTAGGAAGTTAGAAACTGTTGATTGTTTAGTGAATTTGTGATCGGTTTGGTGAGGTTAAGTAAACAGTTCAATGATGGGATGTTTACGCGCGTTTGGTTTTTGCCTTCGCGAACAATAGGGAGGGGTTTATGAATTTAGATATAGAGGATAGTAGTAGTTTCGTAGGTTTGAGGGTGAGAGTTTGGGGTTGTGATGTGTCCGTGCCAGGGGTAAATCTAGCAGTCTAGGATCACTAACACCCTAGGATTGCTAGCACCCCATAAGTAAAATAAGACCCGTTATTAATTGATTCTTTGGCTTACTTTGGCAAATATGATGGTCAATCTCGGTTAGCACCTGTGTATATTTTATAGGTTTCCTTATAGGTTTTCACATGCGTGGACTAGTTTGTATTATGCGAGTTAGCCTCTATATTTCTTATCTGGTCTGCGTGTGTTCGTGTTTATTATGTTAGGCGGAAGGGGAGGGGGGAGGGGGGAGAGGGGGGGGGGGTGTGGACTGTTGGTCTTACAGCTTTTGAATTTAGATTGGTGGGTTAGAGGGAGAGGGAAGGTTATTAGTTAGTGGTTGTCTTGTGTTGTTAATTTCTGGCGCGTGTTAGTGTGATTGGAACTTTGGAAGTGTGAATCCGGTAACCAAGTGGCTTTTCTTATCATTTTTATGTTTCAAGGCAAAATCTTTTTTGAAATTGTTGATATCACTACTTGGTGTACTGTCTAGAGTGTCTACTATCCTTCTATTGATTTCTCCTTTTAATCTTTCCTCTTTTTATTGTATTTTGAATCAATTTTATCAGTGAAATTGTTTGGTCTTTTCTTTCCATACCTTTTTTTTTTCTTTTGTTTTGTATTTTTTTGATACAAAATCTTTTTTTTGGTGTATTGTTCAAGAGTTAGAGAATGGGCTTTGTAAAGGTGAAGTCTTTCCTTGATTAGTAGTTTCTTGTGACATTTTGACCTTATTTTTAGTTGCTTTAAGAGGGGAACAAGAAATTCAGAAAGTGTGATAGACTGGACCCCAATGGTGAGTTTACATATGCATTCGCTAATCATCTACTATCTTATTGCAGAGAAGCTATTACAAATGGACCTTTTACCAATGTGTTTAACATTGGTTGTCTTTACCCCCAAAGTCTCTATTGAGACTCTGAACTCATCTCCTTCATTTGGAGGGAGGGGAGTTTGTGCAATCTGAAGTCACATTCTTAATGTTGGGGGAAAGAGAGGGAAATCCCAAAGGATGGTCTCAGGTAGTTGCCGACATCCGTATTAGGTTTGTGGAGTTATATCTTTCGTTGGTTTGAGTAAGAGAGACTGCAATAGTGTTGCTTGGGAGGTATTATTCTGACTATAGCAATTTCCTTACTGCCAGGGCTTTATTTGCATTCTGCAGATCTTATAGCAAACCTTTCCAGTTGTCCTTAGGTTATGGTGGTTTCTGACACAGAAGAATCCACACGTGAGCCTTGATTTGGTGAGATTTCATATGCAAAGGCTTGTGCACTTTAGCACCTAAGATGGGCAATACTTCGTTGTCTTGTGAAAGGAGAGCTGAGGACCAGTTTGGCATAAGCAGGAATTAATATTAGTGGGTGTGGTTGCCAATATTACAGTTACTTTTCACTCTACATAGCTTTTCTCTCTTGAGATTGTTCTTCCTCTTGTAGACTTTAGACATTATGCCTTTATGGTAGAGGGTGTAGATCTTCCTCATGTCCAATTGTTTATCAATAACTGAATGGGAAATTGTAATGCTATATTGAATATAAATCTTTTCACTATAAACGTTTCTTTCGTGTGCCCTTACCTCTACCTTCCAGTTTGTGCTAGTAGATAGTTCATATTATTTGATCCTATTTGTCTGAAATGATGGCTTGTCTAATGATGCATGTTGATGTTTTAAGTACGTACCATGTATATGTACGATTTGCGACCTATCAGATTGGCTCAGCTATGTGCATCAGTGGGGTCTGATTCTGTTAGACTAATGTGGCGACAAGGTTTTTAAAACAATCTGATAAAAAAGAATGACATCTGAGTTTTCTCTTGTGCTTATTTTAAACAACATTTTTGTCAATGTGGAATTTTTTAAATGATGTAGGAATAATTTAGACACTGGTTGGCTAGACCAGAAATTCATGGTTTGGAGCTGCTGGTGGTGATGTCTATTGATTAAGAAATTCTACAGATAGATTTGCATCTTTTATGTGTTTGTATAATAAATTAGGTGTGATACATTTTTCCTTCCAAATAATGTGGGATAGAAAAGATTGATAAAGAAATACATTTCTTACATTTTAATAGGTTATGTTTGATCCTTTTTTTGATATTTTTGTTACTTTAGTAGGCTGGATTGCTACTAGTTCTTTTTCTTTTTGTATTTTTTATTTCTCAATTTTTGCAGTGCAAACCTCTGTAAAAGCATCCGCATTCACTACTTTTTGGAATGTAAAATTTGTTGCTGAGAGCAATTAAGAGCGTTAAATGATGAACCTAGTAAATGACATATTTGGATAAGCAGTATGAGTGTACGACCATCGAAATGGGGAGTTGTATCTGGTTGATCACTGGGTCCTAATTTTGTTCTTGGCACTTGTTGAAAGTGGTATAATTATGTTGTCATTCTTATTAATTTACAATTTTTGTGAAGGTATAACAAAATTCACAGCTTGTCTGAACCAACTTTAAATTCACTGCTGAACAGTTATTGAACATTTGAATTAGGGATGTTCTCTATTTTTTTTTTGCAGAATGTGTTGAATGCACTTAAGGTCATATAGCTGTATGAGTTGTCAGTCTAATGTTTAGATATTTCATTTAACTCATACGACCTAGATCGAAATTGAATACTAACAGGAGGATAAAATAGTTTATTTTATTTTCTTAGAAGGGATTATTTTCAATTGACATTGGAAAGGGCTTATCAAAATGTTATATACTCCGTAGGACTTAATACTGTTAAATGAGAGTTTTAATTGGAGATAAGTCATGCTCCCCACGGCTAGTTGGCATTTTGAAGAATTTGAACAACTTAAAAGAATAGCTGAAGAGCAGGTGAAGTCTATCCTCTCTTTAAAGTGATGGTTTCCTGCAGAGTGGGTTAGGTCTGAATAATCTCTTAATTTCTTTTTGTATTTTGAAGCTAGTTCATTTGGACTCCGGTTCATGTAGGCAGGTCCTGTGATGACATTGTGTTGTTCCGTTATCCCTTTTTTGGTTGTCTTTGTCTTATTTCCAGCAGTTCTCTTTTCTTCCTTTTTTTCTTCTTCTGTTTGGGACTATGACGTTGCTGTTGTTTCTATTGTTGTTGTTGATGTCATGCAAATTTGAATTTGGAAGTCATATATTTGATGTGTTCTGCAAGCATTTTGACCTTAAGAAAGATCTGTGCAATTTTTTAATTTCAAAGTTATTTTGGGAATCCTACCCTTTCGGATTTCAGAGATTCGTCACCCCCCTCGCAGGTCCTTTTCATTTGCTTTGCAAATTGTCTTTTGAAGTAGCAATCCTTTTTGCTTCTTGCTCTTTCCTTCTTGTTGTGCCATGTTCTTTTTTTTATGTTGCCATAGTATGTCTCCTATGATTTTTTTATTTATTGCTTTAGGAAATGGGCATTGTCCAGTCTGCTTATAACAATTGGCTGTTGTGAATCCATATGAATTCTGTTTTATGATTTGTTTCATAACTTGTAAAGATAGAAGTAGGGTTAGAGATGAAAATGTGCGTGAAGGCATCAATAGGAAGTCTTGGACATACTTGATGAAAAGAAGTTTCAGTCGATAGGAATGAGCCACTGGTTATAAACTAACATTCTCTTGCAGCTTCTCAGCTTTTAGTTGAGAAAGATCAACTGCCTTTTCTTCCATTTGATTTCTTTGTCTTCCGGTTGTTCTTTTTCATAATTCATATTCTGTTTTGTTTCTCCTCATTGAGCAGCTATGTATGAAAAGAATGTCTTTCTTTTGATACATGGCATTAACAGAATGTTTTCTTTTGATACATGGCTACTTCAGCTTCCCTGACACATCTTGTCTCACTTAGGTCATTCTTTCCTTTCCTCGTCACATTATAATTTGCTTTCAACTGTTTTGGACACTTGGAGAAACTTACATAATCTTTGGATGGGGGATGTTTGATCGCTTTGCTCTGACGTAATTCAGTGGCGTCTGGCAATGTTTTCTATGGATTATGACTCCATTAATTTCAAATCTTTGCCATACTTCCTTTCTGTACAGACATCTCCATTGATTTTATTGTTGATAAATCCTTCATGTAATCTTGTTGGTATAAAATTTAATCTTATTGTTGCTTGTTTAGATTTCTGTTGGAAATAACAAGATCTGGAATGTCCTTTCTGGTTTGATGATCGTGTTTCTTGTTGACATCTCCTTTCGAGCTGTAGTTTCTTAGTGATGGAGCAGTTACCAGTCTTGCATACTTTGTGTGTGTGTGTGTGTGTTTCTTCTTTTTTTTTTTTTTTTTTTTTTTTTTTTTGCCCCTTTTCTCCTGCTCAAGAATGTTATCTGCTTGCACTTGGGATAGCTCTGATTTGTTGTTGTTCTTGTCGTCGTCCAATGAAGTAAGTTAGATATTTAGAGGGCTAGAAAAGAAACTCTCTTATCATCACCAGCTTGCTCGTTGTGTGTGACTATTGTTTTGTGTCACTGTATTAATCTTGTCTATACTCTCACTTGCCTCCTTCTATTCATTCTTTTTTACTTTTTTTTTTCCCTAACTGAAGACCTATCAATTTATAAGTCTCCGAGGAGTGCACATTTATAAAGAAAATCTATCCAGCGTTGTCTGCTCATTCTATTCACTAGAAATTTTTAATTTAATCTTCTAAATTTGTTTCTGAGAATCTTTCTTATTTTATTCTTCTGAAGAGCATTCCAGCTAGGTTGTCATCCTCTATTGATTTCTCGACGGGGAATATTTTATTCACCCATTGGAAGCATCTTGAATGGCAGGTTGCAGATGATTCTTCGCCATTATTATTGGTGGATAATTTGGCTAGGGGTTTTCCGTATCATCTTCGTTATAAATTATGTTGCAGGGGTTGTTTAACTTCTCTTGAACTGGTCTTATATGCACCTATAAAATGCTGTATGCATTTGTTAATCACCATCTCGTGCGAGTGATTTTATGATCTGCAGAGTTTTTCCAATGGCTAATTTGTATATCATAAGTATGACAGTTGTGGACCGTTGCTTTCTGGAATTCTAAGCAGAGTTCTGAGTTCCCAGCTTTCAATGTGTTTGGGTCTTGATCTTCTTCACCTTAGTCTTTGGATGAAACCTCGATGAAATGAGGCTGCATCTTGTTTGGTTTTGTGCCAGTTTTTGGGGCTTGGTAGTAAGTGTCTTACTTCATATGCTGTTTTTGAAGAACAAGTGGTAGTTTGTGTTTCTACATCTGCTCATCAATTTATCAAGAAATGAATGATCAAAGACATTCAATGAACTTTTTGGAAAAGGATAATTTGCCTTACAGAAAATACATTCATGTCAGTGTTGCCCTCAAGATTTTTGAGAACACTGGGTTTGGTATAATTAGATGTTCTTCTGATCTTGAGAAGACTGGGTCCTGCTCTGTTGATGTTTTGAAGGATCAGTATTGATGTAATGTTTCCTCGCCCTATTAGTAGTTAACCGTGATTACGGAAACTTTATAATGTGCATTACTAGGTCAGTGTCCTGAGGCGTCTGGGATACGTTCAGCCTACTCACTGTTAGGGGATATGTCGATATGGTATAAAACATTCCATATTCTTGGTTGGATTGTTTACCCATCTTTGATCAATGGATCTCTGTCTCAAGCATCATAGTTCTCTAGGTTTAGTATAAAGATGTTGGTCACTGCTATGACAAATGCACGATCGTATTTGCTTCAGCCGGAATCTTACTCTCAGTTTCAGGATTTTGTTCTGAGTGGTGGGTGGAAAATTTGTAGATGTATGTTTGGGTGAAAAACTTTGGGATACACTCAGAATTGTTCAGCTTATTTGACAGAAACAATTGGGTATGGAGTTCTGGCATTCGATTGTGCATTTTTGTACCAATTAGACTGAGAATGGTATTGTGAATGAATATTGAGCACTTCATAAAATATATACGGTGTCTCCGTGTATTTTTTTTAGTTGATACCTGGGTAGAATGCAGCCATTATTTTTTTGAGGGTAGAATGCAGCCATTATTACAGCTTGAGTCAGATAGTGAAGTCTGAAAGGGGTATTCTTAGAAGTGTTTGTTTGGGCTGTAACTCTTCTCAGTAGTCTCAAAATTTTCTTCTAGCCAGGTAGGTTTCTCTGACAGCATTACTCCTTACCAGGTAATCATGTTCGGTAGGATCTCATCTTGCTCTTTTACTATTTTATTGGCCTATTAATTGTGAGCCTACGGTTAAGTTGGTAGGGGTAATTGTAAATCTCTATCTGATTGTTGTTTCCAGAGGAACCATTGAGTGACTTTTCATTGTGTTTGCTTCTAGTCAGTGTGTACTCTTTTTTCTTTTCTTTCTTTCTTTTATTCTTTTACTATTCTTTTATCTTTTGGTCACTTGATCTGTTATTCTAGGTTATAGTCAGTAGTTGGAGGAGTACTGCCATTATATTTACTTATCACTGGAGTTTGAATTTGCTAAGTGTAAATTGTTTTTGTATTGGTTCGAAGACAGTTTTTTAGCAGTTGGCGTGGGTATTTTAGGTATCACTCCCTTGGTTACCTAATATCTCTGTTGTTGCCCCATGCCTCAATTATGCCGGTGAAAGACACTGTAGCATATTCTTTGCTAGTAATTGGTTGGCTTAAAATAGGTATCTCTGCAGCCCCAAAACAGTTTTTTTTGTATGCACCAGTGTCAAAGATGTTTTCTGTTGTTTCGTAGGTGAAGACAAATTTGTTGATGATTGGGTGCCCTTATGAGGTCTATGTTTGGTTACATTGTTAATGAAGTTAATGTGAGGCTGGAGACGAGTCTAGTCTACCAATGCTTATGAAGTTACTTGTTTGCAGGCTGCGGTTCTATTTATTGGTGAGCAGGCGACAGTATAATAGTGCCTGATGTAATTATGGCACACAGACATATATACAACCCGTCACAGATATTTGATGCTGAGCCGGATCAACATTGGAATCGGCTGCATACTGAAGAAATGTACCTTCATTTTGGTAATGAGAACTATTATGTACTGTTTGTGATGGTAACGTTATGGTGCTTAAATGCTATTGGTTTTTCTCAACAATCCTGAATCACCATTATACATGCTGATGCATCATTGCTTTACCATTACCTAGTCTGTAGAAATATTTATCAAGCCATATATTCTCTCTTCTGGCTTTCATATGTTTGTTCCACTTGTTTCCCTTTCAGTCTTACCTCTCCTTACTTGTGCCAAATTTCAATGGGACGTTCAAGTGAGGAGTGTATGTGTTTTTTGATAAACAACTTTCCTTTTAAAACAATACCTCGAGTTGTATTCCAGCAAAATAGTCAAACTATAGAAAGTACGAAAGTCAGTTTTTTTTATTCTTATTTTACTATGAACCTGTATTTAAAATTTTTATCTCATTATTTTATGATTTTTTTTGGTTTAAACCAAAATGCAGAACTGTTTTAATAGTAATTTTCGTTGGAGACTGTGATGTAACCACAGAGGAGCTTAATTAGTCTTTCTAGAGCTGATAACTCCTAACTTGCTCTTCGCCTCCTCGCTATGAACAGTACTTAATATAATGCATGCATAAATGATTACACTTGCCTGTTATTGTCATTAATGGGATTGTGTGGTGCGGGAGTATTTGATAGAGTTTCTATGTTGTGGCTGTAGTATAGTCATCTTGTGTTATGCTATCTTTTCATGTTTAAAGGTTATGCTATCTATTTTTTGATACCAGTTACTTTGAACTGCAGCTAGGTCTAATGCTACCGAAAATGGCCCAAACTTTCACCCTGGTGAAAATGGATCAGTAGACCGAGTTCATTATGCTTCTCAGTGGAACTCTGCTGCAAGGTCAAATGGGTATTCTTCATCAGCCCAGATGGTTAATCCTCCCCATTATCAACCTGATACATCTGATCCGTCTCGGGATTCTTTACATCAATCCGCTGCTCCGAATGTCTGTATGGTTTCGGAAAATCATGCTCACCATGCATCTTCCTCAAATTATGGAGTTGAAAGCAACTTCTTTGATCTATCTGTGGGCAATGGGAGGGGCCCATATAAACGTAAAAGCCCTGGGATTCCTGCTATGGGGGAAAGGGGCAGTACAAGTAGATATTACTGTAACGGAAGTTCATCTGATGTATCGGCTTTGTCAGAAGTAAGGCAGGAAAAACCGGCTTTAGATCCTCAGCATAATCGCTGGGAGCCTTTGACTGCTCCTCCTAATTACAGAGGCAATCATCTTTCAATTGGGGGTGAGAGCTCTGTTCGAAATGTGAGAAGCCGGCCTGCTATAGATTTGGAGTCGGACATGTTTAGGACTCATCTACAAGCTAATTACACTCACCATCCCGGTTCAAGTAGACTTCCAATTGATCATCCTGGCTCACTGGATCACTCAAGCCAAACTTCAAGTGTTCCTTTGCCAGAGTGGACTCCTATACATGCTTCTGGTGGCCCTCATGGGAGGATAATGCCCAATAACTTGGGTCACGAGAGTAGTCACTTCTTTGCTGGAAGCAGTGTGGCCCATTCTTCTGGAGAGGTGGCTGGATACCACCAGGAGCACATTCCTGGGAGAAACTCTGTTGTTCCTCCAAGTGTTCATACTATCCCGTCTCATACACGGGGAGTTCGCAGCAGTTATTCTCACAGATCTAACCCGAGTAGCAGAGTTTCTGTGGGGAACTTGCGTATGGGGCATATGGTTCCTTCCAATGAGGGTCTGCCATCAGTTGGAGAGAGCCATTCTTCTAGACATCTAAGACCGTTTGGCCCTTCAGGATGGCGCAACGGTGACAGGAATGGCAGGTCAAGGTTGTCTTCTGATAGATACCGCTTGTTTTCTGAGGATGCTAGCACTCATGAACGCCTTTCCCCGGAGGTAGCTACCTGTTGTTTCCTAGGGTTTCTTTGTTTCTTTTGGAAGATGTCTCATAAGCTACTAAGATTAGTTAGTGAATTGGTACAAGATTGGGTTGGGTTAGGTAGAATATCTGAATGCAGTGGTTGATGCTGGGATAGCTACCACTCACTATAGGGAACTAATAGGGCTGTCTTTTACCTGATTGTAGTGGTTTGGGAAACCTCTCTTTTGTCTTGTCTTGACCAATAATAGATTTCTGTCTTATCATTATGCTTTAGTGTCAAATATGTTTGCTGTTATACTCACTGCAAAATGCCATTGGTGAACATTGCTAATGATTTTATTAGTTTGCCCATAGTGTATTGTGGCGGGTTGTACACAAAATTTCAATATAATTTAGTTGTCTGAGAACGTATATGTGGTCTAGTTGTGTTTTATAGTGGGGAGGGTGAGAGGAGGGGGGGAGGGGGGGGGGGAGGGAGGGGGGAGTTAATTTTTGAAAAACATGGCTGAGTTATAGACTCCTGGGGTTGAGACAAATGAGTTTGTGTTCTTATCTGTCTTTCTTTATCAGAGTTGTAATCACGCTGTTTGGATTTGATTTGCATCAGGGTCTCATGATTGTTGACCGTTCTTCGTTATATGGGTCAAGGAATATGTTAGATCAGCATCGGGAGATGAGGCTTGATATTGACAACATGAGCTACGAGGTTGTTTGTTTGTCTTTACGTATTACTTACCTCAATTCCTATGGGTTCAGACAGTTTTTTCTAACAGTTTTATAATCAGGAACTGCTTGCTCTTGGCGAGAGGATTGGAAGTGTTAGCACAGGTGTATGCCAAGATCAATTGCAGAAATGCATGACAGAGACTGTGTACTGCTCGTCAGAGCAGATGCAGGAAGAAGGAAGATGTGTAATCTGCCTGGTATGGTGTTGTTTTGGTTTCTTTTTAACATATGCTGACTAAAATTTTGATGAGAATTAGACTAGATAAAATGTATTGTGTGAGTTGACGATAGAGTAGACTATCCTGTTAGGCTTTAACCTGCTTCTTTTTGCTTGGAAGTCTAAGGCAAAGTTTTGTTTCCTGCTGTGTTTTTATACACGTTCTTGGTCAGATAGAGGGCATGCAAAACTGTGCACAATAGGTATAATCTTAAAATGTTTTTCTCATGTCTTGATCTGCCTTTTTTTCCACTGAGAAACCTCGACAGAGAAGTTTCCAAATGTTCCTAAAGAGTTCGTGCTGGAAACAGTACTACAGAACCCCTTTTTGTTCCTTACTAGATAGTAGTGAGCATATGACACCGTAAGCTATTGATAATCCTAATGTATGTCAATTCACCTTTGTCAAACACAGGACGAGTACCAGCATTTGGATGATGTTGGGACTTTGAAGGCTTGTGGTCACGATTACCACGTGAGCTGCATCAAGAAATGGTTGTCCATGAAGAACTCGTGCCCCATCTGCAAGGGTCCGGCTGTGCCGGAGGATACAAATGGCAAATAAGTGTAAAGCTTTTGTGCATGCATTTTAGGGTTTACTCAATTCTTTGTAAATATGTCACAAATGTAGCAGCTAAGCACCATCCTCTGATGGAGGATTTGTGTAGAATTGTTAAGACTATTGCTTAGGTGTTGTTAATTTACTTCAGAAAGTAGCGTACTTATGTGTTGTAATGCTACCGGAACTTGGGACTATAGATTATATTTAGCATATAATAGCCATTTGTTTCAGATAGTGGTGCATTGATTTTCCTTTCCTGGTATCGGTGCCTTGTTTACCATGGTGCCTTGTTTAGCATTGTCGATCGGGCTGCTAATGGACAGGTTAGCAACAGGGGGGTGTGAATTTTGTGACGTATTTAGGCTTTGTATATAGTTTGTGTTAATGAGATTTAAGCCAATCAAACTAATTAAGGAGGCAACTCGCAAGGAGCTTGATGCAATGTTGTATTTCGAATTTGGAGTTTCCGTTCAGTGTGGACTCTTATTCCACAGGAGTTACGTTCATGGGACTTCTCAAAATGGTATGATTGAACATAAGAAGTGAATTTCCACAGGAATTAGGAATTATCATTTGCTATGGTCCATTTTTAAATTACGTGAAAACCCGCGTTGAGTAAACTCCCGCATTGTGACACCAGCCGGTAAAGGGCCACAGGGAGGTCAGCCAACTGGAGCTGACCATCTCGACTTAAGGAGGCAAGAGGCCATGGGGATATTTTTCACTCAATGTCCAAGGAGTGTAAGCCATTGGAATTTGGAGTATCAACTATAATAAAGGGGCGACAGGGGAAATGTAACCAAACAAGGTCGCTGCTCCGTAGCTTCCGAAGCTGTGAAAAGTCCAATAAAGTGTTTGAAGTGAAAGACGAGTACAAAGGGGGATTCTTCTTTACTAACTAAGCCACCACAATTGGGGCGGTTTGTTATGATTTTGGTTAACCCAATTCTGATTTTCCTGTTGATGGGACTTTGACCAAGTTTGTTGATAACCAAAAACTTGGTATTCGGGAGAGAAGGTGTATAGACGTATAGTTTATGTACAGAGTAATGTTTTTAATCTTAAGAATTGAAAATGATAAATGATTCAATGTACCAAACTACCAATAGTTATAGGAGATAGGCTATGATGATGTGTGTTTGAATAAATAAAATATGATTGAACATTCACCAATAAAGTACTTTGATCTTTAAATTGAATAAAATGTGGAGACCACTTAATTCTGGTCACCAATGATCAGACCACTTTCAAAGTCCCGGGACCATAATATAACCATTGGCTCGAAGCTCGAGTTAAGACGAGTACTATTTGAGACCAACGTTCGAAATTTCGCCCAAACTGTCCAAGTCACTCCAAACGACGTTTTCTTGGACTCCTTGACGCAACACTCTACTAACTAGTCTACTCACTAGTCACTACAAACTCTCTCTGAAAAGGGCAATAAAGCCAAAGAACATTCCTCTTTGCTCATGCATTTACAACTCTTCTTCAAGAAGTCCCAATTTTATTTCATCATTCTTTGAAAAAAAAAATTAAAAAAAAAACTTCAATTACAAGCTTACAACTTGATTATTACTCTCAATCTTCTCTGTTTCCTTCTTCATTTTCTTTCATCTGGGTCACTCACATTGTCCCCTAAAACTGTAACAATGGCGCCAAGAGGAAGACCTAAAAAGGTAGCTTCTTGATCAATTTTACAAACCCTCTTAAAACCCTTGTTTTAATTTCTTGTTTTTTTGGGTATTTTGTGTAATTTTTTTTTTTTGTTTTTATGGGATTTTTGTGTGGATTTTGTAGGTGGGTCTGAAGCGTATGGATGCTGCAATTGATGCTTTGAGGCCAATGGGTTATTCACCAGATTTTGTTAAACGCAAAGTCAAGGAATTGTTGGATGTATGTGAAGAAATTTTAATGTTTAATTTCTTTGTTAAATTAATGTTCTTGTGAATTTTAACTTCTTTAAGAAGTTAAGTTTGGTGGGTTGCTCTGATCGAATTAGTGAAATGTAGGTATATGGTGATGAAGGGTGGATGTTCATTGAGGAGGCTTCTTATAGCTTGTTGATTGAATACATACTCGAAAACGACAATGGTGGACAATCCGAAAAAGGGGAGCCTTCTTCTAAGGTTGTTCTTGATTTTTTTGCTTTCTTTGTGTGTGCAGGAGTATATGATAATATGCCCTAATTTGTTGAGTGCAAAGATGTCATTTTTCGGATTGTTTTGTGAAATGTATATTTGTGTAGAATCGTCATCTTGATGGTGTTGCTGATTCATGCTTGGACTGATTGTTGTTGTTGTTATCGCGGCTGTGGAAATTGAAATGTTGAATTGATTGATTTTTAGAGAGGCCAATTTTCGAACTTTATTGTCTTATGTAATTAGTTGTACGATAAACAGTCATCATGGTGTTACTGATTCATACTTCGACTGTGTTATTATTGTTGTTGCTGCTGTGTAATTTGCAGTGTTGAATCTGTTTTTTTTTTCTTTCCTAAAGAGGTCATTTTCGAACTGTTTTGTCTGGTGTAATTGCGTGTATGGAAGTATGGAATACAGTCAATATAGTGTTACTGATTGATGCTTTGACTGATTGTTATTATTGTTGTTGCTGCTGTGTAAATTTCAGTGGTACAATCTGTGGTTGATTTATCTAATTTGACTGGGTTTTAGAGTAGCAATTTTGAAGCTTTTTCCGTTTCAAAACCCAATCCATGCTTATGATATAGTTTTGCTTGGGAAGATTATATCTTTTTCGTCAATCTATTGATGTCGACCATGTGTGACGTTTGAAGCATTCTCAGAATGAAGATGCAGATGAAGGTACCCCAGAGTTTGAGCCTTCGAAAGCTGGACCATCATGTGAAGCTAATGAGCCTTTTTCCTGTAGTCCAGATAGTCTGGTGCTGAGTCCTATCACGGGTAAGTGGAGTGCTTGCTTAGTTGTCCTTCCACTATTTAATTTTCTTTTTAATGAACATTTGAGGTGCAGCCATTAATTTTTCTTAGTTTATTATGCAAGATTATAATGTAGATGGTCATGCATCTGCAGCTATGAATCCATTATGAGTCTGAAATCTCTAGTAGACAGTTTTCGTTCATATTCTTGAATTTAATCAAAGTAAGGCTTTTTTGTTTCCAAAGACGGGGTCTTGATGTATAGGTTTGATGGGTTATTCTTATTTGTCTGTCAAGGGCAGTATTTTATACACTAATGCTTCAGTGATTGCAAAATGACTTTAATATCTGTGAGTTACTTATCAAAAAAAAAAATATCTGTAAGTGAGTAACAATATAAGCAGACGGATTAAATCTCCAACAATGTTCCTTTATACGAGCATTGTGTGCTGAGTGACTTCCAAGTTTGCTCCAATATTAACATAGTCAAGATTTGTTAGGAAGGATGCTTTGTTGACAATTTCTATCAACATGCATTTCTTTTTGTAGTTCTGCATGCGTTTAAGTCTGTCGCTCAAAAATTTCTTTTTTATTCCTGAAGGTCTTAATATCAAGTTCAAAGAAACTGTTTCTCTATAACCCACCATAAAGAGTGCTATATTCTAATGCTGACTCAATAGAAATAAGTAACTAAATTAACGTTTTAACAATGTTAATATGGGCAAGTATCGTGTTGAGGCTTTTTTGAATGAAACCAATGCTAGCATAGCTGAGGAATTCTTTCTGTGAAAATATTATTTACTGCATAGTATATAACAAGTGCATGGTCACAATGTGAACATTTATTTGGGAAGTGCTTTGTCACCAATTCTTATCGACTTGTCGTTACATTTCTTTCTCCAGTTCAACAGTCATCCGAGACTGTCTGAAACTCTAAGATACAAGAATGTTAACTTTAGAAGTAACTTATTTTTCTGTAATAGACTTATAGACCATAAAAATTGATGGCTGTTTGTGCTGAAGGCTGGAACATAGAGACTGCAATGAGTTGAACACCATTCGATAGTGTCTATTACTACAGCAGGGAAAAATTTAATCTTGCTGTCGTACAGATATCCGTATAGAGAAATCTTACTTTTATATCACGATTGTGCACCAGTAAAAATTTTCATTTGCACTAAGTTGTGTGCGTAGTGGCTAAGCTAGGTAAGGAGCGAGGACTTGAATACTCTTTTGCACAAACCTAGTTCCTGAGATCGACTCACATTGATTGATCTTTTTTTTTTCCTGGGTCATGTCCTGCTGATTGATTAGCTCTTGAGCAGTAGTTGGTAATTGGTAGTTGGAGTTCATGCCAGGGATCTACCCTAGGTGCATAAAAACTGATCGTTCCCATTCTTAAAGCTGTGAAGTGGTTGATGGCTAAATCACTCATGGAGTTTAAACAGATGAGCACAGTAGCATGTGAGAATTTGTCACAGAGACACAGACTTATATGGTTTTAATGTCGTTTACACAGTCTGCCTTGCCAAGTTGTTTTTTTTTTTTTTCCTTTTATTTTTGAGGTTAAAACGGGAGGGATGAAACTGCAATCAAGTTTGCCATTCTAATACTTTTCTTAAATGAGCCTAGATGTTGCATCTTACCAGCTGTTAGTTTCACACTTTTACTACAGCTCAATCATTCCTTGTCATTTTCAAAGCCAGATGCCATGTCTGATACGAGCACTTTTTAGTCCTCGCTATTGTTATGGTGCTTCTAATTGGCTTTTTCAGCTGAGCTTAGAGTTCAGTTTAGAAAGAGAAGAGTGATAGAAATTGAACTGATATCCGTGATTGGCGTCGATGTTAAATTATATACGGAGTACTTGTTAATCCGTTATCTTGAATATTTTTTATTCAAAGTTTACGATTTCTGTTTCTTTGCTATATCCTCCTTGACCATTCAAAGTGGTTTACTTTTTCTGCCATTGTGTGCATTTGTCATCGAAGAGCCTTTCTGATTTGATTCTTTTCTTGAAAGTAATGCGAGTGTACAACTCCAATGCTCCTGCATATATTATGTATAATTTTGTGGATTGTACTCTTTTTAAAAGGAGTTTGGTGTACTTTGTTTGCTGCTTTGTCGTCTGATCCTACATTGTTTTATAAACATTTTGTTCTCACTGAGCTCATTTTTCCAATTTCAATGAACTGTATTAATTAATGATGGTGGTAATTAGTTATTAAGATATGTGTTGGTCTTCCATTTGAAATACGACATCATTATGCTTTGGAGTACATAAAATCTGCATCAATTTGCTCAAAGATTGTGTAAGATCATGGAGCCCTCACTACTTTCCGGCACAGTATTTCTGTTGCGTGTTTGCTCTGGAATGATACCTTATTTTAATTCTTCTTTTACAGTGCCTTCTGCTAGACTGCATGCTCGTAGTCGTTGTTATGCTTTAGCATCTTCAGTACAGAATCTGTTGGAGTAATTAGTAATGTATGTGTGGCACTTAGATGTATAATTGTATGCCCAACCTTTTTTTAATTACAAAATTAAAGATTTATTTCTGTGCTTGTATGTCTCAGCTGGCCTATCAACCTCTTCGTTTCTTAGTTTTAGTCTGTTTGCTTTTCAGTGCTTCCCTCTCTTCCTAATGGTGAAACCACAACTCCAATCAAGAAAGATGCGGTAGTTGAACATAAAGGGCTGGAGGATGCTTTTGCACGACCCCCTGGATTCGGGGATGTCCGCTTGGCACAAATTCATCCTACAAGAGTGCGGAAACCATGCTTAGGGTGGATTGGCCCAAAGGATGATGAAGATTATGTTCTGCTGAAGAAAGCCCCTGTTACAGGCTGGATGATGATGGGTGAGAGGCGGAGGAAACGCAAGTCTAGATGGGATGTTGGGCCAGATGACATTGTATGAGAGAGCTTGCACTCTCCTGTACATAACAGCAAGTATAACACCTAGTTTCTGAGCTGTGACCAATCTGACCATTCTTTTGTAAAACTTCTGCCATTAGTTATTTAGAAGTGAGGGTTCGTACCCCGATTAGGACAGTTTGTAGCAAAAGGTCGAGCCCGTGCTGATTAGTTATGGTTATTTTAGGCTGACAAGTGACATAGTTCCGACTTTGGGGTAACAAAAAGAAATGTAGCAGCACAAAGCACCAGGATGTTCTTACACAACTCCCTGTGTAGTTTTCCTTACCGATGATTTAATATGCTTATGTAGTTTTACTAGTTACCATGTTGATTCCTGTAAATACTGCTTGTGTTGCTTGTTAAAGAATGTTAGTGTGATTCATAGAAAAGAGCACCAGCAGGCAGAATCTACAAGAACATTGTTTTCGGAATCTGGTTTCTGAACATACCAGGGTCGCGCAGTCATCATCCCATTGAAGAAATAAGTTTCTATCTGGTTTCCTTACCCCATATTATTCGCAGGAGGGGAGGATGAGTGCCTTTAACAGGCGTGCTATGCGATTATAGTGCCTCGGTGGCTCGTCTTTGGCTCTGATATTTGCTTCCGATGTGTACATTATTGTGCAGCTCACTCGGCAATGACATGGATGTTTGAAAGATTGTGCAGAAGTAAACTATTGTGCAGGCACTAACAGCAACGAAGCATACTACTCTGCTTGCATGTTGCAGTATACTAGTATGTACGGAGTAGTATAGTCCAAGGATTAAAGGATTAGGCAGTGGCTCAGGGGACTATGAAATACTCCGTAGAAAACTTCGATAGCCGGTTGAACCGGAAACCGCCGGTGGTCTGGTATGATTGGCTTGAAAAATCAAAGGTGTTTAAACCCGGTCAAAACTGGGTTGACCTGGCCGCTTCTATTCGGTTTTCAGCCGGTTTTGGTTGAAACAGTTTTAATGACTTGTGAGTTTGTGACTAGACTTGTTAAACGGGTACTTGGATAGGACTCGAAATTGGGTAACCTTAAGGAACATGTGTGCTAAGGTAAAAAGTGCGAAATACATTATGTGTGCTAGGATAATTCGGCTTGGATTAGACACTTTTTAGGATAACGAATAACCCAATGCATTTTGCCAAAATCGTGCATAAGTATGCTAAATCCACTAACATAGGCCAAGGTCAAGTCGAGTACACACCATAGCATACCTTCAACAGATTTAGTGGTCGTTTGGTTGCCTCTTAAAATCATGGGATTGAAATTTTTGAAGTTGTTTGATTGCCTAATATCATGTGAATTTCCAATTCCTACAAAATGGAGGAATTGACTTACCTAACCCCCCATTGGTAATTGGCAATTCCTGTGTGAATTCAATTCCTACATGCAACCAAACAGTTTTGAGAAATTCATGTGAATTTCTACAACCTGTGAAGTGGAACTTCATTGACATTCCGAATTCCCGTATACAACCAAATGGCCACTGTGTGTATGAGGAATCTCATACACTACCACTAAAAATATGACAACTCAGCAGAAAGACACTTACCATGATACTAATAATTGTGATTGACTCAATAAAAATAATCTCACCATATTCCCTCATCCTCAACCCCTCTCTCTCCACCCTTGTCAAGTTATCATTCAACCTTGAACCACCACCAACAACCACCGCTTGACTACCGCGTCCGTCAGCCCAACCACCAACGACCACCATTCCGACTGTCCCGTCCATGCCCCACTAACCCAGCCAAGCATCACTCTCTTCCCTCACCCCCCAAGTCCCAACTCCTCTTATTAATTATCACCGACCCACCACTTTGCCCACCGCGCCATCAGCCCCAACCACCTACGACCACGATTCCGACCTCCCCTTTAGGTTCGCCCATGGTATAAGAACCCATGACAGCCACCATTGATCAATGCCGGGGACTCCTCCGCCCCTCCTCGAAATTATATATAAATCAATTGATTTGGGGGAAAATGACCTAGGCAATGGCTGAGCCGTGGCCGTGACGACCGACATATCTGGGCGGCCAGAGTTGGATTGGTGGATGCGCGGCGTCTTGGTGGACCAGCATGGCATCGATGAGCGATGACAGCCATAGCGCGCGCGGGGATATAAAATTAAAGGAGGAGAGGTGCATGGTGGATGGTGGTTAGTGGAGTGGGTGGACCACCGTGGTTGGGAGGGTTGCCGTCTATGACCAAGTGGCGGTGGTGGTAGGGATGGGAGTGGACGGTGGTGGTGATAGGTAGGTGGGTGGCTGTGTCGTTGTGGGAGGGTGGTTCTTTTGGGTTTTGCACTTTTCTTTAGTACGTTATTAACACTCAAATCAATCACACAAATTGCTAAAGGTACGATGTATGAAGATTCCTCATACACTCAGTGTATGTGTACCCTTATCCCACTTAAACTTCCAATTACACTAACTTAAAATGAGCACAACTATAGGAGTTACATCACTTACATGTTTACATTCTCTCAATTTGCAAACGAACACAAAATTTATTATCGACTCCTAACATAGTTTCTTCGGTACAAAACAAAAAAGAAAAAAAAATACCATACATCGATTAGATTATATTAGATTAGATCGGATCAAATGGTAAATATTATGCGTAATCCAAATTACGAGACTGTAAAAATGTGAATCATACTTCATCGTGATCATTACGCTTAGACAGCAACAATCAACAACAACAACATGAACATGATGACATAAACACTCTCTCAGATCTCATCACATAAATCAAATCAAATCAAATCAATTAAAATCCCTAAAAAATGTCGCCACCACCACCGTCACAACAACCGGACACCACCGCAACGCCGCCGCCATCCTCCCCAACCGCACACAACAACTTCTCAATCAAATTCGGTACGCCGGAAGCACTCACCGGAATCCGCTCCCTCACCGACGTCGGCACCATAACGCGGCTCCTCCACGAGTGCATTGCCTACCAACGCTCTTTAGACGACGACCTCTCCACCCTCCTCTCCCACCGCACCACCCTCGATTCTCACCTCTCCTCTCTCCTCAACCACTCCCACGTCCTCTCCGTCGTCCGATCCGACTCCTCCGACATCCTCTCCTCCGTCGTCTCCACCTCCTCCCTCGCCGACGCCGTCTCCGCCAAAGTCCGCGAACTCGATCTCGCTCAGTCTCGCGTATCTCATACGCTTCTCCGTCTCGATGCCGTCTCCGAGAAGTCCGCTTGTATTGACTCCGTCCGCGCCGCGCTTGACGCCGATGACTATGAAGGCGCCGCCGGAAATGTGAAGCGGTTTTTGGAGATCGATTCTAAGTTCCGTGACTCGGCCGGGTCGACTCAGCGGGAGGAGATGTTAGGGTATAAGAAGCAGTTGGAGTCGGTTGTTAAGAAGAGGCTCCTCGCCGCCGTTGATCAGCGGGAGCATCCGACCGTTGTTCGGTTTATTCGGCTTTATCCGTTGTTAGGCATTGAGGAGGAAGGGTTGCAGGTATAACATACTTGTTTTCGCAATCGTAATCGTAAATTAATTCTAGTGTGAGACCGTCTCATCGTATATAATTTAGTTCACTTGTTATGTTTGGTGTGGTTGCCTTTGATCGTTGTCGGTTTTTCGAGAGCAGTTGTGTTTTTATGTGTTGTAGTCTGGTAGAGTATTGAGATTATGATGCAGGTAATTGGGGGATAATGTTGGTTAAGAACAATGTCGGTGTGGTTCAGTGAGGATTATAGGGTTTTGTGTGCTAATGACGATTGGTATTTGTATGTCGTTATTCGTATTTCTAGCGAAATGTGGTTCAATGCTGTAAATATCTAGGTCAATGTAGTTCAGTTTTGATTTAGGTGTGAATCTCTGAGTAGCTCTGTGTACTAGCTTTGAATAATTACGATAATTACGATATTATTTGTGATGGTTGGTTTTGGTATGATAATTACGATATGGTGTTTCATTGCGAGGATTGAGGGAAGGGAAGGGGAGGGGAAGGGAAATTGGATCCCGTATTCCCTCCATTTTCCTCTGATGTTGTATCCAAACTAAGGGCAATTAGACTCGTCCCTCTATTTCTACCTATCCCCACAAAATGTCAACGATCGATTTCCATGTAGTTATACTTATATATAGGTGTGGCTTAATATGATCAAATGTTGGTAATCGGTAATTTGAATTCAATCAATGCTGAAAAGATTTGTGTGTTTGATATGATGGAGTGATTGTGGGCTAATGTGGGAATATATAAGTCTGGTGGTAATGATTTATTTGGAAATTTGATTGAACATGGCATTGTCTGCAGGTATATGTGAGTTACTTGAAGAAGGTGATAGCAATGAGATCTAGAATGGAGTTTGACCAGCTAGTCGAGTTGATGGAGAACAGCTATTCTGGTAATAGCCAGGCAAATTTTGTTGCTTGCTTGACTAATCTGTTCAAAGATATTGTCTTAGCTATTGAGGAAAATGTTGAGATTTTGCATAGTTTATGTGGTGAAGATGGGATAGTTTACGCCATTTGTGAGTTGCAAGAAGAGTGTGATTCTAGGGGTTCTTCAATTTTGAAGAAGTATATGGAATATAGAAAATTGGGTAAATTGGCATCTGAGATCAATTCCTACAGCAAGAATTTGCTTTCTGTTGGGACTGCAGAGGGTCCTGATCCTAGAGAGGTGGAGTTGTATTTAGAGGAGATTTTATCTTTGACGCAGCTGGGTGAGGATTATACAGAGTATATGGTTTCAAAGATCAGAGGCTTGAGTTCCATTGATCCTGAACTCGGCCCAAAAGCAACCAAAGCTTTCAGAAGTGGAAGTTTTAGCAGGGTTGTTCAGGATATAACTGGGTTCTATGTCATCTTGGAGGAGTTCTTTATGGTAGAAAATGTGAGGAAGGCTATTAACATTGATGAGCATGTTGATGACAGCTTGACAACATCCATGGTAGATGATGTTTTTTATGTCTTGCAAAGTTGTTGCCGAAGGGCAGTCTCCACTTCTAACATCAACTCTGTGGTTGCTGTATTGAGCGGTGCTGTGAACTTGTTGAGTAATGAGTACCTCGAGGCTTTGCAGCAGAAAATGAGAGAGCCAAATCTTGGTGCAAAGCTGTTTCTAGGAGGTGTTGGTGTCCAGAAGACTGGTACAGAGATTGCCACAGCTCTAAACAATATGGATGTGAGTAGCGAATACGTCCTTAAACTGCGGCATGAGATTGAGGATCAATGTGCAGAGGTAAATCTAGATCTCTATTGATCCCTATTGTATGCTTGATATTTCTTCTGGCAGTGTTTATAGCCCTGATTTTGGATATAGAGATGTGCTCTAGGAAGGAGATTATTATATAGGCAGGTTCATCTTAACAATATTTTGTGTTTGCTATTATGTTTGACCTGAAACTGGATACATGTCTATTTGTAGTATGATGGTTTTACTGTGCTTTAATGTTTAGCGTATGACCTTGTAAGTTGTGGCCAACCGTGATAATTCTCCAAGGTCATGTGTGCAGGAATGCTGCACATTTGTTGTGCTGTATGATGTTTATGTAATGTGTTATTGTTAAGGCATAGAGACCATGCTGAGGCATTAGTACAAGTGTGTTGTCCTAGTAGTTTCTTCCTGTCGGCTGACCAGTTGTTTCTTGAGAGAATATAATTAAGAAAGGAATGATCTTCAAACTTTTTGATTACTCTGGAAAATTTTGTTCTTTCCCTTTTTGAGTTTTTCAGTTGATTACAGAACTTTATTCTCGCGGTCTCAAGTGATATTTTATTCTTTTGATATATGCTTATGATGTGTTCTTTTTGTGAGCTTTACCATGAGAAATGAGCATAGTTGCAATTTTTTGTACATTTTTTACTGGAAATGGTGTTAAGAGGATATGTAGCAATATGATGTGTACGATTATAATCAATTTGACTATTTTTCTAGGTATTCCCAGTTCCAGGTGATAGAGAGAAAGTGAAATCTTGTGTTTCTGAGTTGGGGGAAATGAGTAATACTTTCAAGCAAGCACTCAATGCTGGCATGGAGCAGCTTGTGGCTACTGTCACTCCTAGGGTACGTCCAATTTTGGACAGTGTGGCGACCATCAGTTATGAGTTGTCTGAGGCGGAATACGCGGAAAATGAAGTAAATGATCCTTGGGTCCAAAGGCTTCTTCACGCTGTTGAAACAAATGCAGGATGGCTCCAACCTGTAATGACCGCAAATAACTATGATACATTTGTTCATTTGATCATAGATTTCATTGCCAAGAGGCTTGAAGTCATTATGATGCAGAAAAAGTTCAGCCAACTTGGAGGCTTACAGCTTGACAGAGATGCAAGAGCTCTGGTGAGCCATTTTTCAAGCATGACTCAGAGAACAGTGAGAGATAAATTTGCACGTCTTACCCAAATGGCAACTATTCTAAACTTGGAAAAGGTTTCTGAGATTTTAGATTTCTGGGGTGAGAACTCAGGGCCAATGACCTGGAGATTAACTCCAGCAGAGGTGAGGAGAGTGTTGGGTCTGAGAGTTGATTTTAAACCAGAAGCTATTTCGGCTTTGAAATTGTAGTTCTTTGTTGGTTTGTCAATGGCCCACCTTTTTCCCATATTGGCTTTCTTGCTTTCTTCTTGTAATTTCTTGTCTCTTAGTACTAATTCTATATTCCTTACAGTTTGGACAAGAAGATTTTACATTCTTTAATATATAGACACATGAGCTGTATCATTTACAGATTAATATTGCCGTGAGTCATTTAAGTGAGTTTGTTATTCTCTGGTGTGCGCTTTAATGTACCTTATTATATCAGATCCCTTATGGTTTGGTTGTGTGATGATTCTTTTTTTCTTCTTTTCCTGTTTTTTTTTTTTTTTGTTTTTCTTGGGTTTTGTCTGTGCCCTTTTGTATCTGTGTTACTTGATTAAACGATGTTCTGATCTCTTGTATTCTAGAGATACAATTATCAAAAGGTTATGAGAATACATTGGATCTAGATAACCTGGAATCTTCTATTTGGCTGATTTTTTTAGTACATGCCGACTAAGTTGATCTGTTCCTTCTTTAGCTGCCTTTCACCTTGAAAATGAGTTTTGTTGATGAAAGATAAGTTACTGAGGGCAGAAGAATCGTAGCTGATTGCTATTCGCCTATTCATGTGAAGACTTTCCTGGATTCCCTGCTAATTGGCTTTGTATCTTCTGGACCAGCCACTGCATACTCGGTAAGTTTTATCTATATATTTATGATAAGCTGTTAGAGTTTACATATTGGATGTGATTTCCGAAACAAACTCGAGATTGTAGGAGTCTGGAAGGTAAACTAAGTCAACTAAACAAATACTTTTGACATTAGGATTTGTCTGAACATCACAGCATCTGAGCATCATATGATGATATATCATATCTTCTCTGTATTTGGTATTATGCCTAGTACTAGTATTGCTTTTGGCTTATCAAGTGTTAGCAAGTTCTGGTTTTATTCACCATTTTAAGTATTAGTCCATTCTTGGTGGTTTATACCATTCATGTATGTAAGCTGTCTTTCTGTAGGTTTGAGAAATACCGATTATGTAATAATTACTTATTGTGCTGGCTGGTTAACAGCTCGTATAACCATATTTGAGTTTTCTGAATAAGGATACCCTAAGGACACTGGCTAATCAAGCAATTATCGGTTGAAGCAAAGATTTGCAGGTAAGATTTTAATTGATGGTTTCTGTGACTTTTGCTGCTGATGAACAATATAGGTAGTTATTCCCATTTCCCATCCAAAGATGTCCTTAACTAATAACTGTACAAGGGTTATATGGCAGCTTACCATGATACTAGGACCCTGGAAGCTGGCCTAATGTCACTGCTCGGTGGTTCAATTTTTTTAAATCACCGCATTTGTCTATTTCTGATTCTGGGGTCACAATTGCTAAATTTGAAGCCAAACCATATTGGTCATGAATCAGTTAAAATTTTTTGTTGGTGAGAGTCTCAAGGACTCTTTAACTCTTTCTTTTAGCTAAATTTTGCTGTACATCTAAACGGCCATCTGATTTGACTGACCTTGGAGCAAAAAGCTCACTAAGATGATGTTATAATGTCGAAGGGTACTAAATGTGCTCCTAGAATAATCAATCAACTAATGCTGCCTAATGCCTGTGATTCTGGTTGCAACTTGGAACATCACTTGTTAACTTCTTTTTTGCCAATAGGTTGAGGTTAAAGTTTAGAATTGGCTCATCTTTTTTGTGAACTTCTTAGATCTAACTATCTAAGTATGATTATGGTACTTTCATAAAGGTTATTAATGTTTCTGAAGGTTGGAAGGGGACTGCGAAATGATCTGAATCATTTCAAAGCAATTTTCCCTTAAACAAGTAAACTGTATCATATTGTTGAAATCAGTTATTTGCCTGATAAACGCCATTCTATTAAAATGCCCTTTTCTTTTCCGAAAAAAGAACTTGTTAGTGATTTGCGTAGCACCATCTCTAAGGTCCATGCTACACTTTGGCATATGTAGTGAAGTTACTTTTTAATGAGACTCTGAAGATTCGTAGCTTGTGGCATACTGGCATGCTGGTGATTCTGATTACGGAGTTGTTTCGTTAAACTTTTGTTAACTTATTATGTTGATAAATTGACAAGGGAAGGCTTGCCCTCATTACACCCTTGTGGTGGGACCCTTCCCCGGACCCTCGCTTGTCGGGGACGCCAATGTGCGCCGGGCTGCCCTTTATTATGTTGATAAATGTTCACAAAAGTTTAGCCCAGAATTCCAGAAAGTTCAGATTTTCTTCAGCATGTATAAAAAGGTACTATGTGCAAATGTTTTAGGCGGGGGGGAGGGGGGGGGGGCTCGTAGCTCCTGTCTTTGATAAAAGAAAGCAAAGAAATTATTTGATATAACATCAAATTCTTGCCAGTAAGACTTGAGCGCATCTTGCTTTTCTTATTTTATATAGATGTTGATTTTGGTTTATAGACGTCTACATTATATACTTAGGGGTGTTGCTCTATGGAACTGTCAATGCAAGTTTCCTCTTTGGTTATTCATACATAGTTTCGTCGTGTTGGTTGATAGAAATCTTGACGCAGGTTTCCTCTTTGGTCATTCAGAAATAGTTTCGTGTTGTTTGTAACTCAATGGTAAGTCTCTTTACATCCTACTCCTCCTTACCTCACTGTAGGCGGGAGCTTTTAAGACGTTGAGGTATTTGTTGTTGGTTTTATAATGTCTATTTTGCAGCTGGCAACTACTTCTGTTGGAGAGTTTCAATCTGCTCTACTCGTGTACCCTGTTCAAAGAAAGTAATAAGTGTTGAAATAGCATCATTTCCATTTTCGAGTGAACTTCAAATCCTTGATTGTACATTACTCTTACAGACCTTTTGGAAGTTTCATGGTGACGTTTCTTGCTTTGCCTTTGACATCCTGTTGGAAATTAACTCTACCGTGTGAGAACTTGGCCGCCATTAGGCTAACCTGTTGCAATATGCTGACAGGTTTTTGTTTTACAAGCTTCTATTTATTCGTATTCTTAATTGTTCTAAGGTCCAATAGTGGTTATGTTTAGGATGCTTCATACTTCATTACCAATTCATGGGACCAGACCTAGAATCTGACCGAGTGACTAAAATTTTGTGCTGGGCATACTCTGAAGTCTGAACCATACTTCACCAGCAGTCTGAATAAGTGAATAGGATGTTTGTTTCTGCTTGTGCGTTACGCTCTGTTTCCGATATCTCTAGTTTGCTTGTACTGTTTGGCAAATATTAACCAAGACTCGACATACCGTTGGGCTTGAGCGGCTGGGTGTCGAGCTCATGATAGCCCGCTATCTCTAGTTAAATATGACAATATGACAGTAGTAGGATCGTAGCTTTGGGTTGGCACTTTTTTTTTTCTTTTTTTTTTTCTTTTTTTTTTCTTTTTTTTTTTGTTGGGGAGGGGATTGCCTTTGAATTGATGAATTCGTGTTATTTGAAAGGAATCATGACACTTCTAATCTGCCTTTTTTTTTTTGATGGGGACGTCTCATTTTGCAAGTCTCTAATCTTATGAAAAATTAGTGGCTAATTTGGTTGCTGAGCAATAATGCAATATCATTTGTAATTCTTATAATTAAGAAATCCAAAGTCTTTTTTTTTTGACAACGAAAGAAAACCAAAGTCGGTTAAATGGAAAATATGGTTTACCTTGGCCGCCTTGGCAAGTAGGAATTCCTCCAAAAATTCACATCTCACATTCAACCTATTTCAGAAATTCTCGTCAACTCCCAACTTCCTCGAATTCGGAACTCCATAGGAATTCCGACTTCTCACAAGTTACCAAACAACCACTAGTCGAATAACGATCACCATCATTTCTAATTTGGAGGATATACCATGAACCAATAGAGTGCAAAAATCTGGTCACAATGTTGAAGTATCAATGCCCTTGTGGGGATGTCTCTTGTTGGAGGGTCCAGTGTGTATGCTACTACGACCACAACTCCATTTAGCCTTTGTCGAAAATGTATGTGGAAATCGGAGGGTCCAGTAGCCGTGACCACATTTTCGCAACGTTGTCTTGTTTAGGAAGATTTGGGCCCTGTTGTTCAATCGTTTTCTTTCACGTTTAAGATACTCTTATTACAGCCACACCATGCTTAAGTAAGTGCTCCATCTTGATGTCTATAACTCCCTACTTTGGCTTCTTTTTATGGAGGTGAGCTACTCTTCTATTCTATCTGTCATGGATTCTCTTTGGTTTCAGCGAATTGTCCTCTTAGCCGAACCCATTTCCGGGATTTACTCGAAAACCATTGCACAGTCTTGTGATGAAGTTGAAGTTTCTGATCCTTCGGAGGAAGATTGTGTTTCAGCAACAGACTCTTTTTCGAGCTCGAATGCTTCACAGGTTTGTTTAACTGTCATTTCAGTTTTAAAGCTTAATTTTGTCATATGTCTGCATAAAATGAGCTTGAATTTTCTTGCCTTACCCTGTTCTGCAAATACAGATAAGATTGAAAAAATCCTACTTACCATGTTGTGTATATATCAGTAACGTTCAGTATAGTCAGAATTTCTCTGATAATCGAATTATTGTAAATTAGATCATATATATAGGTTGGGTTCTGCTAAGTTTACACATTGTTGCTTGTATGAAGAACTGAGCTTTTATTGATTTTCGAATTGAGTAGGATGATTGCAAAATTGAATTAGAGGAAGAGAAAGCGATTGAATGTAGCGCGGAAACAAAGATGCCTGCAAGGGTAAATTACAAGAATGAAGTAGAGGAAGAGAAAGCAATTCAATGTACAGAATTAACAGAAAGAAAGAGGCCTACAAGGCTAAGTACTGTAAGCAAGAAAACCCGATCACAATCATCTTCGCCATCAGTTCACAGACCGCAAAAGAGCCTAAGTGACGATGACCAGACACTGCACAGGTTCCTGAGCTGCAAGACTCTGCGTGAGCTTGAGCAAGTAGAGCTAAAAGGGTTTGTGGATTTGGGGTTCCAGTTCGAGAAGGACAGACTTAGTCCTCGGACTGTGAACATGATACCGGGTTTGCAAAGACTGAGGGAGCACGAAACTGATGATGTGATGAATGTAAATCTTGCAGCGAAAGCTTTGTTGGATGGCAAAGAAGATGAAATCGAAAATGATAACAGGGTAGTAGTGACAGTACCCTACTTATCTGATGCGTGGATGGTGAAGAAACCAGATTCGCCTTTGCTTAGACTGCGTATGGCTAGGGTGTCGACTGCTCAAGAGATGAAGAACTGTCTGAAGGTTTGGGTTAGAACTGTCGCATCTTCTATAAATTCTGATCTATGAATTGAATGATTAGTACGTACAGATGAAAGGATCGGAACTACGATATATTATGTGTAACTCGTGTGTAATTGAGAATATAGTAGACGACATATATTACTTGAACGTTACGATTAGCTAATAAGCTCGCAATCATTGTAATGCTACATTGCTACTTCCCCATTTGCAATTGTAAAGAAAATGTGGGATTAATGAGAATTTACGTTGATGAGGGCATTAGAGAGACGAAGAGGAATGAGTTTCGTGAAAATTTTCAATCATTTGTAATTTTGATTAGATTTATCGGGATAAATTTGTGTACGCCTGAATTTTTACCCCGAATGCGTGGTTTATCAAGTAATACATGAATAAGTATGTATCAAAGCGAGTTTGCTATTTTCTGTTGGTTATATACTCATCTGATGCGTTTGGAGGGTGGTGATTTTTACACTTCTCGTATTGATCTTTACACCCCCTCTAATTGTGACATGTGTTTGGATATACATCGATATAAAATCGTCCATTATTATCAAGTGGCACATCTTTTCCGAATTTCCAATAATATCACTAAAACGCCTGATATTACAACCATCATAATCATCACACACTTCACTAGTGTTTGACGATTGAAGGGTAAATTAATAATGCATGCAAGTGGTTAGAAGAAATTACGGATAAATAAGCAAATACAACGTCACGCAAAATCATTAATAAGATCAAAGTAATTAGGGCAGAGTTGCACTAATCTAATAAATGGCTATTAACAAGTTGAAATTTCTTCTTCTGTGTAGTTAGTCTTTGAAGAAAGACTGCGGCGTGTGATGATGACCATGGACGGAGTGCGACTTGCACTTATGCACTGCAGATTCATGTTGGTTTGCCAAACTTTGCATTTTTCCGAAAGGGTAATTATTTTGCTGAGATAGAATTCAAAAATACTACTCGTAGCATTCTTGTGATCAAGGCATAGCATTGTTGTCATTGTAGCCTGATTTTCATTATATTTTTGTTGCCTTGAATGTTGCAAAAGACGATTCATTTTAGTCGACCACAAATCATTTTTCGAATGAGCTGAGGCGGTTTGGCTGTGATTGTTGCTGTTTTATTGACTGTACATTAATTTTTCTAACTCTCAGAAAATTATTATCCTTTTGAAACATGCGTTTCTAAAAAAATATACGGAGTAAACAAACTCGTTCATATTCAAATGAAATGTTAACAAGTTTCCGAGCCAAAACTTGTAATAATAATGTTTAGTACTCATATTGGAGCTGACATTCTCGAAAATTTAGTGGAGGAACCGAAGAAAGAATCCACTATTCCGGGCCGGTGGTGATGAACTGATGATATTGGTGGAAAGTTTTGTGGATCGCATGCATCTTTCTTTTAGTTCACTTGGTGGGTAGAAAATGACCATTATATAGTAACTTAATTTAATTTCGCTCTACAAATTAAGTGCGCCGTAACGCAATAACAAATAAGGAGGCCGGAGCTGACTTCTAACGTTCGGGGTATGGTCCAATGCCGCATGCGTAGAGTATATATATTTTCGAAAACATGTGAATATGGGATGTTTGGTATCGTTTCTGTTTTCAGTTTTCAGGGGTTTTTCTTTTTTAAACCAAAGTCCCGTTTTTTAAAATTAAAAAAAGCGGTTTTGAGTTTTCAGTTGTCAGTTTTCATTTTCAGTATGACTATTATAGGTTCATACAATTAAAATTTATTTTTGTAACTTATTTAACTAAATTTTTTACACAAAAAAAAAAAAAAATTGAAAACGGCAGTGATATCGAACGGCCTGTTGATAGATTGTGAAAAAATTAAAGTTTAAAGACTAAGTATAATATTTATGTGTTAAATCAGACTATCTTTATTTTACGAGATTAAATTCACCGTTGACAACAAGCCAATAATGGAGGACCAACTAACCAATTGAGATTAAAAATGGCGACTAATGAATGTTTTAGAGATGATTATGGATAATAATCACTTAATGCTAGGGTCCCCATCATGGATTAACCATAATTTTCTTGTGCTAGCAATAACTATAACCAAAATCACAGAAGTAGTGCAATTTTAACGAATTCTTTTCTAACAAGCTAAAAAACAATTTTCCACATTTTGCATTTCTGGCTGCCTATAAATTAGCCGGACTTTGCATCTCATAATAAACTTACCTGTAAGAAATCAATTTCGAGAAGAGGCAGAGCACGCATTAGACTCAAAAGCCACCAACATGTCTAGTTCCTACTTTCTTCTCTTGCTCATGTTACTAAATCTACATCTTGGTATACTTCTAAATCCCATTTCTTCTTTAATTTGCTAGCACGATAATACACCCTCCGTTTCTTTAGAGTTTTGCGTTTGGTTAGTTACTGAAATTTAGACTAAATGTTGACAATCTATAGCAACAAGCAAATGAAGTATTCGACTAATTTTGCGTTAGACAACTATACTACTGCTCCTATATGAGAAGACATAGATGTCAAAATGTTAGCTTAGCTTAATTAGCTAGCTTAAAAATCGATCAATCAAAGACTTTTTTTTCCTCAACTAATGATTAGGCATTAGCAGATGATACTGAATTTTGAAGTTCAACCTCTCGGAAAAGTTTTTGGCAAAATAACTTTTTTAAATTAATTTTTTTTCCCAGTCTCCTACATTATCTGATGACCATTAGTATCGACTACTATATCACGAGTTTGAGTACATGCATGGATAACTAAATTTTCACTTCAAATATTTGTACATTATCGTGAAACTAGGTTCAAGCCAGTTAGAAGTGAACTACTACTCGGAAGCATGTCCAAATGCCGAAGCTACAATCAAAGAAGAAGTGACAAAGTTATACCAAAAGCATGGGAATACTGCTGTTTCGTGGATCAGAAATCTTTTTCATGATTGCATGGTTAAGGTACAAATGACATGTACTCGTACCATAGTATACATAATTAAGTTTTATACAACCAGATGGTATATACTAGTATGAAATTAAATGATTATCGTTTCCCATAATACGATTAATTTCAATGACGGATCTTTGCTAATAGATCGATCTTTATATATCTTATTACGTGCTGGTTCAATGTAGATTCGTAATATTAGTAGTAAATAGTATGTTACGCTTCATACTAACGCCTTTTTAAAACTCACTCATGCAGTCATGCGACGCTTCAATCTTGTTGGACGATGATACAAAAACCGGCATAATGTCCGAGAAAAGTGCATCCAGGAGCTTTGGCATGAGGAACTTCAAATATATTGACACAATTAAGGAAGCTCTAGAAAATCAATGTCCCTCCACGGTTTCTTGTGCCGATATCATTGCTCTTTCAGCTCGAGATGGCATCGCTTTGGTACAAACATACTATACTACTACATATTTACGTACTAATAACAATACTAGCTAAGCTAATATTACATGAAAGATATGAGATAGTACTCAATTTCGAAAAGTAATGACATCTTCGACTATTATCACATTTTGTCAATAGTGTTGAAAGAAACTACGACTCATCGTGTTATCTCATCATTATTATCTCATTTGTAGCTTCTAATTTAATTTCTCGATCTATAACTAACTTTGATTCAATATGCAGTTAGGAGGACCTCCCATAGCAATGAAGACGGGGCGTAAGGATAGTGTAACAAGCTACGCAAACGTTGTGGACGAGGTTATTCCAAACCATAATGATAGTATGCAACTCGTATTGTCTCGGTTTCAATCCATTGGTATCGATATTGAGAGCACTGTAGCTCTTTTAGGTGAGAGTTCACTACTTCGTGATTTAATAATATACTCCCTTCGTTTCCATAAAATGTTAATATAACTTGACATAATATATAACATTTCTAAAACGCGTTACATATCGACAGGTGCGCATTCGGTAGGACGAGTCCATTGCATGAACATTGTAAATCGGCTCTATCCAACTACAGATCCAACTCTGGATCCGGAATACGCAGAGTACCTTAAGAGAAGATGTCCGAACCCTAACCCGGACCCGAAATCTGTTGATTACGCGAGGAATGATCTCGACACGCCTATGTTGTTGGATAACTTCTACTATAAGCATCTATTGCAAGGCAAGGGACTAATGCTTATAGATCAAGAACTCGCCTCGGATCCGGCCACGTTGCCTTACGTCGAAAAGATGGCCGCGGATAACTCGTACTTTCATAGCCAGTTTGCTCGAGCTGTGATTTTGTTGTCTGAAAATAATCCTCTGACTGGTGACCAAGGAGAAGTTAGGAAGGATTGTACTCGCTTGAATAGTAGTGTTAACTAATAATATATGCAAAATGCTAATGAGCATAAACTGAGGAGTTTAACTGGACGTATGATTATTAATTACCGTCCTGTAACCTTTTGTGTGTAACCGTCAAGTATGAAAAAAAAAAATTATATAAAACATACAGTTTATAGCACTGGTAACAATGAACAATCTCGCCAAAAAACTCAAATATGGTTGAGTTATAATAATACTTCAATGATTCATATTTATCGAATTATATATCGAGAGCCGAGTATTATTGAAAGGTAATTTTTCATACAACCGTGTTATCAATCGCATTTGTTTTGAACATTTTCGATATAAAGAATGGATGTATATAAACAAGAGAACAAAAAAACGTAAAAGCAGAGTAATATATACTCAACTTGTAATATTTTGTATTGTCAATTGTGGGAAAAGGCTTATGATTTTCTCATTTTCCTGCTTACTTACTGGCAAATTTGTCGAACGTTGACTTTAACGAAGTCAATAAAATGATAAATTTAGCATGAAGATGCGAAGATACAGATAAGCTATGACTCTACTGAGTCTACTCCTATACTGTTGACTTCTACGTGTGTTGGATCTTAACATGCAGATTGGCAAAATCTTATCACGAGTGATTAGCTATAGTATCCAAAAATATAAATGTAAAATGGTATTTAGGAGGGAATTAAATGACGTTACTCATATTTGTTATCGTCTTTAAAATCTCGGATTTGGAAAGAGATCGAGTTTAAATAACAAAAGGGTAGTGAAGTAGTTAGGATTATATTACTTATCGAAAACAACACATTGCAAGTGGGGGACTAAAAAATAAAGTAATATAATGAGTTAATGACATGATCGATAGTTATTCTAACTTACAAGAATTTCACACTGCCAAAAATGTGTATAAATGAGTAAAACACGCCAATGTAACAATTGAGGCTAACATATTTACTATACTTATATTAATTTTTTGCCAGAGCTGGGAAATTACGTATAGAGGTGTATGTGCATATTTAGATCCAGATTGCATCGCATCAGAAGTTGACCGGTTAATTATTAGTTTTCGGTCAATCTTATGAGTGTTATACGTACCACCTAGATAATTATAAGAATCATCTATCCGTCTTATTTAGAAATCACATTATTATTCTAATTAATTAAGCTACTTGATTAAAGAATAATAATAATGCATGGCTTCCATTATTATCTAAAACAAATTGCTTGCACGCATTTTGTCTCATCCTTAACAAGCTAAATATCGTAATTAATTAATGGAATTTTCTTTGACAAAGACAATAATTAGTGAGCTTTTGTTTGCTATATATATTCCATCCATTTTTTCATTGATATACATCGATCTCTTCCCTCAATAGCTCTCAAGATATATATTAAGCTATATATGGCCTCCTCCATAAAGCCACGCTCTTGCTCAACCTTCATTCTTTTGCTATTTTCCTTGCTTTTGCAATTTCATTCTGGTAAGTACCTTGAATTATTGGCTTATATATATGATTTCTTTACATGAATTGTCATATTATTACATACGTACATCAAATATGATTCCGTAGTATACGTATGATGATGAGCATCAACCATCAACTTACACTATTGGTAGAGTCTGTTCTTTCACAGTCGACGACATTATATCACAAACTGAGAAAGATTATCATCAGTCGTTCATGAAATCATAGTCTTTGAGGACATATACATGACAATGCAAGTTTACTACTCGTAATGTATACATAAATGTTTCATATTGCTATATATACGTACCATTATCATATTTTTGTTAGATTTATTTACAAGATCCATCTACTAAAGATCAATCGTTAGTTTTACGAATCTCGGACTTTGAAAACATGTCGAGTTTAATTTAATAGTACAATGATGGTCATCATCAGGTTGGAGTGAGCTGAAGCTGAACTATTACTCCACAAGATGCCCAAATGCAGAAAGCATAATCAAGAATGAGGTGCAAAAGTTGTATGAAGAACATGGGAATACTGCGGTTTCGTGGGTTAGAAACCTTTTTCATGACTGTATGGTTCAGGTACAATACTACAATCAATCCCTTTTGCATGTCACCTAACGTTATTCTTGTTTGATACAATCAATTTCATGTTAATTAATTGACGATCTTTCAAAAAAAAATCGGTGCATATATGAAACGAAAATTATTGGATCTGAATGGAGTGAGTAACGTCAAGTGGTCAATGGAATTGTATATATTCATGGACAATTATAGGCTGACGTACATCAATTATTAGGTCTTTTACTAATAATTCAGCAGTTTATCATCCTACTATGTGAGTAAGCTCAGCGGCCAAATGCAATAATGTTATCTATAATTGCAAGTTGCTTGTTCGAGTGAGCTTATAGTACAGTTTTATTATAGTGTCTAAAAACATCAAATGATGCACATAATGACATAATTAAGTCTCGTCTTGTATAGTTGTATGTATCTTGTAATGATCTAGCTCACCAAATACTGTGTCAATTGATTATACTTGTGTTAACGAAGTTAGTACTACCGATGTCTAATAACTAATGTAACGTACGTGCGTACATGTTTATTTGATGATTGTTTACAGTCATGTGATGCGTCACTGCTACTAGACTCAAACACAGCACTAGGTATCAATACAGAAAAGAACGACGTAAGAAATTTCGGAATGAGAAATTTCAAGTACATTAACACTATCAAGCAAGCACTTGAGAGCCAATGCCCCGCTACTGTTTCTTGTGCCGATATCATTGCTCTTTCTGCTAGGGATGGTGCTCAATTGGTACGTCTATTATATATGCGTCTTTTTTTGGTTTATGATCGAGTTTTTACCATATCTATTATTGGAAGTATAATTTTATTTTGCACTACAAATTACATCATTATCATGATTAGATCTGTATTTATGAAGCTGGGAGGACCACGCATAGAGATGAAGACGGGGCGTAGGGATACTAGACAAAGTTATGCAGCAGTGGTTGATAAGTTCATTCCCGACCACAATGCCTCAACTTCCTTGCTTCTTTCTCGCTTCAAATCGATTGGTCTCGATGTGGAAGGAGTCGTTGCAATCCTAGGTATGATTTAATGTATACCTCTTTTGGTTTTCTCAATTGTTAAAGTTCTCATTTTAACAATGTATCCATATATTTTAAGTTACGGGTTGTCAAAATACGATATGTATACCTGAATAGAACCCTTACCAATTCGATCGCCTTGTTGATCAAAATCTTGCAGATCAACTTCAGTACTTCACTAGTGTCACAAGTACTCATTAAGTTGAGACTATCACCTAATCTTTAGGGAGATGCGTCAACATATACGCACATGAATATAGGATTAGGTTCATATGAGAACTCTATCCCTCATGGGAACCATGAGAACCATTACTAGCCTTTAGATGTAAAAATAGGAGGTTGAGATACACTTCTTTATTTCCCACTTTTTCTCTCCCTTTTTTTTTTCCTTCTCTCTCCTCCCCTTTCCCCACCCACGACATTCACAATTTCACACTTCCTCACCACCCACTGGGCTGCCACCACTCACCGCCACCATGGACCACCTTTCTCCAACCATACCTGCGACACCACCAAGAGGAGCGCACGACACCCGCAACCTAGCCCCGGCCACCGCACCTCCCTCCTCTGCGTCATATCCACATCGTGACCCCTTCCGTCGTTCACACTTCGACGTGAAATTGAACATCTAGGTTTAGTAAAATGCACAATGACCAATAGTGACGATTTCTCAAGGTGCATTTGACAATATCTATTTGTGCATTGTACTATTGGTAATTGTGCATTTTACTAAACCTAGATGTACATTGCAAATCAATTAAATGTGCATTCGATTATACTTAATTGTGCATTCTAAATCTATGTTTTTCGTCGCCGGAATCATGTTGGGTGTTGTTGGCTTAAGGTGAGAGAACGATGAGAAAGAGAGAAATTGGGGGAGGAGTATGCGGAATCGACATCGAGGAGGTTGGGGATTAGATCGCCGGCGAAGGGGCGATTGTAGTGGTGGTGGTGGCTCAGGTGATAGTGGTGGTTGGCTCTGACCGGCGGCTGGTGGTTGGGTGTGACCGGCGGCGGGAATGAGATGGGGATTGGGTGGATCGTGGGTGGGGGGAAGGGAGGAAAGAAAAAATGGGGTTGAGGTTGTGGGTTTCTTTTATTTTGGTAATTAATCTGAAACATTTATTTTCTTGATCTAATGGCATAGAGGAGTTCTCATGGTTCTCATGGGAGAAAGCGTTCCCATGAGAACTGAACCCCATGAATATAATCTTATAAATAAATAATTAACTCAAATTAAACTTTAAGTATTACCACAAAAAAAATGATTGGATGGTACAATCGAAATTTGGATGCATCGTTGAATATGAAAAATTACCAATTATCTAACTAACCAAATGGGCTTTCTTGATAGAGGTCTACAATGTAGACACAATTAATTTGTCTACAATGTAAAATTGAGTTGATAGTAGTAAAATTGAGATCGGAGTAGTAAAATTAATTGTAATGAAAAATTCAGGTAGTAAAATTAATTGGGTGAGTAGTAAAATTTTGATAGTGTAGTAAAATTATTGCTGATTATAGACACTTTTGAGTGTCTACACTATAGACCTCTAGCATTGTCCCCTGATTAATTAGTCAAAGATCGATAGTCAATTACATAGGTACAAATAAATTAAATTAAGGTTGGTCTAATTATAATTAGTCGGCCAATCCATATATTAATTATAGGTATGATCATCAAGGAATTCAAGGCTAATGATAAAGGATAGATCATGGACAACTAGTTGTTTTGTCTGTTACATCTCATATGTGTTTTCATATGTGTATCCTTTATCTAATTTGTGTTTTCTAACCCGTGTGAGTTGAACCGTTGCCTAAGGCCCTGTACGATAGGAATGCATCTTTCTGATTTGATTTGATTTGATTTTAATAAATCTGATCTGATTTTATTGGCTCTTCTGATGAAATTTTATTTGAATGACTCTGATCTGATTTGAATGGCTCTGATCTGATCTGAATAAAATTCGAGATTAGTGTTAATTATGATATGATCAAATTTCTTAAATCTGATCTATTTGAATGTCTATGATCTGATTTAAAAGACTCTGATCTGACCAAATTTGATTTGAATACTTCTGATCTGAATTTAATAGATATGATCTGATCTGAATATTCCGTTTATTAAGTCCTATCATACAGGGCCTAAGGCACCAAAATTTTATAACAAATTCAGATAATACGTAAGGCTTTCATAAAAATTCTCGTAGAATCGAGTTCGTTTTCGATGAAAAACGAAGAAAATCTCGATCTCCAAACAAAAATTTGTTAAGTGCAAACGGCTAGAAGTTTACAGTGAAAACAGAATTAGTTTGTCTACGATGCATGTTGTAGTAAAATTGTGTCAGTAGTAGTGAGATTGAGATTGGAGTAGTAAAAATAATTGTATTGGTAGAAAATTTTTTTGTGTTAGTATTAAAATCTTGATAGTGTAGTACAATTATTGCTGATAGTAAACACTTTTAAGTGTGTATACTATTGACTTCTAACATTGTGCTTGTTAAGTAGCATAGAACGATACAAGTGCACGTAGCGTAGTGTTATATATGGTTTCATGCATTTACATACGAGTTAACAAACAAAAAATATTGAAGCCGAGTTTCTTACTATAGAGATATACGTTTATTGTTAGTTGTTATAACAATATGGATCATGTTTTCAAATTTGCCCAAACATTTGTGTTTCCACTAGATGGCTCCACTTGCTTAAGTAATAAGAAGTGTAAGGTAGTGTTGAAATGATCGAGTTAGGTTTTGCCTGATATAAATACTAGGAAGCAAACTAAACACTAGGTTTCTCTAAATTATTTCTTAAGTAAAAATACGAATAAAAAAATAGACACAATAAATTGCTTTGGAATGATGCCTTTCATCTTGATCACGTCTTTTATCTGTGTGAATTGGCTAGTTGTGTAAGGGTCACAAAATTTTGAACCAAGTTCATAGTGTGTTGTTAAGAATTGCAGTATATCACGACACTAATGTACATAGCGTAGCGATAAAAATGGTTTAGTTCATGAGTTAACAAAAATGTGTATAAGCAGAGTTTTATTGTTATAATAATGATAGGGGTCATGTTTTAAGTTTTGCCCAAAGCATGTGATTTCCATTAGATGATTTCACTTTATGTATTGTAGTATAAGTTACTAGTTTTAAGCCCGTGCGTTGCACGGTGCAAATATTATATCTTATTTGATGATTTTACACTTTTCATCAATTGTGTTAACACTTAAATGATGATTAATAATCATGTTTATTAAACCCCGAGTTAATGAAACATGTTCATGTCTATAAGCTACTTTATTTATTTCAAGTCCAATATAAGCTACTTTATTTATTTCAAGTCATACACAACATACTCGTTTATTGATGCTAAACGTTATTTCATAGTATAATAGTCCAATATAACCCTGTCTATACTCGTTTTTAACTCTTCAAAAGTCAGACTAAAACTACTTCAAATCTCGACTAAATGTATGAATTAATATTTTTTGATATTTTCGTTGGATGACTCTTAACTATTGCATATCTAGCATACAGAGTACATATGAATATATGAAACTCATTTTGAAATAGATTTCAAATTAGATTTAATAAGATGTATGTCCTAAATTTCTAATATACGTTGATAATGTCGTGTCATAATTAAATGGTTTTTAAATCGTAGATTTATGAAAGTTGGTCTCTGTCGTTTATTTATGCTAAATGATAAGCTATTGATAATACTATATCATTTTATTTGCAATAGATCACACTCATTTACCATATGGTGGACTCTTTAAGCATTTCTATCACAGTTGGTCTCTCTTATTTGTTTATACTAAATGATAATTAAACGATTGATAAAACTATATCATTTCATTTGCAATACACTCTTTCACTATAAGGGGGACTCTTTGAGTATTTCTCAAATGATGGACTCTCTCTATGCTCTTCAAAAATCCCTCTTTTATATATATATTATAGATTTACGTCGTATTTGGTTTAATGATTCTCTAGTTTTGCATGTTAAAGTAGAGGTAATACAACATTAATTGAAAAAAAAATGTGTTAACTATGCACAAGTATATATTATTCTAGGTGCTCATTCAGTTGGAAGAGTTCATTGCGTGAACTTAGTGAACCGACTCTACCCAAAGGTTGATCCAACTCTTGACCCAAACTACGCTACATACCTTAAGCAACGTTGTCCGACTCCGAATCCAGACCCAATAGATGTATTATATGCACGGAATGATCGGGAAACGCCGATGATCCTTGACAACATGTACTATAAGAACTTGTTGAACCATAAAGGGCTGCTTATAGTAGACCAAGAATTGGCGTCGGATCCAACCACATTGCCATATGTCAAAAAGATGGCCGCTGATAATAAGTACTTCCATGACCAATTCTCTAGGGCCATGATCGTGTTGTCCGAGCATAACTCCTTAACCGGAAATCAGGGAGAGATCAGAAAAGATTGCCGCTTTGTGAACAGTAAAATCTAAGACTGTAACTTTGTATAGTCCGAATATATAAACTTATAGTATCATCCATGTTTGTGTTGATCGAGTTGAAAACAAATGTTCGACATTGAACAAAAAGTTTGACCACGAACGTTGTAAGTGAATAAGAAGCATATATTGTATACTGTATATTTCATATATACCATACGAATTCCTTCATGTATATATTGTGCATGATCAAAGTTCACTCGATCGTGGAAAGAGCTTCGATCCCTTTTCAAGGGGATTTTGAGAGGCATTTGAAAAAATCAATCTAGCCAAAAGTCCAAACTAATATTTCCATTAATTTTAGATCATATTGAGTTCGATTATTATCTAGTTAATTACTTAATTCAGCTATAATTAGGCAAACAGTAGTGACTAGTGAGTGAGTGAATATTTTGGAAGCTAAGTAAAAACAAGCATGAGAGTGAGAGCAACTGACGCACGATGACACCACCAAGTCACCAACCATAAAAAAACACACACACACACCAAACTTTCCAATGTGAACAAGTTTCACTTTTTACCACTGTAAAAGGAAACATCCAAACACAAACAACACAACAAAAAGTCTTTCATTTTCCCTTTTTTTCCCACCATCCCCCGGCAAAAATAACCGTTGGAAATGTCCACGTGTTAGCTAACTAATCCACCTGTCATCCTCAAACACTCCCTTGGATTCTCAACAGTTTAAACTCCCACCCATCACTCCTCTTCCATTCCTCCTCCAGCTTCACTCACAAGCTTCACACTCCCAAAACAAAACAAAACAAAACAAATCAAAAGTAAAATATCTACTAATGTCCCCTGTTTCACACCACTCATAACAAAACTAACCCAATGTTACCCACATTACTATTTACCCCCACTACCACCACACCTACCACCGCCATTTTACTATTCACCACCATATTATCCTCCTTTCTCAGCTGTGTAATCAGTGGAGGAGATAGCGTCACCGATACGACACAGTTCGACTTCGGTACACTTACTCTAACAAGCTTGAAACTTCTCGGAGACGCACACTTAAACAATGGAAGCGTACGCCTTACAAAAGACCTCCAAGTCCCCAACTCCGGCTCCGGCAGAGTCTTCTACTCTCGTCCGGTAACATTCCGGCAACCCGGAACCAACTCTCCGGCGAGTTTCACCACCTTCTTCTCCTTCACCGTCACAAACCTCAACCCGTCCTCCATCGGCGGCGGTCTCGCCTTCCTCCTCTCCCCCACCGCCGACTCCGTCGGGTCCGCCGGCGGTTACCTCGGTCTCGGACCGGGTCCCGCCACCTACGTGGCGGTTGAGTTTGACACTCTAATGGATGTGGAATACAAGGATATTAATAGTAACCATGTCGGGTTGGATCTAAGCTCGATGGTTTCGACCCGAGTGGCGGATTTGGGTGAAATTAATGTTGATTTAAAGAGTGGTGATTTGATTAATACTTGGGTTGAGTATTCCGGGTCAACCCGTATTTTTAACGTATCCATTTCTTACTCCAATGTCAAACCAAAGGAGCCACTTTTGTCATTTAATCTTGATTTAGATGAATATGTTAGTGATGTTATGTATGTTGGTTTTTCCGGGTCAACCCAAGGTAGTACCGAGACCCATAGTATTGATTGGTGGAGCTTCAGCTCATCTTTCGAATCCGAATCCGAACCCGTACCCGATTCTCCACCGGATTCTACAACATCACCGTCGTTGTCGCCGTCCTCGCCTTTATCCGGGTCGACTATATTCCCATCGCCGCCGCCAATGGGGGTAGTTACGACCCCGCACGCGCCTCCGCCGGCGATTGCGCCATCCGGGTCGAAACCGGGGATGAAGAATAGCCAATCGGGTTCATGTCATAACCAATTGTGTAGACATAACCCGGTAGCGGTAGCCGGAGTTGTAACGGCAAGTGCATTTTTATTGGCGATATTTGGTGGGATATTACTATGGTGTTTTTCCAAGAAATCGAGAATGTTACAACTCGGAAACAATCGGAGCTCGTGCTCATTTGCATCGGATATAATCAGGATGCCAAAGGAATTCAGCTACAAGGAGATTAAATTCGCAACGAAAACGTTTGATTCGAGTCGAATCATAGGTCACGGCGCGTTCGGGACGGTGTACAAAGGTATACTGTCCGAAACAGGGCACGTGGTCGCGGTTAAGAGGTGCAGTCATAGTGGTGGTCAAGGAAAAGAGGAATTCATTTCGGAGTTGTCCATTATTGGTACGCTTAGGCATCGAAATTTAGTCCGACTTCAAGGGTGGTGTCACGAAAAAGGCGAAATCTTGCTGATATACGACCTTATGCCAAACGGTAGCTTAGACAAGGCGCTTTTCGAGTCGAGAATGGTGTTACAGTGGGCGCACAGGAGGAAGATATTACACGGGGTAGCGTCCGCATTGGCGTATTTACACCAAGAATGTGAGAATTTGGTGGTTCATAGAGATGTTAAGACAAGTAATATTATGTTAGATGAAGCGTTTAATGCACGTTTGGGTGATTTTGGGTTAGCTAGGCAAATTGAGCATGATAAGTCCCCGGACGCCACGGTGGCGGCCGGGACAATGGGGTACTTGGCACCCGAGTATTTGTTAACGGGTCGTGCTACGGATAAGACGGACGTGTTTAGTTACGGGGCGGTGGTGCTCGAGGTGGCGAGTGGGCGGAGGCCGATTGAGAAGGAGAGGGTTGGAGGGGGAAATGGGAATTTGGTGGAGTGGGTGTGGGGGTTGCATACGGAAGGGAGGTTGGTCGCGGCGGCCGACGAGAGGTTGAATGGGGAGTATGATGAGGGGGAGATGAGGAGGGTGTTGTTGGTTGGGTTAGCTTGTTCGCACCCGGACCCGACGGTCCGGCCTACGATGAGGGGTGTGGTTCAGATGTTGGTTGGTGAAGCTGAGGTCCCAATTGTACCAAGAACTAAGCCTTCTATGAGTTTTAGTACTTCACAATTACTCTTGAGTTTACAAGATAGTGTCTCTGATTGCAATGCTTTGCTTACAATCTCGACTTCTTCGTCCGAGCGTAACTTGTTCCTTGGTCATGAGGGTCCTGAGGAGCTTGTTTAGTTCAATTACGTTGCTCAATTTCGATATCATCCTCTCATATTGTTCAGGGTGGTGCAAGGCGTAAGACGTGCTCACTTTTTCGTTTTTAGATTTGTCATTTTATAGTTATGTACATATACAGTTAAATTTTCTTTTTTTTTTTGTAGCTTAGCTTTACTAGGTAAAGATGATATTTATTTCATTACATTATTATGTATGTATACATATGCCAATAATATCAAAACTTTATAGGTCATAAATCTTTCTCCTTCTCCTAAAGGAGAAAAAGGAGGGAGCAAAGAAATTAAGTTGACAAAGGTTGTAATATGCACAAAGTGGTGGCCTGTAGGGCTTTAGGTAGGTAGATCCATAGTTTTGTGTAACAAGTTCATTATCACTCACTTATATTGTTGTATCAATGCACATCACTTATTGGATTGGCTGGCTGGCTCTATTATCCAAAATCTCGAGTTTAAGTCCTAGAAATAAATACACCAAGCGTATGGACTATGAAGAGAATCTTATCGATATGGCTCGAATTCAGATTAAACCGAGTGGGGGTCACAAACATCAATGCAAATAATGCAATGACAACGGCTAATCAAGTAATGAAGAAAGATCAAAGAAAGTAATGATGAACCTCAAATTTCTTTGTTATGATTGGAAAGAAATTAGTAGAAGAATTGGGGGAAAAAAGTAGTGGGTCACATATGCTATAGGTTAACTATTGTCAAAAAGGCACCCCCATTTAGGTCTTTTGAAGATTAAAGGTTTGATAAAGCGTATTAGTGACATAAAAGAGTATATAAATTTTTTTTTATTTTTTTGTGTTCTCATCTTCCTCCATTTTTGTGGATAAGAAGAAAATATTATCTCATTTTCCACTCTTCACGGGTCTTCCATGAGGTGTTTAACGGCTCTTTCTATCTTCTTCAATAAATAAATGAATGTTTTCCCATTCTAATTAAGTTCCTAACTCCCCCCACCTTCCTCGTAAGAGCGTTCCACACTCCATTTTCAATGGACGTCGTATTTATAAATTATTATCAATGACACTTAGTTGAGTTGACACGAAATTCAACCAATATAACTAGAGGTTTTAAGTTACGTTCAAACTTTAGAAATACAGTATTTTTCCGACTTTTATAGTCATACTCGACTCAATTGCGGATTAAAGTAATGTTACGAGGTATTTGGCAATTGGCATACAGTCAGCAGTATGATTAATTAGCTTATCATATTCATGAGTTCATGACTAAAAGCCTGTACGGCTCAACCACCGGGACCAAATGTGTCTGAAGACCCCATGTCACATGACTGCATAAGGAGCCGTTAAGACAACATGTTGACAGTTAATTGCATGTCAATACTTTGGAAAGTTTTAGTCTCTTTCTCAAATAAAGGAGATATACAATCGAATAATTGAGTTACCTGAGTTAATTCCTTGTACTTGAGAAATGAGAAAAGAGGTTCAGTGAAAGGTAGGTCTTGGCTCGGATTGGCTCACCCACGGTCACGTTTGGGTTGATCAATATATATAGGTTGTAAATGCTAATTAACTGTACAGCATTTCACAATTATTAACTGTACAATCAAACAACTAACAGCTCGGGTCATTTAGATCCTAGCTAGTAGCTACACTACTTAAGCAAATGTTGGCCAAATTGATTTCGAGGTCTCATGTTCAAATTCGTTCATTTACAGCCTTAACTCCGGTTACTAACCATTACAGTCATTTTATTAACAAAAGATTTCTTGATCTTAATTAATAATATCTCTGCCAGCTGATGAATAATCAAGTTGATATTCTTGATTAGAACAACATTGATTGGTGTTAATGTTTGCTTCCCTGAAAACAATGGAGTACAAGTTATGCAAAACACACTTACCAACAGAATCTTCACATATATTGAATGCAAAATTACCCTTTGTCGCATACTATTAAGAATGTCGCATCACTCCCACAAAAACTTGATTTTTTTTTTATTTTTTTTATTTTATCAAACACGACATAAAAACCCCTAAAACAGAGTATTTAAATGATCGTAAAATTGAAAGAAAAAAAAAAATTCCTACTCAGAGACAACTACGAGTTTACGACTCACAACCATACATTACAAGGCGTAGTCTCCGGCTATAGGACGCCCTTCCTTCTTCGCTTTGCGAAATTAGGTACACAGACAACTCCCAGGTCAAGGCAGGTTGTAAATTGTAAGTGGAAAAACATAATGCAATATATTGCCCGATAGAAGTATTTTGTCTAATAATGGTGCATACAACGATTAGTAAACCCTCAATGTCTGCCAAAAATAACGAATTTAGTATCAACACACGCTTACACAATAAACTGCACAGCTGCTTATTGAGAACAGGTCGTATACACAACATCAGGTGTCCCAAGTTTACGATCCACAAACTACACGAGTGAACACATCAGGATATAACAGGATTTATCAAGTATAGACAGGTAACAGGGTACAGATGACTTCCACAGTACCAGGAAAGCAATTTTGGAGCTAATGGCGGCCCATAGTCTGTTCTCCAGGAGGAATCATAACCAGGACTTGCTGAGCATTAAAGCTGGGGTGTAGCAGCCTGCGACGGATCTCACGACCTTCCTGGCAAAGTGAACATGGATGGCAGAAGACATGGGTGGCAAAATCACATGCCATTTCACACTGCTCCCGTTGTATATCATCCTCCACAAAGCTTCCACAGCCGCCACAGTGTCGTGTAAGAGCCTCGCAACTTCCCTACAGATGTCCAAAATGCAAACATTACTCGTAAATCGTAAAACATAACACATCACACAATTTTAGATCTCAAGTAACTCAATTCAGAATTAGGTTCCAGAGTAAGGACCTATGTGTGCAATTTGTTTTCCCCAAAGCACATCAGCACAGAAGACACCTTTTATTGGTAAGGGGTTCATATAAGGGTACCCCATGAGGTTAATTCCATAAAACTGGTCTGGGACAAAGCCATACAAAACCGCACCCCAAAGCAAAAACACACCGTCTCCCAAAAAGTAAGAACCCTTATAAAAACTATTCCTTGTAATTTGATCTAAAGACCAAACTATGGTTTATCCGTTTTAGGAGCTAACAAAATTACTGCAGTTTTCAACCGAGTAACACAGCCATCTCCAAAATACAAAAGATTACCAGATTTGGAAGTAGAGCTAGACTGGTTTAGAAAGGTCCTACATGCTAAACTCTTTACCAATTCTCATCTCATTGTCATCATCCAAATTCAAGATTTTACAACAAACATTCAATAGAGAATCTGCTTATCTTTCCCCTTTCAACAAGATGTAGTGTCAACAATGATGCAAGAAACTAAAGATCTAAAAATACCAGAAATTTCTGGTGAATGTTAGCAAAGGTCTCGCTAGGAAATTATTAAGAATATCAACAATAACAAAGCCTAAGTCCCATAATAAATTGGTTACAAAATAACAGTATCTATCGGTACACTGTAAAAGCATGTCCACCAGCACTGGTCTCAAAATGCCGTTATCCTGATTCGACAATCACCCACATAACAGCAGACGTGTTCACCTGTTTCCTTGGAACACATTAAAGCTTAGATTATAGTGGTCATTAAACTATTCAACTGCTGCCTCATCGTTAGCAGTGAATTTAAGTTTCTCACATTTCCCTGAACTAAGGTCTTCTAAGTTCTCTGAACGCGCACATTTATTTGCCAACAGAATACATCCCATTTTGCAACCAACAACAACAACAACAACATCTTTAACCCCAGTGCCTTAAAGACTCCCGCCATAAGGCGGGGTAAGGGGGGGTCGGATGCACGCAAGCCTTACCCCTATTGAAACATAGAGAGGCTGCGTACGGATGACCCAAAATGAAAATTGCTTCGAGAATCGCACAAACTGACTGCTACTTCACAAAATAAGAAGCACAGACAGTTTCATGAGCCATTTTGCTTTATTCCATTATATCCCAAAAACCAAAGAATAATTAGTCTTTGGCTCCATCGGAAATGGAAACAACAACTAGACAATTTGAGTCAACAGATTGTTAGGAAGTGACATTGATCATCTGACTAGCAAAAATTATTCGTTTTCCCTTCAGCAGAACATTGCTTAGTGAACAATGCTGATGATGCCTAAGTGAAGGAAGTTGTGAGCGGCTATGATATATCAGAAAATCATATCCACGAAACATGACAAATCAACAGATAAAAAGATAGAAGTCAATGAAGCAACACATCAGGAAAAGAATATGTCATATGGGTTTCCGTTGGACCATGACATTAGAAAGACTTCATAGTTAGACTCCTGATATTCTTCGGCAATCTGCCCTTACAACTTTACAAAGCTCTTAGTCCTGATCTTTGTGTCATGTGCTGGAAAAGTAATAATAATGGGTCCCTCTTTTCCTTCATTGTGAATTTTCTTGTGTGTTGTGTCATAATCTGATTGGTGTTACTGAGAACCAATGGGAGTGTCCTAGAGTTATGGTGGACTTCATTCAGATTAAATTTATCCGAACTGGCAGCACCAAAGAAGGGAGAGTGATATGGAGATAAGCTCAGGATGCGTTCAACATTTCTTAAAATATGCGTGGGGACCCATTACCTTCTTGGCTGTGATATTTGTGGAAACAGCTTGGGCTTTCAAAAGGAGTGCCAAAATCGTTCATCAAGGGAAATAGATTCTTATTATTTCAAATGGAAGGCTCATTATTTTTAATCAGAAAAAAGAAGGTTCAATATGCATGACTTGCAAAGAAAATGTTTTCAACAAGCACTCACATCAGGTTCTGCTATCCTAGAGGAAGAGTGTGAAAAGAAAGAAAGAAAGAAAGTAACAAAAAAAAAAAAAAAAAAAAAAAAAAAAAAAAAACTTGCCTCAAGGTTGAAATTCCGACGAACAGCAGTACGGGTCGAATAAGAAAACCAAGGGGCCAAGCAGTTCCACCCAAAAAAGGAATTTCCAATCAGGTACAGAGCAGTGTATGTCATGCAATGATTAGTGAAACTCCCAGAGGTTGATCCAAGTCTCTCAGCATTACTTCCGAAAAGCACACATGGAGCGACAGTTCCAAGTAGACCTGATTACATCAATTGTTAGAACAAGAAGTATATAGTACTAACATACACATCGTAGTCAATCAATAAACAAAGTACTGAAACAAATGAGTTTGTGATTCTACTCAACATTGTCGGCTATCCAGATGCAATTTTAAAGACAGGTCACATAGTAACTCACTAACTCAAACAATTCAATAAGATTGTGGTTTTCCATGTAAGCTTATGTATATACGGAGTATATAAGATGGTGCTTTCATCATTTAATACAGCCTAAGGACAATATTGTCATCACTCAAAAACGACTTTCTCCCTCACTACCTCACCCGTAACCCATCAACAACCCACTTTCGTTCCAGTCCCTTCACATCACCCCAACCATCTAACCACCATCATCTTTTCCTCTCACATCATCATCATGCAACCACCGATGACCAACGATCACATTGCAGGACCCACGATCTCATGCAACCACCCACAACCTCCGCTTAACCACTCTCTTTAACCAATTTCTTCTCAAGTTTGATGCCTTGGCATTCCATATATCATTTTGTACATTCACAATAATGAAAATGACAGCATGCATTCTTGTCCTTTTTATTTTATTGGTTTGTCATTCAGTATATAGTGATGTGTATTCAAGATCATTGTATACCTATCGAATGTATAAGACGTACATACACATATATAATTGAATGAACATTAACATATCCTTAAAATTAAGTAAAAAAGTTAGAGTTGATGGTGGAAGTGGGGTGTAAGAGGGCATTCGTGGTTAAAGCGGTGGTACGCAAGGTGAAGGCATGATGTGTGAAGGGGAGTAAAGCGAGGTGGAGGGCTTGTGCAAGTTAAATGAAGTGTTCAGGGTTGAGGACATGGTCTGGCAATGGTGGGCGGTAAGGTGGTGGCGTGAAAAGTCGTGTGATATGCATATGGACATCAAGGGAGTGGTGATTGCCGTCAAGACTCATAACTCATGACTGTGCAGGAGTTAGTACTCAGAGGGTGGTTGGTGAGTGGGTTGGAGTGAATGTGAAGGATCATTAAAGAGATGGTGTGTGAGAAGAAATCAAGGTAATTTTTGTGGTTATATGTCAATATGTAGTTTTTAACATGTGTGAAATCACGCAAATAGCCTTTTACTTGATATACGACCAAAAGGTTGAGGCATCAGATAATTTTGCCACTGATCACTTCATATCACCACTTCCCAAATTAACAACTCGTACTGCAATCCTCACTCTCTAAAATTGGGCAAATCACTATAATGGATCGAGTAAACCTGACATATGACCGACACTTGCATTTTAGTCAGAAATGTTGCCAAAAGAGGAATACGACCATTTTCAGGTAGAAAAAACATTTCTAGGACCTCTTGCAATGGAGAGATATATAACTTGATGAGGCTTAGAGTCATTCAATAAAAAACTGCTAAGCATTAAGCAAGAACAAATGACTTGTGATACAAAGGAGAGAACCAAAAAGCTGAACCATGCTTCCACGTCCTCAACTCAAAGTTGTTTAAGGGATTATTTCCTCCGACAATGGCACACATGTCGAACCACTGATGACCACAATTCTTACATTTCACACCAAATATGCTCATCTATCAAAACTTGCCCCCTTTGCCCCCTGATCAAGGTTAGGGATCAAGACCTGAAATAACAAACTATGCATATGACCTAGACAATTTATTGTTTACGGATTCCAATAATGGGCGGTACCAAAGGGGGGTTTGAATCTGGCCATAATTGTAGATTCTCTTCTTTTTAACCAATTTAGGCCAAGGTTAAGAACTATTCACAAACAATAATAACACAGGGGTTGCAAAATGTATATCAACATTTAGTGTTTCAACTATCAACTGATAAATATCTGTGCAATTAGATTAAGAGAACAAAAACAAATTCAGATTTTATGAGTAATTCATCGACACTCGTTAATTGATGACTCTCGTTTATCGACCAATTGTCTTACTTCAAAGCGACAGCACACCAGTACACCACTATATATAACTAATCAAAGGCAGGTTACAATTGGGTATTTGTTCTTATCGACCGTTTAAAATAAACGTCCGACAAGTCGATAAGTCAATGATTTGACTTTTTGACCGATGACAATCCGATGTGGCACATTTGATAAAATTTCCGTGCCTACAAAACGTTTCTAGAGCAGCATCACCAATACCTCAAATTCTCCAGATAAACACCATCAACTTCCCTCTCCAGAAATTTCTTACACATTATAGGCCTACGGGTCATGGTCCTATGGCTCCTATCCCCTTTGCCCCTTTGCATACCGGTTATGCTTTGTATCACAACCTCAAGCCTAGGAACATTGCGTATTTAATCCATCGGAGAACACCAATGTCCAAAGTTTCAAACTAAACCAAACTCAAACCCAAAATTCTCGACATTCCCTAATTCTCTTCGAAAACTATTGCACCCTATTCCACTTCCGAATTTTTTCTCCTTACCACGATAATAATAGACATATCAATATACCCTTCCTTTCTTTCAATGTCACGATCAATAACACATACGGACTATTTACATAATTTCGCCACAACACTCAAACATCAATCCCAACAATTTTCCTCATACATATTGATTTGGCTTAAAGAACACACATTTCACATTCTTATCCCACATTTCCAACACATTATCTAAAAACAGAAATTCCATAATTCTGCACCAATCAAGAAACAATTACGATTTCGACATCGACCACAATTTCAATCAACAGCGAAAACATAATCATGTCACACACAATCAAAATCAAATCAAAATACAAAAACATAACAACATAAAATAAGATAAAAAAAAATACAAGAAAAGGAAAAAAAAAAAAAAAAACTCACAAACTTCAACATCACTGCCACAAAAATCATCGCGATTTCCAAGACAAGAAAAAAGCCCGGAGCTCCAAGGGGCCCGACCCATCATAGGCTGGCCCACAACACTCATAGGAACCCCATCAGCAGTCCACCTGTAATCATCCCCCGCCACGTGGGGCTCCGTCATTGGTGGGACAGGCTGTTCTTTCGACGGCGGAGACGGTGGCGATGAGAATTCCGGCGCCAATTTAGGGTTTGTTGTCGGTTCATTTTGATGGGTTTTTTCTGTGTCGGTGGGTAAAAGTGGGCTTGATTCTTCTTCTGGGTTGTTCTTGTTCGCCATTGTTGATTTCTAATTTCTTGGTATTTTTTTCCCCTTTTTATTCCTTTTGATTTAATCAAATTTCTGGGTTTTTTCCCCCTTTTTTGTTTTGATTTGGTCAATTAATTGACAAAGAGGAGAGAGAGAGAAAAAGAGAGTTGAAATGGTGGAATTCCAACTCTCGGTGAAAGCGATTTCTGGGTAAAACAAGACAATTAAGAATTTTTTAAAGAGAGAAAGAGAGAGGGGGGAAGGTAGGATGTCACCCGCGTAATCAGCAAGATACCTTTTTTTATACGAGTAACCAAAATTGAGATTTTTGTGTCTTGTATCGTGCAGCCGTGTACAAAGTGTACAGCTCGCAAGCTCGGGTTTTGTAAACCCGAACTGCGAGCTATGACGTGTTTCCGTGTTTTATTACTCGAGTTTAGGTTTTGTGTATTTGTAAACCCGAAACGTGAGCTAGGATTACTTTCTCTTGTCTTTTTGACTTGGTTTCAATTTACCTTATTTTGTCGTATTTCTAAATAAAAGGGTTTTAAATATTTAGGGCTTTTACCCTTGTTTGATTGTGTTACTTTTACCAACAATCTTGAACACTTCCTTAACAAAAAGAAATAAAAAAGAACAATCTTGAAGACGATTTTGAATTTGTGTGGTTAATCATGGATGTGTGTGATTCTGTGGTTCCTGATATGTCGAATATCGAACTTCTTGATGGCGAAAACTATCAATGTTGGGCTTTTAGGATGAACTTTTATTTGACACAAATCGGTGTGTGGCTTATGTGCTAGAGGAGAAGATTGTACCAGCGGATAAAGAAGAAAAAATTGCTTATGAGAAGAAATTTGATAAGGATCATGAGATTTGCAAGGGCATGTTATTGTTTTATATGTGTGATTCTCTGCTGGAAATTTACATGAAATTTAAGACTGCTTATGATATTTGGGTCTCGTTGAAAACGAGGTATGGTGGTATAGATGCTATATCTAAGCGTTATATTGTTGCTGAGTGGCTCGAATTTGGGTTTTCCGAAGATAAGCCTATAATTGATCAAGTTTATGAATATGAGTCTTTATGCATGAGGATGACTAGCGACGGGTTGAGTATTTGTGATGGTCTCCAAGCTTGTGTTTTGATAAATAAATTACCATTGTCTTGGAGTAAGTTTTGCGACGAGTTGATGTATAAAAAAAAGGATTTGACATTAGGTGAATTGATCACTCATCTAAAGATCGAGGAAAGCAATCGGCTCAAGGAGAAGGATGTTCGTAGTTCTAGTACTCTTAAGACTAGTTGTGGGGAAAAGAAGGAAAAGAAGCGGAAGACGATGTTTCCACATAATAAGTTCGTAAGGTAAGCCTATTTAATTACAAGGTAAGCCGGCTTTAGGGCTACAAGACTCGGTGCTTACATTTAACTCTGTTTATCGACTATGGATTCCAAGGTCGAGAGAAAGGGTGAGGTGTCTTGTAGAGTTGTAGCCTATTAGTGAGGGTTGCTCTAGAATTATTTCCAAAGAGATGAACTTGCAATTACTAGCATTGAAAGTTTGTCGAGACACGATTTTGTAGTAGTAGTATATTTATTCTTAATGTTACACACCATAATTAAAAAAAGAAAAAAAAAAGGAAACTACGAGTTAACTAACCAGGGTCTCGATATCCTGAGACCATATCTTTGCAAAATATATGGCGATTCCGCAAGAGGATACTGGAGAATGATTAGTTATTCCGGAAGAGGATGCTGGATAATGATTAGTTTTTGCTCTGATTCGCGCCTCTATTCGCTAGTCAATCCGCGCCTTGACATGTCGAGCTTTTACTTTTATTTGTGCCTATGTGGCATGGAAGACTTGGTCGTCGTTTTAATGTTGCTTCCAAGTATTTGAAGAATATTAATTTGATTTTTCGAACATGAATAAATTCGCTTTTCATGTGTACGTGTGAGGTTTTTGCTAAGGCTAAGCATACCAAAAAACCGCCCTACTCTTACAAGACTAGCGATTTAAGGTGAGAGGTTGGGAATATATGTATTTTACTTTTGTTTTTATTTAAGTTTGTCGTGACATGTTGATAAATCATCATGTACAAAGTAATTTTGGAACGAATGTATATACACGATGAATAATTATTAAAACGTGACACACATGGATGAGCAGATTATGGTGCCACAAACGGACGAACAAGCTAATAAGCCCATATTTATTGGTCATCTAGATCAATTTAGATCATGCCCTTTATATATACTTCTTGTACGTACACCAATAGCATACTCCAAATATGGTTCACTAAAGATCTATATCAACTCAATTCTATCCAACCCGAACATAAACTATGACAAGTTTTCGTTGTTGGCCACTTACCCGACTCATATCCAACACCAATAAACTCCTTTACCTGGTCTACTAGTAAGAAAAGAAGGGGCTCCAAATTTCCAACATTGTGGGTTAAATTCCAAAGATTGAACGAATCATAAAATCACCTTCCTACGTGGAGCTCACTCCTTCTCCATACCCCACTCCATCTCCAATATCTTTGCAAAACTTTCATAAACTTTCAACATTCCACCTTCTCCAACACGCCACCACCACCACCACCCCCTCCCACACCACAAATCCAGATCCACCCCCTACAAAATGACAACAATACCCCTAAAAGCCGTGACACTAACCCACGTCCGATACACAAAGGGTGACCAAATCGGTCATTTCCTAGCATGGATCTCCTTAATCCCAGTCTTCATCACCTTCGGCGGCTTCTTCTCACACTTTTTCTTCAGGCGTGAGCTACAAGGAATGTGTTTCGCCCTCGGCCTCCTCGTCTCCCAATTCATCAACGAACTCATCAAAACCACCGTGTCTCAATCCCGCCCCGCCACGTGCGCCGCCCTCGAAGCGTGCGACTCACACGGGTGGCCCTCCTCTCACTCCCAATACATGTTCTTCTTCGCCACCTTTTTCTCTCTCCTCAGCTACCGCAAAGCCGGCTTCTTCGGCGGCCGCCAGAACAGCTGGCTCGTCGAAGCCGCCGCCTGGATCCTCGCCGTGCTCACGATGTTTTCTAGGGTTTATTTGGGGTACCACTCGGTGGCGCAGGTGTTAGCCGGTGCTATATTGGGGACGGTGCTCGGTGGCGCGTGGTATTGGGTGGTTAATCGGGTGTTGGTTCGGTTTTTTCCGGCGATCGAGGAGAGTTATATTGGGAGGAAGTTTTATATTAAGGATACTTCTCATCTTCCTAATGTTTTAAAGTTTGAGTATGATAATGCTAGGGCTGCTCGTATGAATGACGCTACTCATAAAACTAGCTGAGTTTCGGCTTCTTTTTCGCCGAGATTTAATGCTATTTATATAGTATATAGTTTAAGGTTAGTTGCTCATACTACATTGTTTTAATTCGTGCTCGTAATTGTGTTTAGAATGATTAATTTTATTGATTTTAGTTCGAGTTTGTATGTTCGTAATCATTGGTAGAATTGTGAAACGCTTGTGAATTGCGCTATTGGTGTGTATATGGGGTTATGTCGCGATAATTGATGAGAGTGTGAGAGAATTGGAGGTTTTGTAAAACTTAATGGGGGGGGGGGGAGGAGGGTGGACGGGGAGTGAGATTGGGGTCGACAATTAGGTTGTGATTGTGGTGGTAATCATGGAATTGGCATAATGATTAGGTAGGATAGGATGGTGTATTGTGGATTGCGGTTTGAGCTAATGTTGTATACGGAATATATTTTATGATAATACTAAGCAGGAAACAATGGCATAGTGTATGGTATTGCTAGTATAAGAATTGCCAAGCGAAGAACAATGCTTTGGGTTTTTGATGGAATTGTGCCTTTTGTTCGAGAAGTTATTATCTTGTGGAAAGGGATGCTTGGTTGAGATGGGCTTGGCATTCTCACTTATCAGGGGCCCTTTTAAGGACTGGGTTGAGAGTTGAGGTTGGAAGGAACACATTTTGTTGCATTGGGGAGAAAACTTGGGATGTTGTTAATTAAAGATGCTTCATTTATGGTGGCTTATCTTAGACTTGGAAGAGCCTTGGTGGTTGTGCTTTATGGCCTTGTAGCTGTCGTTACAAGGTGGCAAGCTCTTAGTAGTTATACCCATCTGTCAGTAGCTTTGTTTAGGGGAGGTTTGAGGACTAGAGGTTGTATCCAATGTTACATTTTGCGTGGTAATGGAGATATTTGAGAGGTTACAAATATGGTGGTCTTAAGGTGGTTGACCCTAGAGACTTGTAATGCCCTTGATACTTGTGTATTATGGTACGAGTAAAATTATGAAAATAGACTCTTATGAAAGTATGTTTCGTTATGAATCTGATGATATACGAAGTAAGTTTTATAATTTTCTTAAAAAACTTTTTTTTTTATATTGAGTTGAGACTTTGAGAGTCAGAACGACTTGTGATTAAATAGAGACAGTATTATAATCGTTTCTTGAGGACTTGGTAATGATGGCAAAACATGACGTTAAATGGTGTCTTGAGAAATTTTCACTCCCAACACAACTTTATCAGTTTCTTTCCCCCATCTTTTGTTGGTACATAAGGGTAGCTAATGCTGCAGGAAAAGGGGTTTCAAATCTAACCATAGACTTGCTGAACTTCCAACTATTGGGCCAACCTTCTTTGCAGACAACTAAGTCAGTTAATTTGGGACACCATCCTAGTCAGAAGTAGTCCCCCCATTCTATGTTATATTGGTTCAAGTGGAAGGTCAGGGACAGAGGAGTAAAACAACTGATGGTTATCGAATCTACTGATAAGGTAGTTAAGTTGAAGGCAGCTGTGTGCCTGTGTCTAAGAAAAAAGCCATACTTCTCTTCTTGTGAGTCAGGTTACCTTCTCCAGGCAATGGATTCTGCATCATGCCTAATTTCCGCTTGCACTAGGCATTTCTATGTCTCGTCCACAGCTGTTAGGGTGTGTAAGACAATCTGAAAATGACATCAAAGTGATGATTGCTTTTTGTTTGCTTATACTCGTTGGTATAAGTATGATACAGTTGTTGGTTTCTTATAATTTCTTGTTTTTTGCTTCTCGGAGAAGCTAGCTTTTGGACTTTGTGGTGGCTAATGAGTCCTGCTAGTTTAATGACACTTCTGAAGCTGTGAGAAAGAACGCGGCAGAAAGTACACTGTGATCGTTACCTGTGATTCTGATGATTCTAACTGACATGATGATGAATAATTGTTTCTTAACCTTTGAACTGTGTCATGTGCTGTTTGGATTGCTTTTTCTGTGGAAGTTACCTCAGCAATAATCCTAGTTGGGGATTTGAACATTTCTTGGTGCTCGCAAAGGTTTAGGAGGAACAGAGGTGGTTTAGGCTTAGAGAGTGTCAAGGGTTTTGAAGTTGAGCTTCAGTGATTTGAGGTTAACTGGCAAGGGTTTTTTGTTGTTGTTGTTGTTGTTGTTGTTGGGCAGGATTTATTGTCGTCGCAAGTTTTTGAAGTATTGACTAATGGAAATAGGTATTAAGACTTAAGAGAGACTATCGTCTTAATCAATTTGGGGATATTGTATTATTGTGAAAGTACTGTTACTATGTTGCTATGGCCCCTGTGAGTGTTAGCATGTTGTACTTCCAGACGCATGAGCCCTGATCTCATAAACTGACATCTAGCCTGTCCTTAGCAGTTGGACCTCCGTTTGATAATTGATGGTTTATGAGGATGTTCACTTCTTTCGTATCTAGTAGGGATACTGATGGACTTATCAGTTCGTCAATTACTTCTGATTAGTTATTTGCTGTGTAGTTAATGCATTATCGAGTTTTAGATGTTTGCGACACTGTTTTGAAATATCCTGTCAATCTTTGTACATTCTTCTTGTTGCAACCTAATACAGGAGCTCAACGCTCAACTGTTTTCTCAGGTACTAAAGTGAAGAACTAGAGGAGCTCAACACTCAACTTCAGTGGAGATCGAACAGATAATATGAGAAAGAGAGAGAGAGATAGTGATGATTTGATGAATGGTTGTAACTTGTAAGCTGTATCTTCAACAATTACCGAGTGTTTATACGAAGGATTCTGATTCCGAGCTCGCTGTTATTGTGCTAATTCTTTCTCGGTCTAATGATTCGGTTATAAACTATGGTCTAATGATTCGGTTATAAACTATCCGTCAGTGTTATGTTACTGAGTATCCAACTACCATCAGCAAACTTTCACCAGTTGAGCTCTTTCTGTCTCACAGAGGCGTGGGTTCTCAAATAACCATCTTTATGTAGTAATTTTGTTATGGTGTAACGGTGTAAGTAACTGGTGAGCTTGAAATTTTACTCAAACCTGGTCCGATATGTCTACAAATAAGGTCAAATTGGCTACAGTCATTAACTTATACTTCGTAGAACTTCATAATTATCGCTCGACTATTGATCAGCTCAAAACTTACTCTTCAGTCTTCATCACTCAACGAGTCTACGTATATGCGAGTGAAACAACTTATCGCGGGCCATCACTCTTCACAATATCATCCCTCTAAGTAGTTTGTGTTTAAAAATTGCAATTTATGACAATGCAATTTTAGATTAGTTCGCAGAATATGGTCCTAAGTTTAGATATAACATCTTTCATCGAAACATGTAGTGAGTATACTCCACAACAAAAACTCAAGTAGTCAATCAATGTTTATAACAACATCTTTCATCGAAACATGTAGTGAGTATACTCCACAACAAAAACTCAAGTAGTCAATCAATGTTTAACCTAAGTAATCTTCGAAAGTCAAAATGAGTCCTTAATTTTGTAATAAATTAATATGCGAAACATAACTTACACATATATGGTACTAGCCCAAGATGATCCATCTCAACTTGATAAAAAGTTTAAATCAACACGATTATGACTCGACTAGGGTCAAAACGACCAAACTCTTCTTACCGAGTGCTTATACCATGCACCACGGTGCACAATGCCCATGGTGCACCTCCTCACAATAGAGGAGTAGGGACCACACTTAGAATAATTATAATTTGCGCTTCTTACCCCCTTATCGGTTTCAACTCGCTCGAAAACCGACCAAACCCGATAATGACCCGAATGTCCTGAACAGAATACGAGACCCCAATCCACTTGCGCAAACCCGATAAACGACCAACCCCCAAATTTTAAAACAAAAAATATACAGTGGGTTCTTTTTGTCCAGAAAACTGGAATTGATCAACGGTTGCAGAAGCGGTTGAGTGAAGAAGAAGCAGCAGTATCTTCAATCAGAAGACACAAAAGAAAAGAACGAACATGGCAGATGGCAACTTGGCTTCTCAGAGAAGGGACCCCATTAAATCTTCAGGCAAGCTTCTTCTTAACCCCTTTTAACCCCTTTATTTTTATTAGCTTCCCCAACAATTTTCTTTCTCTCTATTTTTCATGAAGATGGCAGATTATATATATTATATCATTGAAAAGGGATTAATTTGTATTAGAACTGCATTTGATTGTTCAATTATTATGGCTTGTTGATTGTTCGGTTGGGTGGAAGATTATTTCTTAGGAGGTTTAATTAAATGGGTTATAATAATTTTACTGGTTTATGCTGTTCAATGTAAGTTATAGAGTCAGTGGAAATCAATTTTTCGGGGTTTCGATATGGCGTAATTGTCATAAAATTGAGTAGAATTATACCCAGTTAGCCTTTTGCCTGTGCTGCTGGTTCAGAAATTACTCGAGTGTGAGAATTGCGGGTTTCTTTTCGTTGAAGCGGCTTATATAGCGAGGCGAAAGGGCCTAGCTAAGTTTGTGAACCCGAAAGTTTGAGACTTTATGCGCAATATTGTGGTATTCTAGTGCTGTGTTACTTGTTAAACATGTTTCAAGTGAATGTATTGTGTTAGCCCTAATGGAGTCGAGTTATGCATGTACATTCAAATGGTGTGAGTTACTCGTAATAATTCCTTGGCTGGCACTCTGGCAGTATACAAAAACAGCAACATCATTACCTCAGCGCCTTAAAGGCTCCTGCCATAAGGCGGGGTATACGCAAACCTTACCCCTATTGAAACATAGAGAGACTGTGCACGGATAAAACAACCGGGGATTACATGGATTGGGTTAGGGTTTGAACGGCGGAATAGAGACCCGGGATGAATATTTGTGAGAAATTTTAATTTCCCAATGAGAGCCCTGTACCAAATCTACAGCAAAAGTTTTTCAGTTTTCATCATCTGAAGACAATTTGCAATTGGAAGGTACAGGTGTAGAGTCAGCCTTGACGGAAAAAATGCCTTGTGGAGATAATCGACCTCAAATGCCGAGGAAATGATGCAGCCTCATATAGTACATACGGACAGCTATGTGAGTCTGACCTTTGTTGAGGAGAGTAGTCAATTTTAGAACGTGTAGCCTAGTCATTTTAGATAGCTACTTATTTTTGGCAAACCATTGCCTGTCGCATTACTCATTCCGTCCAAGGATTAGCTAAATCTGCAACCTTTCTAGTGAGGATTGGGACTCAGGCATCGTAGTGTACACTTCTTCTGGTATATCATCATGTAAGTAAAGCATCATTGACATTTGATTGAAGGATCTCCCACTTCTTTTTGTTATGCAATTGCCATGACCTATGAGGCTTCAGATTGTAGTCATTTTGATTATTGATGAAAAGTCCTGTGAAAATCAACCCCAGCTCTTTGGCTACAACCTGTATTTAAACCTTTATGTCTAATAGTCTGATATACTACTGCTGTGCAATCAGGGAAGAACTATTGAGTGAATGAACTGTTGTGGTATATTAATATCTTCACTTTTCTTCGCTTCAGTAAGTGACCTAAGTACACTATATATAAAAAACGCTGATAGATAATGGCAAAGGAGAATAGAAACATACGAAAAGCTAGAAGAACTAATGAATCAATATTGGGCTGGGTGCAGCCCATATTTATGTCATCCAACAAACCACATTTGATTTACTGGTTCGGTGGCCGGAAGTACGCTGTTAGTGATGTTAACTTGCTGCTGTTGTCTTATTGGTTTTAGTTGGGAATTTGGCAACACAGCGAAGACGACAGACTGCGGTTAGCGTCGCTAAAGAAAGAAGAGAGGCCCTCATGCGAACAAAACGACTTTGCAGGGTGGCGATTGGCAAGGAAGATAGCACTGAGCTTGACAGTGATATGATGCTTGATGAAGAGCAATCGCTTTTGGATACGCAGACTACTTCCGCGGTTGAAGCATTGAAAACTGCCATTGCCTATCAGTATGTGCTATTTGTGTGGTGTCACTGTTGTGTACTGAGCTTAGTATGTGCTTGTGGTCGTTTGTCTGTGTGAGGTTATGAAATTGACTGACTCTTTAAGCTTTTTGCTCTTATGAAGTAGTGTACGATCATTTCATTTCTCGTCGTGGTTCTATTGATCATTTAGAACGGCCTCTTTATTACGGCAGGGTTTCAGTTGTGTCCGTCATTTAGGAGGTTTTTAGAAGAATTGGGAACCTGGGGTAATATCACTGTTGTGGTGGTGGACGACTGGACGGTTCTAATGGCAATAGTGATTATGTCATAATTTTGTAGAATTTTAGATGGATCACAAAATGGCTTTGGGATATATAATAGAATAGAGCAAATGGCTCAAAAACTGTTTGCTCCTCTTGTATTGTGATTTGTGAAGTAGCAGTCAATCAGTGCGATTATCGAAGCAATTTCATTGCCTCTCTATGTTTTTTAACGTAGGGGTAAGGCTTGCATACATCCTATTCCCCTTACCCTGCGTTATGGCGGGAGCCTTTGAGGCTTGGGGTAATGTTGTTGCTGTTGTGTTTGCATCACAAATTCACAATACCTGTTGGCGTTTTTTGTTAGTTGATTCTAGTTATATGCATCCCAAAGCTTTGTTGTTCGAACATCTCGCCATAAGTGTTAGATAGAAACCTTCTTCTAGGTATATCTCAGGTATTTGGATTATGGGATTGAGTTATCTAGTGCTGTTTATAGCATCGTTGATGTCTGTTGAGGTGTCGACATTATTTCAGGTTTTGATGAAGATACCACATGATACACTCATCAACCTAGCTTGAGTGATGAAATATAACACAGCAAGGTACCATATGAAAAGAGCAAAATGCCTTAAGCCTTTGATCATCTGGATAATTTTAGCTCTTGAAGATGTTTTTTCTCTTTATCTTCATTTTCGTCAGTGAAGTTGCTGTCTTGGTGATTATGCCATCCTGAAGATCTTCTTTCTTAAATCAGTCAATAGTTAATGATTTCGATGGCAATTATCTAATGTGTCATAATCTAAACTTTAAGATCAACCCCCTGCCCCATGGGCTGTTATTTCAAATCGAGGTCATTTGCTGGGCATGTGATATTTTAATGAACTCGATAACTGGTAGTAAAACAACAGAAAATTTGGCAGAGTTTCTCTACCTCTGAAGATTGTCCATACCTAATCTGCAACATTTGGATCATTGACATGGAGTTCGAATACTGGGACTTCGTTCTTAGGATACTTGATACGGAGTAGTTTGGATTTGTGGCATCAAATTTTCTTCTTTGTATATCTCCTACTGTGTTTCTGTCCATTAACCTGTCTTTCATGTATTAAAGCTGACACTCGTGTGGCATGTTACTGATCAGTCTGCACTTTGGTTAGATAATGTTATACCTTGATGTAAATTACTCATTACTCGTACATGCTTTATAAGTTTTTCATAGGGTACTTTTGTCATTTAAACCTCATGGCTTAATGTAATAATTAAAACCTTGGTAAACCTCACTGCACATGGGCAATATTTGGATGCCTCTGATTGTTTTCTTCAACAAATTTAAGCTGTCCTCCTGTCCTTCAGCAAGTAAGATACCATTAATTTTCCCGTTCAGTCACTTTTTTGCGTAAGGTGCATCAACTTTATTAAGCTACAGATAGGTACCCTTGCTTCTGGAAATATACCTGAAGCATGCAATGGTATGTACAGCGGATATTGCGACAGCATTTAGCTATACTTTAAATGAAAGTTATGACAAAGGCAATGTATATGGTATCTATTAGAGGCACAGCTGGTTTGTAAGATGGGCTCTTGTTTCAAATTGAGACTTTGGTTTGTTGGCTAGTTCTCCTCAAAGTGGCTCAGAAGATATGGTAATGGTAATTGTGAGTATGTTATGCTTTGCAAGTGTAATGGTTCAATGGTCTACATTTCTTGCTTTTTGCTATCTCGTAACTTTGAACTATTTGTGTTTGATCCATTCCTATTGGCAGAAATTTTGACATGATTTCTCAATTTGTTTAGTTTATTCTGATAATTTTGCTTTGAATAACAGGGGAAAGGGTGCACAACAGAAGAGGATTAATGCCCTACGTGAGTTGAGACATCTATTATCCAGATCCGAGCTACCCCCTGTTGATGTGGCGCTTAAAGCTGGAGCTGTACAAGTTCTTGTGCAATGCCTTTCGTTTGGCTCTCCAGATGAGCAGGTTTGTCTTATTCAGCTTTTGGTTTTATTTAGGGTCTCTTTTTTTCTGTATTTTCTTACTTGAGGAGTCCTGTCTGTAATTTGGTTCCTGAAGTCTTTTTCAATCTCATGGGACTTCAGTTAAGCTGAAGAACAACGGAAAGCATGGGATGACATGCTATTACAATTCATTTTGTAATAGACATAATACTTATGCTTCTCAATTACTTGGTCTTTTAGCTAGTTTCAATCTCAGATACCTTAATCTTCTCTCCTGGTAGGTAAGATAGGTTTCCAGAGCAAATCTGGTGGTTTGAAAGGATGTTAAAAACCTTTTTAGTAACAATGAAGTACTTCATGCCATTATGGGATTTATCAGCATTCATGCACTATAAGTGGGTTTTACGTACCTATTGCTGGAGGTTTTGTCTGCTCCTTGTTGGGAAATAGCTCATTTCGTAAATTACTCAGCAGTAATCAAATCCTTGTTTTTTTTTTCTCAGCAATTCTTGTAACTTGTAAGGTCATGCTTACCAATGGACTTCAGTATGTTCATGGGACTCAAACTTGCGTTTATCTGAACGATCAACTATAGGCTATACCTCATTGGATGAACTTCGCCAAGAAGTGCGTTTGAATGAATATGGCTCGTTTATGCGTAGATTCATTTATAGTAATCGATGTTTGAGCAAAGGCAAGGACACTTGTAAGTGAAAGAAAGAGGCATATGTAACATTTATCTGGTCTTTTTGCAACAAATTCTTTATATTAAAACTAAGGTTGTTCTGCACCTTATGGTAGAAGAGAGATTATGGATAAGGATATATAAGGTCAAAGTGAGAATTCAACTTTAGGATATGATTAAATGATAAAGTTGGGTTGATTTTGAGAACAAGAACACAAGTTCTGACTCTCTCTCAATGATGGATCTGAAGTGGATCTTTCGACTACTGATTGTAGGTAAAACGTCCAGTTTGGACATCAAGACTCAAAAGTAATGTTTTTTAAGGATCAAAGAGAATGGCACCCGGTTGAGTTAGATAGGTGGTGGTGGTTCTGAATCCATAGCCCAGTTAACCTGAGAAGTCATGGTTTTCCTTGGATCCTAACAACATGCTATGAATTAAGGGAGAGATGTGCCTGATTTGAGAGTCATATTGCAAATTAACTCTAGAGGTAAGTTGCTGACACTTGGTCTTTCTAATAGGGTGTAACACAAAGTTAGGGTGCTGTCAGCTTCTTCCTTTCCCAAGGGTGGTTCTCTAATTGGTTGAAGAGGCCAGAGGGTAAGGGACATGATGGATGGAGTGACTATTTATGGTGGCAGGAAACAGGCGCAATCAACATATAGTGTTAGAGAAGTGACATCTTATGTTGCGCTTTCCTTGTAAGCAGGATAATTTCTTGGAGATTGTTAAAGCTGTTACAATTGCACGTCAAGGTCTTCTCTAGGACGTCCATTAAGTTTTCCGAGGACATGGAGAAAAATATGGGGCGCTGATACTCCTTTATTAGGGAGAAGGGCAGTCCCTTGGGTGTGGAAACTAGGCCTTTATGCTCTCTTCTTCACAGCGTCAAAGCATTCAGAAGCAGATTTAAGATGAGTGGTGTGATTCTGATGAGAAGGATTTTTAGGAGTATGAAGGTCTGTTGGAAAATCTTAGCTTGGCATATCTTCTTAATAAAAGTACAATGGGTTGGGACAAGGTCTTTTTAAATTTGACAGGAGTACAAGGTATATGTGATCGATGGTGATCATATTGGTCTTCAAACTCAAGGCATTGAGAATAGAATTGCTGTGAGCAAGGCAGATAACGATGATGGTTATTGCTCAAGTTCTCTGAATTGATGAGAATTCGGGAATTCAAGAGACCATATGTTCACCTATTATGAAACTGCGATTGACCTACTAATTGGAGCAAGGAGAGGGCTCATGAGTTCTGATGTCTTAGCAGCCATGACCTAAGGATTATAACCTAAGGTTTGGGAATACGACTTCAATTTTTTTTTTTTTTCTGGAAATAAACTGATTGTAGAGAATTACAAAGATCTGAAACAGCAGTTAACTTATGATGCATAAGCGGTATCTAAAGTGTAAGGCAGGACTATGGAGTGGGCATTATGTTGTCAATCTATCAACCACCATTATAGCTTTTCCTAAGAATATTGCTATCTCCTAGGATCTTGATTAGCTCTCTTTTGTATATGGGCGTCACCCCTTTAGGTGTCTTTTTGTATATCGGAGTCACCCCCTTGGTGTCCCTTGAAAATAATGATATCCTATCTTCCTACATCAAAAAAAAAAAAAAAGAAAATTGCTGTGCTTCAGGAAATACACTGGAAAATATTTTTCACCGATTCAGGGACATAGTTTCCAAGGCATTTGTATAATCATGCTTATACTTTTGGCAAGTTCATTTATACATGTCTTCACAATTGGTCAGTAAGAGAATGCTGCTACCTGTTTTTGAAAATTACTCCTCTCCTGGAGTGTCCCACTCTGTTGACGCTAAACTGTGCTTGAGTTTGTACAAGTCTATGCTTTAGTTCTACAACCTGATCCATGAACGCATTCCCTTTTGTTCCGTCTTACTTTTATATCCAGCAAGTACAGAGTACTTTTATTCTCCTTAGTTATTGGTATGATAAAGTAAATTTGGATCTGTGCTAGCAATAACACCGCATAAGCTCTTTTGTCTACTTGCTTCTTTTATATCTACCATCACTATGAGCAGTGCTCGAGTATGCTTTTATTAAGGTGTTAAAGGTTATAATTGTATCATAGATCTTGTCTCTTCTATGAATTATTATCATTGTAGATATCGTGCGACAATTTATTAATCACATAATTAACTTCCTGTCCAAAAATAAGTGAGGTACTTGCTCATATACCAATTCAAGCGGCCACAAAAAGATTTTTATTATTGTTGGTTTACCTTTTTACAATGGTTGACTTCTTTAATACTTTGATGTTGAGAAGTTAATTTGTTTTCAATTTTCATGTCACAGTTACTTGAGGCAGCTTGGTGTCTTACAAACATAGCTGCAGGACAGCCAGAAGAAACACAATCTCTGCTTCCTGCATTGCCATTGCTCATAGCGCACCTTGGAGGTTGGTGAATTACATCCATAGCCCACCTTGCAATTTTCTTTCATCATTTTTTTGATCATTATGTGTTAAGTGTCTTATCCACACTTGGCTACCTATCTCCATTAATCTGTTTCTCATACGCTCATTGACAAATGGAGACCAAGCGTGGGTACTAGTCTCCTTTGAAAAGTACTGTACGACCCGAAAAATTGCCGAATTTGAATTTTGCAAAAGTCGACTTGTAATTCTTATTGTGGCTCGATAGGAATGAGAGGATATTTCTGGAGCAGATCCATGGATCTGAGTCTTTGTAGAACAAAATAGCTTTTTGTGTACTGCCTACCCTTCTCTTATTCTTAGTTTTTAAGAGAGGAGTGAATCATTTTGAAGGGGTCTATGGTACTTTGAGGGTTTTGTTGTTACATTGTGGAGTTTTACTGCTTGCTCTTTTCCAAACCCCTATCCTTCCTTTCTCTGTTCTGCACCACTCGTTTGATGGATCTTCTTTTGTTGGGACTGGTGATTCTACTCATTTTAGTAAAATATTAGACCATCCCTGTGCTACCAGTGCATGATTTGGATACAAGTGCAAATGGATTTAGGCCCAAGTCTGTGTACAAGCCCCTTCCCAAAATATAATCTACTCCCTCTGGTTTATATATACATTCTCTGTTTTTCAGGTGAGGCATTGCTTCTTTCCCTCACAATTTCTCAAAAGAGTTACCAGTAACTGTAAGGGGAGACCACCTTATTATATGAGAGTATGCGACCACTTTGAACTTCATTTTGAAATAGTAGTACGTTACTTTTGAACTAAGTTAGCTTTGAAAATTTAATGAAATATTTTTAATTATGTTACAGAAAATAATCTTGGCTTTGGGATATAATGGAATAAAGCAAATTGTCTCATAAAACTGTATGTGCTTCTTATTCTGTGAAGTAGCAGTCAATTGTTGAAACAATTTTCAATTTGGGTCATCCGTGCGTAGCCTCTCTACGTTTCAACTTTCGATAGGGGTAAGGCTTGCGTGCATCCGATCTCCCCCCCCCTCTTACCCCGCCTTATGGCGGGAGCCTTTAGGGCGCTGTGGTAAAGATGTTGTAAAGATGTTCTACAGAAAATAATCTATACTGCTTTTGAGAATTACTGGGTTGTCTCATCGTATAAGGCAGTCTCATACTACATTTTGTCATGATTTAGCTTTAGCAAATTTTCCAAAAACTTGCACCTATATATTCGTTACAAAAATAAATTTCATGGAAACTTCTGAAGCCTTTACCCATATGCTCCTAATTGAAAAGGATGGTGGATTAAGCTAGACTATATGTTATGTTGATCTTATATTGTGTAAAGCTAGATGACTCACTGAATTGTCCGGAAGTAGGAAGTCTATAGATGCTATTCTGGACGCACTTTATTTTGGGTCATTCAAAAACTTCTTCTTTGTGTTTTCAACAGAGGGTAAGGCTACGTACATGTCCCCTTTACCTCGCCATGACCGGTAGCCTTTGAGGCACCAAAGATGTCGCTGACTAATCTTAATATATGTTTTTGTTAGCTCGTCCCCGCCACAGTGCCACACTCCTAGCAACTGTGAAGTTTGGATCACTGTCTGTCTAATAGCTGGCTTGTTTCTTCTGTGCAGAGAAGAGTTCTGCATCAGTAGCTGAGCAATGCGCATGGGCATTGGGAAATGTTGCTGGTGAAGGTGAGGACCTTCGAAATGTGTTGTTATCACAAGGGGCTTTGTTACCTCTTGCCAGAATGATACTCCCAGACAAGGGCTCTACTGTAAGGACAGCTGCTTGGGCACTGTCAAATCTTATCAAGGTACAAAACATTCACTTTGAAGTCACATTTGGTAGTAAATAACACGTCTCTTCATAGGGCTTGCCTCTCAAGAGTCTCAACTGCTTTTTCAATATTTATTTCTGTCACGAAGAGGCAAAAGAGCATGTGCAGTCTGAAATTGATTTGTATGCATATCTCATTATGCGGGTGTTTCTTATTAACTACTATGCATTTCACTACCTTTGGCTTGCTTTCAACAGAAAAGTTACCCCCACCCCCCTCCCCTCCCTGTTTTTTTTTTCTTATTTTTCCCTTCTTACTGTTAAGAGCTCTTTCTCCTTCTGTGTGGAGTAGTTCGTTTTATGGCATAAATTGTAGATTAGCTGGCTATCACACACAGTTTAGCCAGGACATTGTATTCAGACCTCATTAACATTCGTTTGGATAGTTTTTGGACCAGCCAGGACTTAACGTTGAGCGTAATTAAGAAGCTTATGAGAACCATGAAAATGGAACAATATTTCTTGGTTGAGCTAATTAAAAGCTTGTCTTGTCCCAGACTCCCACCCAACATGGCAAACTTCATATTTTGACCCATCGCATACTCTATCATCTTTCTCTAGTAAATTGAAGTTTTCAAAACATTTCCATTCTTCCAATGCAATTTTTTGTCGGTCATACCACACTAATTAATTACACTTCCTACTACTTTTGGAATGTCAACTTCATTTATTTGGATGGGTTGGAGTAATACTAAGTCTGTAATAGTATGGTCAAGTTTTAAGTAAATCTAATTTCTGGAATCAGTAGCTGTAAGTTTCCGTGGTGTGCTTGTCTTCCCTTGTGTGGAAGTTCCAAATAAGCCCTTTGAAAAACTTGGTAGTTTGTTGAACTCTTGTCAAAAGTGTTGGAAAATCTCTCGTGTCTGTTTGACGTCAAGTTGATTTCCATATGAGTTTTTGTTATTGCACCACTAGAAACCTCATATTTTGTTAATTCATCGAGTCATATGGCACTAGAATCAGCTCAACTGTTAACCTGATAAAAGCATTTTTTTCTCGATACATGTTTGTAGGTCTTCCGTCCTCTTTATCTTTACTGGTGTCTTACTTCGACTCATTTCTTCTTGGGCCATTCCCGTGTTCGACACGACATTCAATGATATGGGTATGGAAACTGTTCACGACCTTTGCCTATGCCACATCCTCGTAGATTCCTTGCATGGAAGTTTGTCTCACACATTTCTTTCCAAAGGCAACCTTGATAGAGAAAAGTTCATGTCCAAGCTGTCATATGTTCATGCTCACACCCCTCTTGGTGAATTTATTCACTCCGGTCGTCTAGTCTAGTCTAATTAAATTGAGATGTTCTATACAAATTGTTTCATTAGTTGATGATATTAAACGTGTATAAAAGAAATTAGAAAAACTCAACTCCAAGTTTCAATGTTATGTAGGGTCCACATCCAAGAGCTGCAACAGAACTAATCAGAATAGATGGCGGACTCAATGCTATAACCCGTCACTTGAGGAGATCGTAAGTGGGGCACTTATCTTTAAATAACATCTGTACCTTTTGGAAATTGAAATGTCTTCTGACTTGTCTTCTTTATCTCTGTGTTTGTTATATGATCTCTTGAATGAAGTTTTAGGCCATTCAAGCCAACTTTCACATCTGGTGACTCCTTTGGATGTTGTTTTGTGGGGGGTGAAGGGGGTGACTTATTGGATGGGAATGTTGTACTAAGATTCAATACGTCAGATTAAGAAATTTTATGTCTGATGAGTTAGTGTATATTAATTTCTCTCCTTTATTTCCCATTACAACATACAATTCTATGTCAAAGTGGCAGTTATTAGTGAGAAGAACTATGACTGAATTTAGAAATGGTACGATCTACTATGCAATATGCTGTTTTCAGGGATGAGGAAATAGCAACTGAAGTCGCTTGGGTGGTTGTGTATCTTTCAGCGCTTTCAGACATCGCTTCAAGTGTGATGGTGAAGAACAACTTTTTGCATCTTCTTGTGGAGAGGTTGGCAGCATCCAACAGTTTGCAACTGCTTATTCCGGTAATACAATAATAACTTTTCTAAATATACATAAGATGATTGTCCTGGAAGCAGCCTCTTGTCAATTAAATTGACAAGGGAAGGCTTGCCCTCACTACACCCTTGTGGTGGGACCCTTCCCCGGACCCTCGCTTAGCGGGGACGCCAATGTGTACCGGGCTGCCCTTTTTTATACATAAGATGATTGTTTCGGTTGCTAAGCCATGCGGTTTCAGTAACTTTTCTTTGCAAAAAAAAAAGTGAAAGTTTTCAACATAGAGGAGTTAAATTAAATAAACTTATGTAGTACGGTGTACATGCTAAGGCTACTTAAGTTTTCTTTTAAATGTTTTAACATGTAGTGATGTAGACTTGGGAAGGGATATAAACACATGACATATTGCAGAGGTACAGGCCCTACTGCACTCAAATGTCTGTTATGTTCTCAGAAAGTAGTGAAAGCAGTAGTCAAGCATTACTGATTGTGGGCATCTTCCGTTTGGCACATTGACTGGGTAACTGTGCTCTGCCGTAGTGGTTGAGTTCCGTCAAATGAGGATTTATAGGTTTGGGTTTTAACAAAGGGAGGAAGTTGCTCTGGCAATGTCCACTCCTTACTGTTACCTTGTGTACTTGCAATGCACGAAATTGACGAATGTTTCAGCTTGACCATGTGTGGGGAGAGTTATTTTCCTACCGTGCTTTTGACTGAAGGCCTCGGTGTCTTTAATGTGACCTCCTCTACCCATCTATAAAGGAATGGGACCCTAAGTTCTGTTTTCAAAACAATGAGGTCTCCTTGTCCTCTTGAGCTTCTTTTCTATCAGTGATACTTGTGTCTTTGAGGGAAAAAAAAAAAAAAGGATGGCTTATCACAATTTTGGGTTTTTAGGTTGCAGATACGCTAGTTCTCCGCCATATTTCAATGTTTAAACCATATGTAGTCTAGTGTGTAATGGGGATCTTAAATAATGCTGCATACAATTGTTCCAAGTAATTGACCGAGCTAGTGACATCTATTTATAGTGTAGTGCTCGTGTCTGTTTACATAACTTTAGTTGTTATGTGAATGAGAGGCTACTGTGAATAAAATAAATGGATTTATGAGGGAGTTTACCACTTCAGGAACTGTAACTGTCAAGATGCATACATCCAAGATTTACTTAACAAATTGCCTTCTAGCAATACGTTATTGAATTCTGGTTCACAATTGGTAATATTATTATTAAGTTGGTTGCAGTCTTCATGAAGCTCTCCTTATCTGTTCTAAATCAGCTCATGGTTTAGGTGTTGAGGAGTTTAGGTAATCTTGTTGCTGGTGATACACGGACAACTTCAGTTGTCCTTGTTGTTGGAAGTGAAGTTACAGGTGTGTATTCTAGCAAAGCAAGGTGCAACTTTTTTTTTTTTTTTTTTTTTTTTTTGCAATGTTAGTCTCCTGCTTTTAAGCATGTTCTGTTACTGATTGTTGATAAATTACAGATCAAGTTGTTGCGGCTCTTGTGAAATGTCTCAAAAGTGAACACCGCGTACTGAAAAAGGTCTTCTATCTCCAGCGATTAGAATAATTCATTTCGCTTTTTGTGGAGTCACAAACTTGTACTTTATAGGAAAATTGACAAGAAACCAATCTATCCTTCCTAATACAGCTACATTCTTGTAGGAGGCTGCATGGGTGCTATCTAACATTGCCGCAGGTTCAATTGAACATAAGAAATTAATATATTCAACAGAAGCAGTGCCACAGTTGTTGCGTCTTATGACAACTGCGCCAATCGATATACGGAAAGAGGTAGCATATGTTCTAGGCAACATCTGTGTGGCCCCAACTGAAGGTCTTGGAAAGCCACGTGTAATCGTAGAGCACCTGCTTTCATTGATTCGTGGAGGATGCCTGCACAGTTTCATCGAATTAGTCAGGTCTGCAGACATTGAGGCTGCAAGATTGGGTTTGCAATTTTTAGAGCTGGTGAGTTTGTCTTCTTAGCAAGTGACCTTATCTGCTGTAGATTTGGTTTAGGCAAATGTATCTATGTTCTAAGTATATATGCAGCATCCATGTTTAGGCAAGTATATATCACTGAAATATGAAGAGTGTTAACAGTCATGCTATAGCAAAAATATATACCATATATCTATCGGAATGTACGTACATGCTGTATCAATTTGACATGCACTTGTAGTAACTGATTTTTCGGGAACCCACGGTTGGATTCGTCTAATTAATTGGATGTAAGTTTACCTAAAGACGCTAGTCTCTTAGCTGTAACAAGTGTGGGGAAATAAGGTTCATTTGCTAGTAACTGACACCAGAAAAACCGAGTGTGAATGTTTTAGATCATGAGTCATATAGTGCTAATCTTCACCAAGTTGTGAGGAAGATGTGTGAGCTCAGGGGTTCGAGTTGAGGCATATGGTCGGTAGGGCTCCTCGTGGGGTACTAAGTCTCTTTCGGCTAGGATAGTCTTGCACCCCTTAATTTCTTCTTGGGCCTATTATCTTCGATAGCTCACTAACCGGCAGTCTATGCATCGCAGGTTCTAAGAGGAATGCCCAATGAGGAGGGGCCGAAGCTTGTGGAAAGGGAGGACGGTATCGAAGCCATGGAAAGATTCCAGTTCCATGAAAATGAAGATTTAAGAAATATGGCAAATGGATTAGTTGACACTTACTTTGGTGAGAACTATGGGCTTGATGAGTGAGGTTGAAGCTTGGACTACATGTCTACATCTAATGTGTTCTTGTTGCTTTGGTGCAATTATTCCGTGTAATACACTAATGCTATTACATTTTCTTTTTTGGTGGCCGCCAAGATAACGAGATATATTATGCCCCCTCCCTGAGTACCTAGTCATTATCATGTTTGTCTTTTGTAAAAAATCGTAGCAAATCATTCTGCTCACTTTTTTACTCTGTTTACTAGAGTACTATTAGGTAGCGTTTAAAGACAAGAATATGGAAATTTGTAGTTATTTGAATTTTATCATTTGAAAATGTGGAGTTCAAAATATAAATCCAATGTTTGGGAGAGGCGTAATATCAATATGAGGACTATTGGGGTGTCATTTGTTTCAATCAGATTCCAAAGGAGTTGATACAAATCCAAAAATTCTTGAGTTCCCCCGATTGAGATTTGAGTCTAATTTAGATTTGAAAATGAAATTCTTGTTTCTAAACACTCTCTTAGTCTATTATTACTGCCTTTTTTAACATATGACATATCTACACGGAGATTTGACTTGTGATTTAAGAAAATGAATATACTTCGGAAAGTTAGATAAAAACATGTCAATATGTCGTGTTTTTTCCTGTATTGGTGAGCTCAATTTTGGCGTTCAGTATCGTCGTCTCTTCTATAGTAGCTGAATGTCATGTTTGGTGGTCAGTTTCAACGTGGTACTTATATATTGGTAGAGATAGAAGCAGAGTGGTGCTGAGGTTGGTGATCAACGGGGACATGGCGTGATTCTTTGGTCTTTGGGGTTGTCGTGAGTGACCAAAGTTTGTTCATGAGAGAGGAGTCAATTTAGAAAGTTTGTTTCATAGGCAAGTGATTTCTCCCTCTAGAAAATAAATTTATGTATGGTTTTTTGTTGGGAATTTATGAGTGAGCGGTTGTCCCATTTCGAAAAAGTGAAGTGGATGGAACATTTTCATAAGGTAGCGGGCTACTCCTTTTGTTGCCAATTTGTTTAGGATACAACCTCACCACACTTATGGACATGGACCGGTACTCCTCCTTGGCGGCTCTCCCCAATAGTGGTATCAGAGCCCAAGGTTAGCCCTGTGCTTGAGCATGGTTGTACCAAGGAATGGGCCGGTAGCTCTCGTTGGGCCCTTTGGTGGTATGTAAGGCGCTATGAAATATGGACTGGAACTGACGTTATATTGGTTAGCACAAGGTACTCGTGCAAAAAAGAAAGCACTGTCGAATGCGGATTCTTATGGAGTGGGTGCGAATGTGGTTAAAGACCCTTTGGATCTCGATCATCACCATTGTACATGTATTTGCTATGTGGCAGTGTTTTAAAGTGACCTTTGGAACGACTTGTACTCTAATTCTTAGAGTCTTATTAACATTTCTATAATCTTTCGATTGATCGAACCGACAAAAATTGATACGATTTTGTGAAACTCCAAGTCTCAAATGAATCTGTCTCACATGACACCAACACACTAAAACTATATGTGTGTTGGTCTCCCAGTTATGGAGAAACTGTCTTACATAAGATTCCTTGTTTACAAAATTGCGATTGTTGTTTGCTACCTAAACATTACTAGCTTTACCCGTGCAAAATTACACGGGCGGCCCGATTACATTACACTTTTTTTTCTTATTCAAATTAAACTAAATTGTATAGGTGTAAATTAATATAATATGATTTGCGTTGTATAACTTTAATATAAGGAATATAAATTACGGTGTAACTTTCTATGAATGGAATGAACATGTCAATTGTGCTTATTCGTTATAACTGTTAGTAAATCAAATTATATTCACCTCGACCGTATTTGTCCTTAGATTAGTTTTAACACAAAGTCTCATAAAAGGCGGTCTCTCAATAACTTATCGAGAGACCATTATACTGTGTTATAATTGGATTTCATTAAACAGCCCGTGCATCTTACCCGTGCAAAACTGTTTAGTATGAATATTAAATTAAACGTCGAAATTAAAAAAAAAATTATTTTAGTTTTATATCACGCGCTTTTATGTGACATGAACCCACTTATATTATGATAAGTAAACTGTATTAACTCGCGCCCGTTTTAAACCTCATATATTACGGGTTTTATGTGGCATGACACAAAACTCATATTGACTTGCACCCGTTTTGACCCTCATATGTTTTATTTCATTATTACTTATATGTCGCTATTATGTGTCATGTATAACCCTTTGTTTAATACACATAACCTTATTGACTCACACCCGTTTATGCTGCCGAAAAGGAACTAACAAAGACATGGAAGACCCACATGTTCATCAAAGCTAATCCGAGGAACTTATATCCTTAAAAATCAGATTATGTATCATAGTATCAAGACAATAACTAATTATCAAACAAATTAACCTTAGCAAATCTGATCAGTTAATCAAATGGTTAAGTAACATGGTTAATCAGTATGTCATAACATATTAATAGAAGGAAAAGTTTGATTAATCGATCAATCAAGAGACAGGGTAACCAAAATCGCTCATTGTTACTACAGAGTAATGCACGTGAAAAAAAAAATAGTACACCAACCATGGTAATAGAAATTTAGAACTCCAGTTGACTAATGTTAGAGCTGTGGGATTATAACCTGACCAAATAGTCATAGAAGATACAAATAATTCATTTAAAAAACCGTAAGTTATTGTTAACCCCATAATTTGATGAGATAGACCGGACTGTGAAACTTTAGCAGTAAGAGAAGGGTGATTAACATTGGATTGTTGATCGATTTCCAATGAAATGTTGTGTACCAGTTTGTGAATTTACATTATTGTTCATGTGTATAGTAGAACGAAGGAGTGCAATAGTGCATAAACACCAAGGGTTATGCCTCCTTTTTATAGTAGTAGGGTATTGAAGAACCAAGATGGTAAGGGTATATTTAATTATCTCCTACTATTTTTCACATTCCATACCGGCAGGAAAATTGTTATCACATTTCATTGTATATATTGTGCCTAAATTGTGTCTATATTGAGATATAGTTTCCTTTTCTATAAGATTTCGGTAGATTTAATCTTAATTTAGGAGATTATAATATCGCCCTAATCAAGGAAATCCGGGCTATATCATGTCATAAATTATTCTTAGACGTTTTTTTTTCTAGGATTAGCTATATTCTTATAACATTTCCCGTTTGAAAACGCTCTAATTGAGGAGATAATTTTTTTATGCCACCCATTTGATTTAATTCCGTTTTTAAGAAATTCTGCCATAAATCATGCCCATATTATCGACCATAATAGCTTTTATTGCGATTTCCGTTTTTAGCTAATTAATTTTAAAAGAAATCAGTTACAGATTAATATCCTTTATATATACTTTTGTTAATAAATGAATCAATAAGATCAATTGCCGTAGTGGTTGAGCTGTTATAATATAACTTTGAGGTTACAGGTTCAAACCTTCATAGCCTCATTTTTTCAGAATATGTTTTGCCTATTAATTAATATAATATTCTTTCTACAAAAAATTTATATTGTTATCATCGTACCAAAAACTTTGTCAAAACAACCTAAACAATCTCTGCATCGACAACGTAATCGATAACCTTGATCCGTACCTGTCGCTCTATTCTCATTTGGATTACGAATTTCATATACATCTTGTATCGTAAGTCGTGTCAAATGCCCATCGTTACCGCACGATCGTATTATTAAATCAACCAACCAATAAATAAATATATATCATATGTAGTGATACTACTCATTTTCTATACTTTTAAAATTCGTTGAAATCATTTAGAGTTGAACCATTTACCGCTACGCTACGTACATTTGTGTCTATTGCTATCAAAACACTTCATAATATCAGCATCAACAACAAAATCGATTATATCAGTCTCATCCTCCTTTATACTACAGAGACGAACAACGTTGCATCGACCGCCACCTAATGCCCCTTTTTTTGTTCGGTTCACGTATCTCGTAGACATTATAACCATCTGTCGTGTCGAATACAACAATCATCATGACATAATCTATGCGTTGTTGTCCTCCGAAATTGAATAACTCTGGACTTTCGTATGTCTTTTTATTCATTGGAGGAAAACGTGAATAATGAGTGCTTATACCATACACCACGGTGCATATTGCCCATGGTGCACCTCCTCACAATAGAGGAGTAGGGACCACACTTAAAATAATTTAAATTATTCTAAGTGTGGTCCCTACTCCTCTATTGTGAGGAGGTGCACCATGGGCATGGTACACCGTGGTGTACCATATAATTTGCGGTGAATAATATTACAATTTGAGTTTGAATCTTACATATTTCATTTTTGGATAGACATCAACATGATATCTCATCTTAGCCGGTAGTCGCTTAAACAACATAAGCTTGATTAGTTCTTTTTTCTTGTTCCCCATCACTTTTCTAACATTTTTCACATATACAATAATCTTTACATCGTATGACAAATGAATTGTGAATTATGATTCAACAACAATGTGAGTAAAGTAGTATGCAACAATACTATTGCGTTAATTTATTAACAATCGTGGAGGGAATTATTGGACAATATGGTTGAGAAAAGTTATCAAGTAGAATTGTCAAAACCATACGGTCTTTAATTGGAATTCCGAGATATGTGCAGGAGTAGATAGTTAATCTAGTTTCTTAAGTTACTCTGGCTCTCCAACAGAGGGTGACGCAAAGGGTGAAAAATGTCACCCAACTTGAAACTACTACTCTCAATCAAGCACGCTTAACTGTAGAGTTCTTTTCACATGAGTTTCCTAAAAGAAAAGTCGACTATGTTGGTATGAGTATCACTATCCATCCTTTTAAACACCTCATAAGAGCCCTTAATATCTTAAAAACTCCACTAAAATATGGGGTATTACACTATAAATTGATAGCCGTACTCGACCGGAAATAAATCGGATACCCGGTTTTCAAGTACCTTTACCGGGGATTTTAAAGTTTAAAGCGTTAAATTGTCAACATTTGATGGCGCATAACTTGATGGTAATACGAATGAATTAGAATGCATATGCAATTGTGGATCAGATAATGAATATATACTAAAATACACGAGTGTATGAGTTAGTCTAATTTCTAATATTGAGTTTTGAAGAGTTTTATTCAAAAATTAGGGATTTGCGTACAAACCGGTTACCCGATTTGCTATTTTGAATACTCGTATTCGACCCAAATTAATACAAAAAAATACGGGCCAAGTACCCGACTCGATTAATACCCCGAGAAACCTGGTAACTAAATCGGGTCAAGTATCTTTGCTCACCCCTCCCGGAACCACGTCCGGGCTGCGTATTTATATTGTTTATACTTAATTTTATAAAAATGTATGTTTATCTTTATTATAATATTATTAGGAACGATAATTTACATTATTGATTTTTCTTTCAACTTTTGCCACCCGTCATATCATATTAATATCCATTTCTACTAACCCATCATATTATTTTTTTCCATTGATGGTTACATCACCCATTACACCATTTTATTTTCATTCAACTATCACGGGATCCATTTTACTATTTCATTTTCATTCCACTATTCTGTCACCCGTTATATCACATCATATTTAAATTTATTTGTATAAATTAGCTTACCACCATAGTATTATCTTGTATGTCTCATATTATAAATAAATTACCATAATTCGTTCTCAGAGATGCCTGATTAAGGTCGAAATGAGGAAGGCTTTTGATACACTAAATTGGGAATTTATTGGCAGGTGTCTTAAAATTTTCAAATTTCCTCCCCAATTCATGAGATGGATAATAATTTGTGTTACATATACCTAGTTTTCCCTCAAGATCAATGGGAATATCAAAGGTATTGTTGAGGGGAACAGTACGTGGGGTTGGACAAGGAGATCCAATCGCTCCCTTGTCATGAGTATGGAAATCATTTCCAGATTGCTCAGGAGCCTTCCTAAGTTTCCAAGATTCTCTTTTCACCCCAAATGTGCTAATGCAGAATCAAGTGTGTTTGGTAGAATGCAATGCAGAATATTATGTACTAATTTTTACAACAAGTGAACGAGTCATTTGGTCTACAAGTAACTCCCAATACGGCCCGACAAAACAGCAAAATGAAAAAGAGATATCTTAGTGGGTAAGAGGGTGTATTTTAGAGTAGAAGATATAATTACGTGAGTGTGAAGATGGAAATCCCAGTATACGTAAATAATAGCCAGCTTGGGCGACCTTTAGGTCGAGCTAGTTTTTGATCGGTCCCCCTTCATCTCTAATGTTGTGCCCCAACATACCGATTTTTGACAGAGCATATAATGTACCTCATCAATACTGTTGTTCTCTTTTATTGGGTAAATTATATCATGCTCCCGAGAGCACAAGGAGTATGGTGGTCCTTCTCACATTATAGGAGTAGGAACCACATTTAAGTATTTTCTATGGTGATCCTGTACTTTCCGACTTTTTCTGTGGTGATCCCGTAGTTTCCGACCTTTCCATGTTGTCCTCGAGATTTGTATTTTCGCGAAATCCGTAACTGTTGGGCTAACGCCGTTTTTGGCCGTTTCCCTCCATCTCCATCTCCTATCCGTTCTGCTTCCACTCTAATTACAATTCTAAAATTAGAAAAAGAAACCCCCTTTCTCTTTTCTCTCTCCCCCCCCCTCGCCCATCCTCCACCTTGCCAACCACCAATTCCCCGCCAATGCCCCCACCCTCCACCTTGCCAACCACCAACTCCCTGCGAATGCCCCACCCCCACCCCCACCCCCGACATCCGATGTCGTGCCTTCTCCACCTTTCCCATCTTCCTTCTCCTTTATTTCCCCTATCTCTTCTCTCCCTCTCACCCTTCATATCCATTTTCTCTCTCCCCTCTTCCACGAAACCACCATGTTAACCTATTCTACTATCACCTAGGTATGCTTCTCCGTAATTTTTTTCGAAAGGAAGAAAATTCATTCATAATAATTAGCCATACGGTATCTACAATAAGTGCTGAAATTATCAAAATACAACGCTAACATCAAATTCAACCCAAACCTCCAAAAAACAACGATCATTATGTGAGGTGACTCGTGATCCGAAAACCCTCTATAATAATGCTGCTTCATGATACAGCTTGACGCGAGGGGGCCTATTGATCTCTTGTAGTTCGTCGAAGGATGAGCAGATCCGCTAGTCAGTATAAGAGAATTCAGCATCCATCTAAACGCCATGGCAAAATTAATGAATATCAGATTCTTCTAAGTCCCGCAATCTCAGTACAAACCACCTATATGGTGGTAAAGAGATCCTCTCGAGGAGGTAGAAACGAGTTATTATTAATGATAACTAGTAATAGGTAATTAATTAGGGTGTAGATATTAGAAATTTGAGGTTTACCACCATCTAATTGATGGGTGGTAGCCCCTGGTTTGAGATTTAGACTCTAGGGTATTTTTAGAGAGAGGCGTTAATCTTGGGTGTAACACCCCCGAATTTCGGCTAAATTTAAAAACATTATTATATTACAAAACTCGCCGAAACTCGATAATATTACAATCAATATACAAAGCTGACCGGGAAAAACAAAACCGTCAGCTAATACACAAATTTTAAACAAATTACACAGCGGAAGCTAAAAACAAAAATTCTCCAAGTAGGGCCCACGAGTTACTCCCCAACGAACCTGAAAATCAAAGACAGATAAACCAAAGACCTACCCCATGACGGGTAGCCCGAAGGATTTTAACACGTCAGCTATTAAGCCGAGTAACCGACTCTACCTTGTAAAACATGTCATGACCTAATCAAGAATATCATCCAACACATAATAAACACGTAACCAATAGAATTGAGAAACTTTATATAAGAAAATATATAAATCATTTATTCCAATTACGAGAGAATTCATTCACTTGAACAATTTTAGTTATCTCAATTGGTGAGAAATCAAACCATCGATCACATTAACAATTTTGATTCAATGAGCCGGGAATTCACCACAAACAATAATTTAGGAATGGACGAATCTTTCGCCGTACCATCCTTCCACAAACAACAATTTAGAGATGGACGAATCTTTCGCCGTACCATTCTCCCAACCAAGGAGGTCGAAACCTACCGAGGCAACACCAAATGACTACTAGACCTTAAGTGTGCACACCCCGTAGAGGGTATTTCTAACCCAATAGAGTAGTACTAGAGCCTAGCCCACTTATATCCGATGCGGAGGGGCACAATTGAAGCCGATGCGGCTTTCACAACAACCAGATGTCTCATTGCCTTTCACTTCAAGTGATTAGTATTTTATTAATCGAACGGTGATCATACAATTTCACAAACCAACACATAACCAACACCATATGCCAATTCCACAATCAATTCTTGCCTTTGCGCCACATTTAAAACAACAAAAGGCTTTTCGCCAAATAATAATCAACCATATAACAATAACCAATTTCAAAGGCACAAGGCCATAAAACGATACCATTTGCAACATATCAGTTTTAGTATAGCAACATGTCGATTTTCAATAATAGCAACCATAAGTTTTGACGCCACAACTAGACTCTAAACCACACTGTTATAAGAATTTAACTATAATTATACTAGTGTGTGTAAATCAAAACAAACAGCCATACATGGTCGATTTGGCGTCTTAATGGCACCTCAAAACCTTAAACAGTTTACATAGTCAAAGGCTCCTCACATTAACAACACAAATTAGGTGCATCACCGAGACAATCTCAATTTCATTCTTAATATCATAAGCCCACTTTTGTTACTACATCAAATCGTGTACCTAAACCTCCATTTCCAACTCATAATTATAGTAACAACTTAATGAATTAGGGACTAAAAGAAACATACACCATAGCATCAATGATCTCACTATATAATTCATCTTCATTACATAGCCAGACCAGCCCACTAACATAACTCCAAGGTCTTTAAACTCAAAACATTTATACTTAAACGCACTTAAACAATCAATATCAATCAATATCAATCAATCAATACATATTAATAAAGGAGGCTTTTTTCGAGATCAATGATCCCATACCCCAAGTGAAAAGTTCTATAATTGACACGAATGCAAGTGCATCTATACTCTAATTAATCACATACGTATAGTAGGTATAGTAGTAGTAGTAGGAGATCGAGTAGGATTTATGTCGTAGTATGAGTAATAATAGTAGCGCGTCGTCCAAAACAAATTCCTAAGGATTGTAGTCGTAGTAAGTAGGAGTAGGATTGTAGGAGTAAGAGGGCTATTAGAGTTTGGATCAAAGTTGTATGCATGTACGACTCATCAAATAATAATTCTTGAAACCAGTAGTATTAGCCAATAGGAATAGGGTAGGAGTTGAATAAATGGGAGATAAAAGAAATCCCATAATTGTACTCATTCGTCAAGTAATGTTTAAAGCAAAGTTTATCGGATCAATGATCCCATACCCCAAGTGAAAAGTTCTATAATTGACACGAATGCAAGTGCATCTATACTCTAATTAATCACGTACGTATAGTAGGTATAGTAGTAGTGGTAGTAGTATAGTAGCTGTAGTATACTACTAAAAGGTTTTTAGAGTTTAGATTAAATTTTTATGCATGTAGAACGTAGTAGTAGGAATATAAGCTTTAGTGATAGTAGTGTTGTTTCAAAAAAAAAAAAAGTAATAGTAGTAGTGAGTAAGAGTAGTAGTAGTTGTTGTAGGAGTAGGAGGAACGAATAGCAAGATGATAGGATAACAGGAGTAGCAGAAGCAGTATTAGTATGTAATAGTAAAAAGACATTCCTAATGCATAGGAAAATTGGGTAATTGACCGAATTAATAGTATTTTTTTATCTAATTCTCTATATTCATGTGTATACAATTGAAATCGTGCCTCAAAATTATGATCATGTCCTCAACATTAATTAACATAACACATTAATTATTAAGATCATACTTAAAATTTAACAAAAAATTAAATTTAAACATCTTATACGCCATGAGTCATTCGAATAACTAACAAATGAATTGTAGTAGGGTAACAAAACAACCATGAGAAATGAATCCCGAGTAATTCTAAGTTCTTAGATGGTATCCACACAGTGCAAGGCGAATTCCCAATAATTTACCATAATAATTCACTTCCTGGAATTTCTACTTCCTACAAGAATTTAATTATATGTTTTTCAAACGAGCACTTCGTGTTTCTCCTTTATTTAGAGCTGAACATTTTTTGTTAGATCAATTCTCTTAAACGTAGCAAATTACACCAATATTACATTAAAACATATATAAGTTGATCATTCTATTACTTTTACTAATCGTTTTAGTTCATGTTTAAACCACATTACCTGTGATTTTAATGATCAACATGTTAAAATTAGCCATAATTGTAAAGTAACCAAATTTACTAATTCTAAGTTGGAGGTTATCATCAAAAATTCAGATGAATACCTAAAAGAAGTATAATGACACTATCAATGCAAAAAACGATCACTCTATGAACAAATAGAATGGTCTCTCAATAAGTTATTGTGAGACAGTCTCACCTCTAATTATGGAGAATATTATCAACTTAAACAATTGGATCCCAATGCAATGAGAATAAGAGTTCCTTATGTGTACTTATCCATTTGAAAATAGGTTAATCAATAAGCTAACCAATATTATATATCCAAATAGGCTCGACAATGTCCTTCAAATAATGCACATATATCAATGGCAAAATGTAAAGTTATTAATCTATCAAATGTCTATTTTGTTAGAAAATAATTCGTTACCTATTCTAAAGTCTAATTCTATTCTAGAAAAATAGTTCATTATCTATTTAAAAATTCTTAAAATAATAATATAAGACACATATATAATAAGATAATAAGATCAAGAAAAAAACAAGAGTGATTCAATTGTCTTAAAGCTGTTTAGAATTTATACAAAAAGTCACATGATTTTTTTTTTTGTATTGTGGCTAAAAAATGGAGAATAGTATAATTTTAAACAATTAAGTAGATCTTAGGTGAGTTGAATGAGAATCCAATGTTTATACAAATCCCATGGAAAATAGACTAATAAAGTTAGACGATAGTAAATCATTTTTACTTTCTCTATAAAGTGAAACCTTAAGTGCATGGTTTATCATTAAATCAACCTTAAATGATCCTTCATAAAAATGGGATAGTGAAACCAACTAGGGCTAGCTAATCCAAAAGTTTGAGGAGTTCTAAATAATATAAGTTTAAACAAGTAGATCCTACATCTGTCTAATGAGAGTACATGCACTATCTACATTGATTTTTCTTTTTTTTTGAAAATAGGCTAATAAAAAAGCTAACCTTATAAATTCACTTTTTGTATTATAATTTACTATATGGATAAATAAGTGTTATGCAAGTTTCCTAAAAGAATAACCACAATATACATTTTTGTGTAAGGTAAATAATGGGAAAAAAACAAACACATGTCACCAATATGATTTTCTAGAATAGTAAATACGTACCATGTAAGGACATAAGGTGCCAAAAAAAAGTATGAATGTAAATAGGAAAAGACATACACTTTATATCGGGCACCAAATTATGAATAAACAAAACCAATTTGATTGACATGTTTACAGTTAAGCAAAACATCAAATTATATGGATATAAGTATGAAATAAATTTATTTCACTTCTTCAAAATTTGTTAAATAACAGTCTATTAAACTTCAGTAAGTTCAATTAGTCCAATCATTCTTCGTAAATTGAAACTAAATACTTAACTATAAATTGAGATTAAAGAAATATATTGTGAGTTTAAACCAAGAGTCCGTGCAACGCACGGGCATTCAACTAGTATATATTATTAAAGTAGGCTTTTTTTGTGATCCCACAACGATTGGAACATTCTAGAATGTCTCATTTTCTATAAACTGTATTAAAAAAATTTAAAACCTATGTATGGTAAGTGACCAAATAATTTAATATAAATTGTACCTGATATGGTAAGTAAAAATAATTAAATAAGAATGGAACATTGTAGAAACTCAATTTAATATGATTGTGCATGATATGGTAAGTAAAAAAAATAATTAAATAAGAAAAAAATAATTAAATAAGAATGGAACATTCTAGAAACTCCATATCAATTAATAAAAAAGGGATTTATCCGGCAAGTTTTTGGTATATTTTTCAAATCCCTATCTATCATATCTGAGGGGTAATTTGGTAATCATCAATCAATCAATCAATCAATCAATACATATTAATAAAGGAGGCTTTTTTCGAGAGCCTACGTTTAAAGTTAATTTTCGCGGAGCCACCAGAAAATTCTATTTAATTTTCTTGCGTTGTGGGAGAGTCTCAAGTTATGGAAAATTGTAGAGACTCAAGAGATGTACAGTTTGGAAAATTGTAAGAGTTTAGGAGATTTTCAAATAGGTAATTGCATAGGATTAGGAGATGTTTGATTGTAAAGAAATTAATTGTACTCTTAGGATTAGGAAATGTTTGATTGTAAGGATTAGGATTAGCTCAGTAGGATTTCAATTACAGATTTGTGAAATTTGAAAATTAGTTGTACTCTTATGGCCTAATCAATTCTCTTAATTTTAGTTTCATTATCATGGGCTAATATATACTCTTAATTTGTGATAAGGTATAATTTTTATTTCAATCTTACGGGCTAATCATAGTAGGAAAGTTAAAATTACTACAACAATTACTTTATGATTTAACAATTCTTCATCATTGTTTCGATTTCTTCCTTTTCTTTGTGTAATAGTAATATGATTAGTACTAACATTTTTTTTCTCAATAGTTTGAGGTACCAATAGTCCAATACGAAGATAAAAAGTAGTTTTAATTTATTGATCTACCTTATTTCTCTTGTAAGGATTAGGATTAGCTCAGTAGGATTTCAATTACAGATTTGTGAAATTTGAAAATTAGTTGTACTCTTATGGCCTAATCAATTCTCTTAATTTTAGTTTCATTATCATGGGCTAATATATTCTCTTAATTTGTGATAAGGTATAATTTTTATTTCAATCTTACGGGCTAATCAATTTTCTTCATCATTTTTCTTAATTAGTTAGCTATTAGTAGGAAAGTTAAAATTACTACAACAATTACTTTATGATTTAACAATTATTTGTTGTTTCGATTTCTTCCTTTTCTTTGTGTAATAGTAATATGATTAGTACTAACATTTTTTTTCTCAATAGTTTGAGGTACCAATAGTCCAATACGAAGATAAAAAGTAGTTTTAATTTATTGATCTACCTTATTTCTCTTTTAATTTTTTTAGCTTATTGCAATAATATGCTAGATTAATTAATAATTAATAATTCTAACTTCTTTGATAAACCAGAGAACTTTAATTCCAAGCTTAATTAATAACTTAGCTAGGCTGAACTATACGGTACATTATTATTGCACCTTGGGAGAAAAAAAAACCATATATTTGTATTTGTATAGTGTATAATAAAGGAGGGATTTTTTAGGGGAGTACGTCGAAATTTGACTTTTTCGAGCGACCAGAATATTCGATTTTTCTTCTTACTTTCTAAAAGAGTCCATGTTTTTTAGGATAGTAGGATGATTTATGGTATATTTTCCTAACCATAATCGGTTATAATATACGGAGTAATTCTTTATTTTTTGAGGTCAGATTATAATATAATTCTAATTCTAATAAAAGATAAATAATCCGTTAGAAGAATTAAAAATAATCATTAAATATATGATGAGACAATATAATAGTAAATAGTATGATTAAATTAGATGTAACCATGGATAATCCTAATCTTATTTAGATAGTATGATTAGGTAATGACTCTCTTGACAAGATAATAAAGAGTTACGTCTTATAATATCTCCATCAGCTTTGTAATACCAATACAATCCTACTAAGTTGAACGTTTTTGCAATACCAAAATCCTAATACAATTCTAACAAACTACATGTTTTGTTTTGTTGTGATTAACTATTGGTAAGACACCATATATCTAAAGCTTAATTGTGTTAGTCGAACGTTGATTTCGAACATTTTAGTTCACATGTCATTAGTATAAGCTTGATCATATGTATAAGTACATAACATGATATATGGTGTAACTATATTGATCTAAGATTTCCAAGAATTTGGAACCAATTTCATATGATCAGTTCAGTAAAATTCTTTAACTATATATTATGTATATTTAAATAATTCAACTATTTTGACACGAGCCGCTTTTATTCAGAGCTGAGAAATACACAGGGAACTTTTTTTTTTTAAAAGATTAGATCAATTAAAATTGTTAGAAACTAATTTAAATACTATTTATTCAGTTTTAAAAGGTTTTACTATTGCAATGCACAATATTGTCCATTGTGATTAAATAATGGAGGATGACAAAGTCTCATATGAGATATATCACAATAAATTATTCTGACCACTACTTTATTTAAAAAGTTCCCGTTTTAATTAACATCATTCATGATCATTCTATTACTTTTAGTAATCGTTTTAATTCATGTTTAATCCACATTACTTGTGATTTTAAGGATCAACATGTTAAAATTAGCCATAATTGTAAAGTAACCAAATTTACTAATCCAGAGTTGGAGGTTACATAAATTAACATAAATGCTAAAAGAAGTATAATGACACTATCAATGTAAAAAAAGATCACTCTATGAACAAATAGAATGGTCTCTCAATAAGTTATTGTGAGATAGTCTCACCTTCAATTATCGAGAATATTATCAACTTAAACAATTGGATCTCTTTCAGGCCTATTTCTTGCTGCAACACCATTTATAAAACTATTAGCAAGATTTTAGCTTTGAGAATGAGGGAGGTCCTTCCAGATATTATTGGCATTGAGCAGGCAGCATTTATTAAGCACAGGCAGATATTTGACAATACAATGTTGGCACATGAACTGGCTAGAAAGTATGGCAGGAAAGGTATATCTCCTAGATGCATTATTAAGGTAGATATTAAGAAAGCATTTGACTCAGTAGCTTGGGACTTTGTCAAAAGCATCCTGAAGGATTTTTGTTTTCCGGATAAATACTCTGATTGGGTCTATTCTTGCATTACTTCAACATACTTTTCTCTGAATATTAATGGTGTGGTGGAGGGTTTCTTTAAAGGGAAAAGAGGCCTCAGACAAGGAGATCCATTATCCCCATATATTTTTGTGCTCTGTATGGAGGTTCTATCAAGGATGCTGAGGGCTGCTCCTAAAATCAAAAGCTTCTCATTTCACCCAAAATGTGTGAGGATCAACCTGACTCATCTGGTTTTTGCAGACGACTTACTTGTACATATTAATAAAGGAGGCTTTTTTCGAGAGCCTACGTTAAAAGTTAATTTTCACAGAGCCATCAGAAAATTCTATTTAATTTTCTTGCGTTGTGGGAGAGTCTCACTTTTGGGAAATTTTACAAGCTCATTAGATGTGCAATTTGGAAAATTGTAGAAGATTAGGAGATGTTCAAATTGGAAAAATGCAAAAGATTAGTAGATGTTTGATCGTGAAGATTATGTAGAAGTTAGTGTTGAACGCTAAAATTAAGGACACTTATATGAAGTGTCAATCCTAAGAGCACTTAATTTAGACTGACCGCGATGAACTAAATGCCATGAAATGAAAGTACTAAAATGCAAAGATAAAAGACGGGTTCTTACAAACTAAAGTAGTAACCATTAATTGAAAGAAAATGTCAGGTTTGCTAATGAAGAGTCCAGGAAGAGATGAAATCAATTACCTCCATGCCTTCTATCTTCACCATGGAAAAGAAAAAGCTACGCTAAAACATGAACTGCTCGCGCTACGGGGCGAGGCTACCCGATGTACACTAAAAAGAAAGAACTAAAAAGACTTTGATAAATGTTGTTGATGCTTGATTGTCCTTTTATGCTGCTTCTTGCTGCGCTATTTATAGGATAAACCTTCTGGCGGTTACTTCAACTTCCCAAGCTTCTCCAAACGTGGGGAAGAATACTTGCTAGCGGTTTGTTTCTTCTTACTTCAACTGCTTCTCGTGCCTTGGCGCCACCTATTAAGTTTGAATAGATGGACTTCGTTCGTCTGCCGTCGGCCCAGGTTGAGTATTGCATCCAGATGGGCTTTTCTTTGTCTTCAGCCCATCGAGATTACTGGACTAAAACCTTCCATCGCTAGGACAAAATTATTTTTGTCATCAACAAATGCCCCCCTTTTTTGTGTTGCTGGGAGTTTGAAGCGACACGAAAAATGAATCTTATCTATCGTTGTCGATGGAGTTTGACTATCGTGAATCAAACTAATGGTTTCAAGCATTCATTATCGCTGAATGGAGTAATTGTAACTAAAAACATACTCGTTTCGTGAATACGTTTGAAATAAAACAAACATTTCATTTAAACAATCTCATTTAATCTGAAATGAGACGAGTAAATACAAGATTGACAAAATCTCACTAGATCTGAATGAGATTTTGATCTTCTAAGAAAAACTTCGGTTTAAAAACGAAGTCTTGTTTCACCAACTCGAATTTCTGTGGGCCAAATTTCCGCCATTCCTTCGTTATGAATGAAAGAATGTGACCAGACATGTACATAGCTCTCATTAGCTGGAGCGATGTAGGTAGTCCTTGGCTCCCCCTTTCTTTTCACCAGACTAAGCTTTGGTCGCGGCTTGAACTTGTTCGAGTACTTCTTGAACTGGAACACCTCGTCGCGCTCCTTCCCGTCCGCACTTTCATCTTCGAACTCGTCATCGCTGCACGCGCTCAGCCAGTAGGCGTTCTCGCCTTCCTTTGCATACTCGTCCCATGTTTGACAAGTACAGAAGTATATGATTCTCTTACCTCCATTCTCAATTCGCCCTCGGTACCAACCAGACCAATATGTGCGCTGGTAGTAAAACAGAGAATTCCGATAAACGAGATTCTCATCGGGCTTCAGGAAGTTTTGCGCCATGATCTTCCCCCATCTTTTACATGTGCCCATGACACTCATTCCATCCTCGTACCCAAGTTTTGGGATGATGAATCTGGTCATCAAATCCTCACTTGAGAGAACTGCCATTCGGCTGTCATGGCTACCATCGAGAGACTCCATGATCGGCAGTTCCCACTTCTTCAATTTGGGGAAGAATTTGTCCATGGTGGCCTGCCACTTTCTGGTTGCAGCAGCCTCTTCAACAAATTTCTTTTGATCATCCTCCATGATGTTGCACTGGAGGTAATGGTTGGGGCACTTTTCTCCAGTCTCTAGATCTTCTCTAAAAGCGAGTCGATACTGGTAGATATTGACGCGCCCCCAGAAATTAGTAACTGGTTTGTCGTAACCAGGGACATTTAAATCATTGGTTGCATAAACTGCCATTTTCGTTTGGAAGTTTACAGAAGAATTGGAAGGGAGAAAAGAAACGCTTCGAATATTGCTGATACTCAAAGTGTTACTTGTGATTTGTTCATCCGAACCCTTCTTTTTATATTAAAATTCCTTGGCGGTTTCTTTGCCAAGAATTAATGACGTGTGGTAGTGGAGCGGTTTTATCTCGAAAAACTGCTTTTAAGGTGGTTAAATGAATTTATCATCATCCCACTCATGATTTCCAATGAACCTAGATTAATTACGACCTTCGGCTCATCAAATCATTAAAGGCTGAGAATGCATTTTACTAAATGATTTTTTTTTTAAAAAAAAAAAAAAAAAAATCTAGAAAATGCAAACTTAAATTGAATAATTTGATTCAATAAAAGTTTTTTCGAATTACAAAGCAAAATAAAAATAAGCGTACAATAATAAGAGGACTAATTATGCCGACCCCTTATATTCCTTACTTATCAATAATTGCTCCCGCCATTCTAGAAAGACTGGCGCGCTAGGAAACGTGGGCATAAACTTCGATGATCGTGCATAGAAGCGATGGACCCCATTCCCGATACTCTCCCACTTCTCATCTTCCGCTGGAGCATACAACCACCACGCATGATTGTAATTATCAGCCCTAGCTTTCCAGAGGTCGCAGACGCAGAAATAAACTATTGGGGATCCGCCCAACTCTATTTCCTTGGTATACCACCCTTGCCAAAAGGTTCTGTGGTAGAAGCAGATTGAATTTCTATACGCCAGATCCTCATCTGGTTTCAGAAAATTCAAAGCCATAAGTTTCCCGAGAAACTTACAGACTGCCAAGAAGTTCATCCCATCTCTTCCGTCCAATCTGGGGATGATATGTTGGACCATGATGTTTTCATCGGTGAAGACATCATGTTTACTTGAAATGCAGCCCCGATCTGTAAACTTTAGCTCAGGCATCGGGTTTTCCAGTTTACCATAATAGCGATAAACTGTTGCCTCCCACATTTCCAAAAGCCTTGAGATTGCTTTAAATCTCCTTTTATCTTTTTCCAGCTTGTTACACCGGTGGGCGTGATTGAAACACTTGACTGGGTAACGGAAACCGGGCCTTGATTCCCCCATATGCACCTCATGAGTATAATCCAAGAGGCTTGATGGTTGGTTCTGCCATCTTGTTGGCCGATGGAACCAAAGCTCTGAGTTTTTGACTGTTGGTTTGTCAAAATGTGGCAATTGGGTGTCCGGGTTTACACGGTGGTGATCCGTGAACAGGGGAGCCAAAGCCACAGGTTCCATGACTTGTTGATGGATTTTGTAATTACTTTGATTTTTGGCAATCAAATTGTGAGATAATACTAAAACTTTTCAACTGAAAATTGGATTTCAGAATTAAGCTTAGGAATTATATTTGGCTTGGTCTAGGTTGAGTTCCCAGAAACGCGTGTTAAATTCTCGGGAAAGCAGGGTAATTTAATGTGAATTACCTTCCTAACCGCACACAATAAATAACTCAACAAGATGAAATTAATTGGATAACTCATCTTATTTACATTAAATGAACAAGTTTGATTACAAACATTTCGTCTTTGTAAACCAAACGTCACATGCGATTAAATCCTTAAACCAATCGTGGTACATTGGTAATTCTCTGACCCAATGCGGATATCGCGCTCTATTGAACCTTTGGGCATTCTCCCATTCTTGACACAAGCATCTGAACTTGATCAATTTTCCACCTTTATCATGTTCTCCCCTATATATCGCAGTATAGCTCGGCGCTACATACGTACATAGTTTGTTTGCATAATAAAGTTTTAAGTCAGGCCTTAGGAAGTTAGGCGCAATCCAAATGCCCCAAGCTTTGCAAACCGCCGCCGCGACAATTAGATTATTCCTATTTAATCTTGGAAAAATGTTTTCCAACATTAAATCCTCATCGGACAATACTTTCGTTGCCCCATGACTTGTCCTGCCGAATTCGACTATGCCTTTGGTAATCTGACCAAAACAGGCTTTCATTATACTGGCCCATCGCTCTTCTAACTCGCGAGCGACTTCTTGTTTATCTGCCTCAGTTTCATCGTGCTGAAATTCATGATTAAAGCATGGTAAATCTGGTGCAGGCCAAGGGACCTTCTCCTTCAAGACATACCCTTTAATATTGATATTAAAGTAGTGGATATCTTGAATGTAATCTGGATCATCATGAAACAGTTTGTATGTTTGCAAGATGTCCTCATCTTCCTCTTCCAACTTGCCATGTCGCTTGGTCAAAGTTGTTTGATACTTAAATTCCGTTTTGCGTTGACCAAAAGGAATTGATTTGAGAGCAAGATGATGAAAGAAAAGAGGATTCCTATCTGGGAAGACCTCCATAAATTGTAAAGAATTTGAATAGAATTCTCAAGTCTGTGAGAAATACAGAATAGCGCTGAGGCTTTAAAGGTTTGAATTTGTCAAAACCCTTAAATTCCGGATTCTGTTTATATTCAAATTTCTAATTTTAAGCAATTAAAAATTCGGTTTTAATCACTAAAAATTCATTAAGATAAAAGAAGACTTTATATTAAATTCATAATACAAAACACTTTTACATTAGAGTAGAATTACATTACGATGCATATGAAAATAAAAGTTCCTAAGGCGATGGCCTTTTATAGTCACTATTATTCTCGCTATCGTCAGCATCGGAGTAATATGGCTTCTCAGCGCGGTCTGGCTTAAAGCGTCAGTTTGCCTCTGGGAGGTCCCAATCAATGAAGGTCTGACTGTCGTCGGAGTCAGTTGCTTCACTGCTTGGACTGCTGTCGCTTGGAAGATTTTCTTCCGCAGCCTTCATCGCCATCTGTAAGGCCTGTTTCGTTGGCCAATCTTTTCTTGCCCAAGCCCGCTTGGCAATGGTGCCCCTGCCTCTCTTCATGTTGAGAGTAGAACGGGAGTGGCTTCCTGCCTTCTTTTTGCCTGAAGGAGCAGCCTTCCGTGGGCGGTTTGTCCTAGCAATGTTGTGAGCAATCGGAGCAAACGCCGACTCCGCCACCTCTTCCATCTTGTCGTTGAGATGGGGTGGTATCGCTTCCTTATCCTTCCTCCTCTTAGCGCTCACATCTGTTCCTTTCGTGACAGAGTTGAACTTCTTTGAAGACATCTTGATGGTTCGGATGTAATTTGAGAAGAGAAAGTATTTTTGGTGAGAAGTTTTTGTTGTGAAATATGCACAAGTCACTCCTCTATTTATAATTCCCCAAGAGACTCATCGTGTTCTAGTGATGGGTCTTTTCAGAGGAAAACCAAAAGCCATTTTGCCTCGACCACGCATTTTCTTAACGGGTGAAAATGGACTTTGGAAACTGTAACTAATGATGATTTTTCCTTAAACAAGATTCCCTTTAATTAAAGAGGAAAAAACCGCTTAAGTTCCCCTATCAGAGGAGAGAGAAACAAATAACCAAAATGAAATTATAGATAATTTGTCTATAATAACAACTCTTAACCGTTCCAATTATCCAACGAATTTTAACTAAATTCGGAAAATAACTGTTTCGTCAAAACGGTGCCGTTTTAAGTTTCTGAAATTAGGTTATAAAAAGGGGAACTGGGTTTCTCAATTGACAAACACCAAATTCTCAATTTTATTACATTCCTTCCTACATTTTAGTAAAAAGAAATTCCCTTCTTTCAATCAAACAAACATGAAACAAAAGCCAGAAATTCAACTCAGCCTCCGTTGGCCTGATTCATATACCGGGGGTGCTCGGAAACTTGTTGATACGATCAATAAGTACCGACAAATTTACTACCCGAATTACTTCTGGCACTATGGTTCTCCTACCGATAAGGAACCACTTCCGAGCGGGCAAATTGGCCCATGTTTTATCTGGAAGCGCGGAGTAACAGAAGACACTGACTCCGCTGATATCAGAGAGGCATTAAACGACATAATGCACACTCCTGAATCACGACCTCTGGCGTACTGTGAAAAAGTACAGCCCTGCCGTCTCCCTAACGTGACCAAGCCAATCAAAGGATGGGTCAGTGTGTCACGAGCAGATGAATGGATGGAACGACTTTCCTCTTTTCATTCTCTTTGGGAAAAACAGAGGCTACTCCATTTCTTAAGGTTAGCATGCTATTCCCACATTCCATTCGATGGTTCATTTTCGACTGCTTTCCTGTATTTATGGGACCCCACCGCTAATTGTATTGTCACAAAAGCGGGCTACATGACTGTCACTCTGGCTGACATTGCCTGTATCACGGGTCTCTCCCCTAATGGAATTAGTGGAAAAGAACTGTCAACCATAGAGTGTGTCCCAGCTGCAGAAAAACTTTATGCCGGGGCCAGTTCCATTTATGATGGAATGTTGAAGGCAAAAGCCTCTGGCCTGTCTTTCTCGACCTTGATTAATGCGTATGCATCCTCCGAGGATGAAGTAACGCCAGAGGAAGTCGTACTCTTCCTCACCTTTGCCCTGAGTCGCATGTTTATGTCGCGCTCCGGCAATGTTTCAAAAGCTTACATGGTTTTGGCTGCAAACTTGTCTGTCGCGAAGCCAGAACCTCTTGCGCTAGGCCCTATGTTACTAGGATCTCTGTATAGATGCCTCTATCGCGGTCGTGCCCTATATCTAGGGGATGAGGATCCACAGGTGTCCCAAGGACTACTCCCTCTATCAGGCCCATTGTGGCTCCTAACTTGTTGGGGAGTGATGTACTTTTGTCATCTGCTGAACTTTTCATCAGATGTGTACATTGAAGACTGCTTCTGCTATGGCGATTTCGTCTTCCGCGCTGTCGATGACAAAATTGGTGTTCATCCTCGACAGATCCTTGGATATTTAATAGGGGTGACTTCTTACGGGTACTCACTCCCTGTTGCCTGGAACCTATTCCTTTTGGCCAAACAACAAGAATTAAAAGAGGATCACTGGATCTATCGTGCCCTTCCTCTTTGGATGCAAAGCCTTGACATCACCCCTCTCGGGATCTTTGTATCTTCTGAATCAAGGAGTGCTTCTTTCGATGGCGGTTTCTGGTCTAGTGTCCTTCAAACAAAAGACCTATACGCCTTTGAACCTGGGTTCCTTGGGTTTGAATTATACAACCCACAACTTGTTGCCTATGAGACTGCACAATTCAAACTCTGGTGGCGCCACATGCCTTACATTCAAAACTCAATCCGTCTTCCTGCTCATATGCGGATCACTCTGACCCTCAACATGGAAGGTAAGTCTCTCGCCTTACTTTCGATAAGTTAATTTACTCTCTAACCATTTCGTGATTAGATGTTGACCTTAAATCTTGTTTTCAGAAACCCCAAACAAGCAGATAAGGTCGCTGGTGACCTCAACACAAAAAGAAGAAAAAGTCCCTGATAATTCTGACCAGGAGACTGATCTCGCTTCAGGCTCGGCCAATGATCTATCATTGGTGGTCTTTGAGGAGCCTGAAATATCCGTTCCCCAATTCGTTGAGGAATCTGATTTTGCAGTCGCTGAAGAACAAGCTCCATCGCGGCAGAAACCTTCAAAGAAGAAGAAAGAGGGTGTAGTGGTAAAGCCAGACGTCGATGGGTCTGATGATGACCAACCTTTATCAGCCTTTTTGGACAAAAAGGTGAAGACATCGCCTCCAGCCACTCCTCTTTCAACTGAACAACCTGCTGCTTCTGAAGCCTCAAAGCCCTCTCAGAGCAAAGGACACTTCAAGACTGTCCACCCGAGGAGGTCCCTCAAGCAGAAGCAAAGAGCGTCAAGTTCGGCGAAGGTTGCCTCCAAACCTGCTTCAGGCAAGGGTTCAAAGAAAAGGGGACGAGAGACTCCTGAGTCTGCATCTGACTCCCCTCAGAATCCTCCCAAAAAGACAGCTATTTCTGAGCCATCTGAGGATAATCCAGTGGAGATGGCAATCGAGACCACTGTTTCAGTACCATCTTCAATTGCAGCAGCGGAAGTGTCTCCTCATACTACAACTCCTCCTTCACCGTCGCCAAAGGAGTCTTCAAGTGCTGTTAGTCAGCCAATCGCTGAGGATCAACCAAGCAGCGCACCTGTCAGCCCTGATGTTATCGTGAATCAAGTATGACTTAACATCTTGGCATTCAATATTACTTTTAGATTCATCATTATTTACCAACTCTATTATTCTTTGTACATAACAGGTCCTTGGGGAAATAAATGAAGAAAATCCTCCTTCTCCGCCGAGAGAAGTAAGAGACAACATTGAAGACACAAGCAAACAAGTGTTTGAAACAGGTAATTTTCTTTATATTTAAAGAGCAAATTACTGTTCCAAAATTATAAACTTCTGTAAATAACAAAAATTTACATTTGTATTGACAGAATCGCTGGAAACTCTATCCAATCAAATAGGGAGCCTTCTTGAAGAGAGTGCATCGCCCATTAATGAACAAGTTACAGTTCCTGATTGCCTTGCTGCGCTGAAGTCTGATCTTACATCTGAGTCAGACGCTCTCGCATTGGTTAATTATTTGAATCAACTGCAAGGGAAGGATGAAGTAGTCTGGCGCTCTCTGGTCTCTCTGTTGCAAACAGAGGTAGTTGGGAAACAACAACGGTTGGTTGCCCTCCAACAACAGGCTGATCAAATGGGTACTGTCTTGCCCCAACTGAAATCAACTCAAGACCAAGTATTGCCTCTTGTAACTGATGTCGCAGCCAAGAAACAAACCGATGCAGAGATCAAGGCAAGGCTTCTCGACATCCAACAGCAAATGGACCAGTTAGAGGCTGAGAAACAATCCCTGAACCAGCAGCTGTCCACAAATCAGGCTGAACTTAATCAACTCGAAGTGCAAACAGAGACTACTCGAAAGAATGTGAAAGAGTTGCTGACTCAAGCACAAAACCTTCAACAAATCAAGAAAGAGATCCACGGTGTACGCAGGGCTATGCTCATCGCGCTAGGTTTGGTTGCTCAAACCTTTCACATGACGACAACAACTGCTCTACCATGAAGCTGTGGGCTCCTCTGGAATCTCGAATAATTGTTCTTCATAGGACTCTAGAGTACTTTTGTTCAGTTCATGCCCCAACTCTAACTCTCTCTTTTGTTCTTGTAAACTATCATATAATTGAATATGTAGTTTTTTGAATTCTGGACCATGTTGCTCCCATATCGATGGGTAAAACTTCTTAAGATATTTTGCATTCAAAGGCCTAGTTGAGACCTTCCCTTTTCTCGAAACCAGAATGTATGAATTTCCAAGACATTCTTTATGGATCTTAAAAGGACCTGCCCACTTAGGTGTGAATTTACCCCAAACTGGATCCTTGTGACCAGAAGGTAAAATCATCTTCCACACCAAGTCTCCCTTATGAAAAGACTTAGCACGAACCCTTTTGTTGTAGGCTTCCGCCACTCTGAGTTTTTGCAACCTCATTCTTTGTGCGGCTTCAAACTTAGTTTCCTCAGTATCTAAATGTTCGATACTCATCGCCTCCACGTACTCTTTTCCGAAGAGTTCTGATTGTTTGGCAATCCTTGCTGATTGTACAACAACTTCTGCCGGAATCACTGGGTCGTGACCATAAACTAACTCAAAAGGCGAGATGCCAGTTGCATCTCGTTTTGACGCCCGATATGCCCATAGAGCGTATCGCAGCTTCTCATGCCACTTCCTAGGATTCAACTCAATCATTTTCCGGAGGCCGGCAATAATAGTTTTATTCGTAGACTCAGCTTGACCATTCGACTGTGCGTAATATGGAGTAGAGTGTATGACTTTAACTCCAAATTTGGCCAAGAATTTCACATATGGGTCACTGCTGAAAATACTCGCATTATCAACAGTAATAGATTCAGGAATTCCAAATCTTACGAAGATTTTTTCTTCCAAGAATTCTAAGACCGCTTTTGTATCGAGCTTCTTAAAAGGCTCGGCCTCAACCCATTTGGTAAAATAATCTGTAATTACCAACAAGAATTTGTGATTCTTGGATGAGTTGGGTTTAATTTCCCCGATTGCGTCCATTGCCCAACCACGGAAAGGCCAAGGCTTCAAGACACATTTCAACGGTGCTGCAGGCGCTGAGACAATGGGCCCATACTTTTGGCATTTCTCACATCCTTTCGCATATTTAATGCAATCTTTTCTTATTGAAGGCCAATAGAAACCCGCTTTATGTAATGCCCATCGCATTTTTAAGCCATTTTGATGAGCGCCACATAAACCATCATGGACTTCGGCCATCGCGGTTAATGCTTCTCCCGCGTCTACACATTTCAGGATTTGGCCATCAACATCTTTCCTAAAGAGTTCGTTCCCTACAAGGAAATAGTTATTAGCCGCCATTCTGACCCTGAAAGGTACTTCCCTATTATACGGATCCTTGAGATATTCGACTATCTCATCTCTCCAATCTACATCAGAGCTAAGAATGTCAATGCTATTGATGGCATTGATGGGATCATTCTCACTCCATTCATCGAAATTTTTCAATGGATGTAGAGTTCTTCTCAAAAGAGTTACTGAATCATCCGGCGTTACGGCCATCTCTTTTGATGATGCAAATCCGGCTAACTCATCCGCAATGTGATTAATATCGCGGGGAATATGGTGGAATTCAACTTTCTTGAAAGTACTCACCAAATTCCTTACTTTGTGAGTGCCATATAATGCTACTAAAGCATTACACTTATACTCTCCCATCACTTGGTTTATGACCAACTGGGAATCACCAAATACGCGGACCTTCTCGACTCCCATATCTTGGAGAATTTCGAGTCCGATAATCAAAGCCTCGTATTCTGCTCGATTATTAGTACATTCACCTTCCAAAGTTATGGCCAACTTTGTAGTGTGTTACTCAGGATCGATGATTACGACCCCTGCCCCAGCAGTTGTCCTGGTAGATGACCCATCGAAAAACAAAGTCCAAGAATCCTTAGGATCCTCGCAAACTTGCTCATCGCTTGGGTGCAACGCCAAGAAATCCGCTAGTCCTTGACCTTTAATTGCCTTTTGTGGCAAGTAAACAAGGTCAAATTGAAGCAAATGGAGATGCCATTTACATAACCTTCCTTTCAGGAAAGGTTGGGAAAGGAGATACCGAAGCACATCTGTAGGTGACACCACTTCGATCTTAAAAGCCATGAAATAATGCACCAATTTAACAGACGCGTCGTAGAGACATAAACACCATTTTTCCGCCAGTGTATATCGCTTCTCTGTATCCTGTAAAATCCGACTCAAGTAAAACACCGCTTGCTCATGTCCCAATTCGTTTTCCTGGGTCAAGACACTTGCAATGGAATCTTGAGTGACAGAAAGGTAGATTCGTAAGGGCCTACCATTTTGTTTTGGTGGTAAGATAACAGGAGGAGACGCAAGTTGCTTTTTGATTTGGTCGAAAGCATCTTGATGTTCCTTTTCCCAAACAAATAAATCTTCCTTTTTCAATTTCAGAAGGGGTGAGAAAATTTTCGTTTTCCCGGCTAAATTGGCCATGAACCTCCTTACATAATTAATTTGCCCCAAGAATCTTTGTAATTCTTTCTTATTTGAGGGCGGCGCTGCAGCTAAGACAGCTTTAGCCTTATTTTGGTCAATCTCAATTCCTTTTTTATGAATGAGAAAACCAAGGAAATTTCCAGCTTTTACTCCAAATGCACATTTAAGTGGATTCATTTTCAAGCCGAATTCCCTCATCCTTTGAAGTGACTGTCTCACATGGTTTCGATGTGAATCCAAATCATGTGATTTAATCAGCACGTCATCGATGTAAATCTCCATAGACTTCCCGATCATGTCTTTAAAGATCGCGTCCATGGTTCTTTGATAGGTTGCCCCTGCATTCTTTAATCCAAAAGGCATGGCAACCCATTCATAAATTCCCATTGATCCAGGGCATCGGAAGGCCGTTTTGTGGCAATCCTCCTCGGCTATCCTAAATTGATGATAGCCGGCATACCCATCCAACGATGAGATATATTCGTATCTCGATGCGGCATCTATTAGCATGTCCGCGACAGGCATTGGATATTGGTCTTTAGGAGTCGCTTTATTCAAGTCTCTGAAGTCTATGCAGACCCTGACTTTTCCATTCTTTTTAATGACGGGGACTATATTCGCAATCCAACGTGCATATTTAATTGGTCTTATAAAACCAGCCTTCAATAACTGCTCCACTTCCTCCTGGATTTTTGGCAGTAATTCAGGCGCCAACCGTCGAGGTTGTTGTGCAACTGGTTGAAAACCTGGCATAATCGGTAACCGATGTTCAACCACTTCTCTGCTTAAACCTGGCATTTCACTGTGGGACCAAGCAAAACAATCTTTATACTCATGAAGAATTGCAATGAATTTGGCTTGCTCTTCTTCAGGGAGCAACTTACTAATATAAGTAATCCTTGGATTCTCTTTTGATCCGAGGTTCACTTCAAGTAATTCATCAGTTACGTTTTGTCTGATGTCATCACTCTTTGCCCATACTTTTTCCTCTTCTTCCTCTATTTCAAAGAAAGAATCACGGTCATCCGGTGTTTCTTCAACCGTCATAACATTAAAAGTAAGGCCAAACTTTTCCTGGTAATGAGACCAGAAAATCTCATCTATTGTTTCATCGTCAGCCAAATAAGGATCTTCTTTACAATCATTAATATTAAAATCCATTAATAAATACAATGATAGTTTCAGAACAAACAGAGCTAAAAACTAGACTCTGCATCCTTATCGCCACTGTCCAAGCCATTCAAATTGTATCGATGACTGAAACCGTGACCAAGGCTATTTACAATAGTAGATACTTCCCTAAATTCTGAGGGAGGGGACTCATCCGTGAGTTCCCGTATCTTAATCTGATTCAACTTCAACCGACTCGTCTCAGCTTCAGTTAAATATTCCTGAGCAGGATGGCTCGCTTCATCCTCGCTCTCAACTACGTCCGTGTAGTCTTCATTTTCTATCGCCGATATTTCTTGTTCTATCTCATCAGCAAGATCAGGATATCGGTCTGTCCTGAACTTGTAATCTCTTCTGGCTCTTAGAGCAGACCTGGGAATTTCAAATTCAATTGTCAGAATTGTAAATTCTTTGTCGGCCTCAATTATTTCAAATTTCTTGCCGTTCCACAGGACTAATAATTGATGTAAAGACGATGCAATTGCATAATTACGATGCAACCAATCTCGTCCCAAAATGGCATTATAACCAGAATCACCATCAATTACAAAGAAAGCCATATAATTGACACAATCTCCGACTTGTGTCCTAACTTTTACAATGCCCTCAACTGCGTAGGGCTCACCGCTGGAACTAATAACGGTTGCATTAGTTTTCTTAATATCTTTCCTTGTCTTTCCTATCTTTAATAAAATTGACAAGGGGAGAATATTAACTGTTGCCCCAGTATCCACTAACACTTGGCTAATGAATTGGTCCTGGAACTTTGCGGTTATGTATAATGCCTTTTTATGATTCGTATCAAGATCAGGCCGTCTAAACAAAGCGTTTAGAATCTTTTGTGCGGTTGGGTCATCCAGACTATCGGCAGCTGGAGAAAAACCCTTACGCCTTTTAGGAAATGCTCGTCCGTTTGTGGCTAGAGCAGGTCCCGTATCTGTATTTTGGGTATCGTCACCCATCGCGATTTTAGTATCGCTTTTGTTTCTTTTGCTGAGCGCAAAGACTGAAAAATCTTCAGGCCAGGTTGCAGTATCTTTACGCGTACCTGCTTTTTCGGCTTGCTCTACCTCATCGGCCCAGGACTCCGTCCCCGTCTTCTCAAATTCGGTAGTAAGCACCCTCTTAAAGGTTGATGGTAATGTGACTACATTACATTCCGGCGAGATTTCCCCAGGTTCAGGCTCGGACCCGAAATCTGAGAACTCCTCATCGCAGAGTAAATCATCGTCATCATTGACCTTGAGATCAAAATCATCACCGTCTGAATCTTGATCACCCTCCTTATCTCTGAATTGATTCTTATCTGGTATTGAACCAACTGGATCTTCATGCAACATAACCCGTTGCAACTCTTCCATTTTCCGTTCAACACCTGCGCTATCCGTTTTTAGTAGCGCTTCTGTTTCAGCGGGAGATACCAAATCCAAATCTTGGATTGGCCTATCTGTCTCCATCGCCACGGGTCCTTCTTGAGGTTCCTTCTTTTGAGAAACTTCTTTCTTACCCTTTCCAAGGGAAACTTTGTTAACGGACAAAGCTTCCTCCTCTTTGCGCAACGGAGCAATTTGTGCTTCTTGCTGCTGCGCCATCAAAACATCCTTCCGAATTTTCAAGGCTTTTTCTTGCCTGCCTCTTCGTTAGTCATGTGAACAGCTTGTCAGATCAGACTTTGCTGATACACTTGAGTCACCTCCTCTGGGAGTAGAGAAAGGAACAGGTGACCGATGTGATCCCCTTCCTCCTTTAAATGCTCCTCTTCCACCCCTGCCTCCTCTACCCTCCATTCGCGGAGTGCCAGGCCTGGGTGTTCCGAAGTACTCAAAACTTTCGTTGTTCATTCGTACTCGCTTGTTTGGTACCTTTTTGTATGCAGGTATCCATTTTGGATCATTTTCAATGACCCGAGTCCTAATCAATTCAAGGTGGAGTTGATCAGCACAGTTCGGACATAAATGGTGTTGCAATGTTTTCAACCCCTTTATGGCCTCTTCATGAAGAGGGTTATGTTCTAACGCCTCTTTATAAGTTTTCACTTCCGATGATTTGGTTGCATCGGACTGCTCTTGCTTCAGCGGAGAAGGCTTTGATTTTCCATCGCCTTTCTGCTTTTCTTTCTTGAGTGGAGCACGAATCTTGTCGAGATCCGCCTCTAACTCATTTAATCTCAGTGCCTTCGATTCTTTCTTGGTGATAGTAATGAATTTCTTTTCACACTTTCTCTTCACCAACCCCCTGAACGAGACACAATCAGCAGTGGAATGAGCAGCTGTTATATGCCACCTGCACATTCCTTCCATTCCTTTTTCATCGACTTTTGGTAGGAATATGACACCATCATCGATCAACCGGTGCAATACTGTGATCGCCCGTTCTTCACGTTCATCATTCTCCTGGAAAGCCTGCAAATCATTTAAAGCAACCTGATCAACAGAAATCATATTGCAGACAACAAACTTTCCTTTTCTTTCAGTCTCATCGGCAAACAACAATTTGCCTTCATCGATAAGATCCTGAAAACAATTTTTAGCGTGATCACATTCCCTAGTCCAGTGAGTAAAAGTATCATGCCAAACACAATATCTCCTATTCCCTATTTCCTCTAAGGACTTGACCACATGCCCTTCTCTGGGCTTAACAATACCCTCCTTAAGACAATATCGGACCATATCGTCAAGGCGGGCTATCTCAAAGGTGTACTTTCTTCTTTCCTTACTCTTGAAACTTCTTTTACTGAAGGTTTCTTTTCTTTTGAGAGCAGGACAGACAAGGGGTGTGTCGAACTTAACCACCTCTAAAGCATTGACCTCTATTTGCATATTATTGTATGTTTCTTCGTCAATCTCCTCATCAAATTGTTCGCCAATCTGATCAGGCTCGACTTGTGCAACATGAGCATGATAAGCAGTTTTCTGTTTGCTACCATGTTCCTTATGATTAACTTCTTCTTTTAGCATTTTCTCATATTTGATTGCACATCGGGTCAGTTCTGGGAAATCAACAAAGGTATCGCCACCGAATTTCTTTCTGAATTCGAGTAACAATCCTTCTTGTGCCATTTGCACAAATTCATGTTCCGGGACTGACACTGGGCATCGCCCTTTAAGACTCTTAAAACGATTAAGATAGTCATTCACTGATTCTCTAGGCCTTTGCGTTATCCTAGCTAATTCACTCAGAGTAATTCCTGGATCCATTCTCAAGAAATGTTCCACGAATTTGTCCCTAAGGTTTTCCCAACTGAAGATTGAGTTAGGTGGTAAATTTATATACCAATTAAATGCATTTCCAGTTAACGAACTAGAAAACAACCTCAATTTCAAGTTCTCATTATCGGCGGCCTCGCGACATTGAGTCGTGAAGCGAACCAAATGTTCTGCAGCCGACATCTGATCATTACCCGAAAACAGGGTAAAATCAGGAATCTTAAACCCTCTCGGAAACGGGTTATTTCTATCAATATAGGCTGGATAAGTAGAATGGTCGAAACTCTTATTCTTATTCCTACCGACAGGAATACCCATTCTTTCCACTATCGCCTCAATCATACCCTCAAGCGCATTTTCCGCTTGTCGACCAACTCCAAAGTTGGGCGCAGCATGGTATTGATTTTGGTAATCTCCACCATAATTAGGTATGTTAGGTTCAGCCCTATAATGACCTGCAACATTATGCATTACAGGTGGCTGTTGACTTTGGAAATTATTATGCCCCGATCCTATACTATTATGAGTATAAGTCTCTGGGTTCTGATAAGGCATTCCAAATCCTCCCATAGAAACTCCTTGACCTCTCCCCGAGGCAGGATATCCATATTGCCCCGATGTTCCAAATGTGTTGTGAACCGGGATATGGTTAGGGTTAGCGTAATGTATCCCACTCGTAGGGACCGACGCCGTGAAACTTGTTTGGGTATTGTAACCCCCTAAACCAAAACTGTGTTGGTTATTTCCTGAATGTACTCCAACTGCCGGTATACCACCAGTTGTTGTATCATTGCTTATATGAGCAGGATCAACCCTATTCGATTGAGTGCCTGGGCCTGCTGACCAACCTGACCCAGCCTCCGCTCCCTGGCTCTCAGATCTCCTAGGCTCTCCCCTGTCTTCATTAAGTCCAAAACCTGGAGGAGGGTTTTGGCGTAATGAAGAAGTTTGCGGGTCACTATTAGGACCCCGAACCCCCTGTCCGGTTAGGACTGTCGCACTTGGTGGGTACCCTATCGGTCGGGCATCTACACCATGACTTCTTTCAACGCCACTTGGTTCATCAGTCGTTATGGCTCTACTTCTAGTTTGGGCAATAGTTTGTCCCAAATCGAGGATCCTCTCAAGTTTTTCGTTTAATTGAGAGTGCCTCTGTAGCAACGGTTCAAGGCGACATACAACCTCTGTTGCAACACTTCTTGTGAGTGCGTCAAAGGTTGCATTGAAAGTTTCATTGATGTCAAGGATAATTCTATCAATTTGCCGTGATATTCCATCCCGAGCATCCTCAAGTAAGCTCTGAGCAATCTGAGCAAAGGCCCGCGATGACTCTTGTGTCAATCGCTGAATCTGGGACTCAAGTTGCTTTCGTTCAACTTCTTGTCCATTTACCAACAAATCCTTAACAATTTTCACATATGTTTTGTGAAAAATAGTTAACTGGGTCTTAGACACTTTGCTAAGATCCAAATCTGCTAGTAAACTCTCTTCTGCCTTACTACGGAGAGCCGGCGAAGTTTGGCCTTGTCCTTCAGAACTCGATGATGAGTTATCTGAACTTACATTGATAATGGGTGTATCGGTACCCATATTTTGGTTAGACGGCTCGGTCCGTCCACCCTGAGGAAGGGGAGTTTCATGCGAATTGTCTCGCTGAGAAGCAGACCTTGTCGTAGGCATTTCTTGCTTCTTGAAATTACAAGTCAGTTTGATGTCCGTACTTGATTTGATCAAAAGGTTTGTTTGGTTACGAAAGGTAAACAATTACAATTCCGTCTAAGAATTATATCTTACCTCCCACTGTGGTCGCCAATTTGTTGAACGCTAAAATTAAGGACACTTATATGAAGTGTCAATCCTAAGAGCACTTAATTTAGACTGACCGCGATGAACTAAATGCCATGAAATGAAAGTACTAAAATGCAAAGATAAAAGACGGGTTCTTACAAACTAAAGTAGTAACCATTAATTGAAAGAAAATGTCAGGTTTGCTAATGAAGAGTCCAGGAAGAGATGGAATCAATTACCTCCATGCCTTCTATCTTCACCATGGAAAAGAAAAAGCTACGCTAAAACATGAACTGCTCGCGCTACGGGGCGAGGCTACCCGATGTACACTAAAAAGAAAGAACTAAAAAGACTTTGATAAATGTTGTTGATGCTTGATTGTCCTTTTATGCTGCTTCTTGGTGCGCTATTTATAGGATAAACCTTCTGGCGGTTACTTCAACTTCCCAAGATTCTCCAAACGTGGGGAAGAATACTTGCTAGCGGTTTGTTTCTTCTTACTTCAACTGCTTCTCGTGCCTTGGCGCCACCTATTAAGTTTGAATAGATGGACTTCGTTCGTCTGCCGTCGGCCCAGGTTGAGTATTGCATCCAGATGGGTTTTTCTTTGTCTTCAGCCCATCGAGATTACTGGACTAAAACCTTCCATCGCTAGGACAAAATTATTTTTGTCATCAACAAACATTGTCAAGACTCGATCTTCATAATGCCACGATCCCGTTTGTTACTCATTTCCAGCACTAAGATGTACACAATTCATGTATCGACATCCATACGAGAACACGTGAAATCTTATACCTCACCAGGCCAGTCACATGCTAACGTAGAATGGTCGTTCTCGAGCTTTTGCTAAACATAAATGATATATCAGCAAGCAAATACAAATGTACAATAAATATAGAGAAATACCTTGCTTAAGCTTCATGATAGCAAGCACACGATCACGAGAAACATCTCGGAGCATACCAAGCTGCCAATCAGCAAGATTAAGTTCCATAACTTGAGCTTGAAGTGTCTTAACTCTCATTGTATCTTTGTTAACGACCGTAAATGTCACGAAAAAGAAGGCATTACAGTCAGGCATACAACTCATCTTCGTAACCTTCTTGAACTTCATTCTCGAACCCTACACCATTACATCACAAATCCAACATTAGCACATGTAGCCGCAGTTGCCGAAAAAAAACAGAAGAGTCGACGAGTTGCTAACCTAACCTCGGGGATATTGTCTTGGTACCATTGGTAAACAGAGTCAACTACCATTTTGGTAACTCCCTGATTACAAGTCTCGCCTTCTTCGTGATAAAACCCGCCACAGCGTGTGTCACCGGGATGATCATACACCTGTATATAAAGCATACAGGTCTTAGACGGTGGGAATAACGAAATTGATTCAATCAAACAAATGTTGAAACTCGTACTCGCTCCATTTTATTAGGTTCTTTGCACACATAATGAAATGAATGGAGTACGTACATAAACTTAATCATATAGACTAAAATAAAAACGCCTACCTCCAATGCGTGGCGGTTGTAGCAGCGGTTGAGAAAGACGCCCAAACAATTAGTGTCGACCAAGTCGAAATCGAGCTCATGTGGATCAATGAGAATGGGGATGGCACCCTTGATATTAATTGGTTCGTACAATCTATAATGTTTGATTCCAGCAGCAATTCTAGCTTGCTCTTTACGCCTCTCCTCCGATTGTTGCTCCCACGTCAACGAATGCCACCATACTTTCTTCGCATTCGCAGCCGCCGCCGACTTCACCGCCGCAGCTGCTGTTACCGAATCAGTTCTTCTCTTCGGCGGACTTGTCCGTTTCTTCTTCTTCGCCAATTGGAGAATTTTTTTTGCCGCCGTTTGATTGTTATTCTTTGCCGTCACTATTTTCATCGTCGATTTGGATCGCTTTTTTTTTATTTTTTCAGAGCAAAATCCTCGTTTGAATATGAGATACCGATTGATGAAATTTTGGTAAAGTATTTGTGGGTAATTTATTTCCTTTTTCTATTTTTATTTTTATTTTTATTTTTATTTTGATGTGAGGTTACCCAATTATCGCAAATTATACTTTTTGGTAAGGTAATTAATGTTTCGGAATAAGGAATAAGGAATTGGACAGGGAAAATCATGAGTTTTCAATTTTACGATTTGAATTCATCAAATTCAATTTCAGTTCCAATAACTAGTTTGGATACACGTGTAATATCCGTTAAAACCTCTTTTCATTGCAACATGCGGCCCCACCTTAACCCAAGTCCATCACCACCATCGATCCAACCGTAGGGTTGGAGTTGGTGGATAGCGGGGGTGGCAACGGGCTAATTAACTTGGAGTGTTGTGAGGAGAGAGCATGATTACGTTGAGAGAAGAGGACAAAGAGTGGGTCTGACCATGCAAAGCAAGGCAAGGATAACAAGGTGGTCACGAGGACTGTACGAGGGTGGTTATCGGTGAAGGTGTGCGGCTGTGGGCTGTCTAGGACGGGGACCCCGGTAGGTGGCGACGAAAGAGGAGGACAAGAGCGAAGGAGGTGACATCTGCTAGACAGTTCTGGCCGTGGAGACTAGACCATTATTTACTAGAGGATAATATTGTCATTTAACAACTAATTAACACATCTCACACTAATTCCCTTCATCTAATCCCATATTTACCCAAACCAGGGATTGAAATTATTATCTCAATTCCTTCCCCCTTAACCTTGTCCAATTCCCACTTCTTATCACTTTTTTCGGCCCTCCACATGGACAATGTTAGAGGTTTACAATGTACACACCCAAAAGTGTCTACAATCATCTATAATTTTACTACACTATCAAAATTTTTCTACTCACACAATTAATTTTACTACCTGAATCTTTCATTACAATCAATTTTACTACTCCGATCTCAATTTAACTACTAGTAACTCAATTTTACATTGTAGACAAATTAATTGTGTCTACACTGTAGACCTCTAGCAATTTGCAAGTATTATTAGTGTTAGGATGTATGCCGCGTCGATGAAAGCCACATCAGGTAGAAACTGAAAGGCATGTCTCGATGTTCTTTGGCAAAACTTTCTCCCATATGTCCTCCTCCAAGACATTTGAGAGAGCTTCTGCGGTCTCCCCCGTAGGCACTGCACAGTCACACGTATAACATTATCAAGGGCTTCCTCAAGAATAACAACATCATCAAGGGTTTCCTCAAGAATTTAATCAAGATTTGGTTTTCATAATATCATGATCCTTTTTGTTAGTCATATTCAACACTACGATGAACAAAGTTCATATATCGACATCGATACAAGAAGACGAATTGAAGATTTCAACTATGAAGTGTCGTAAATAATATCATCACATCTAATGTGTAAAACATAACTGACAAAAAGACGGAGGAAAGTTATCTATAGCAAAACACCATAAAGTGGCAAAACAGAGAAGACCAAGATCAGAGCAATGTACGATCAACTACACCGCATATGCATTATATTTATATATCAACGTGCACTTAATTAATGGGAAGCGAAATACCTTGGTTAAGCTTCATGATAGCAAGCACTCGATCACATGACACGTCTCGAAGCATACCGAGTTGCCAATCAAAAAGATTAAGTTCCATTACTTGAGCTTGAAGAGTCTTGTCTTCCCCTGTGTCTTGGTTAACGACTGTAAATGTCGTGAAGTAGAAGGCATTACAGTCAGGAGAACAACTCATCTTCGTAACCTCCTTGAACATCATTCTCGAACCCTACACCATTACAACACAAATCATATCAAAAATTTCAAGATCAGTCCATGCATATTATTACGAGGCTAATAACCCAGTACAAGTAGGCTTAGTAACCTCGGGAATATTGTCACGGTACCAGTCATAGGCAAAGTCAGCAACCATTTTGGACACTCCTTGATTACAAGATTCGCCTTCTTTGTGATAAAATCCGCCACAGCGCGAGTCACCGGGATGATCATACACCTATACATATGTCAAAACTCGCTTACAACAAAGAAAGCTGGATTTCTTTAGATTCTTTACATTTTGTTTGAATTCGTTTTGATATTTATCTGTACCAGTCCTGAAGACTACCTTTCCTATTCGAACCAAACGTTAAGAATGGCAAATATATTGAAAGCAACAGACAGAAAAATTATTGTACCTCCAAAACGTAGCGGTTGTAGCAGTGATTGAGAAAGACGCCCAAGCAATCAGTGTCGATCGAGTCGAGTTCGAGCTCTTGTGGATCAATGTATATGGTTATGGCATCATTGGTATCAATAGGTTCATACAATCGATAATGTTTAATTCCGGCAGCAATTCTAGCTTGTTCTTTACTCCTCTCCTCCCACGTCAACGACTGCCACCACAACTCTTTCTCATTCGCAGCCGCTGTTACGTTTGGTGTCGTCGGATTATTAACCCATTTCTTCTTCTTGGCCGCCGCCCGTCGGTGTTTCTTTCTCGCCCATTGGAGAATCTTCTTCGCCGCCGATTGGTGGTTTTGCTTTCTCGCCGGTAATTTCATCGTCGATTGGTCGCCGTTTTATTTATTAAATTTCCTTCATAATTTGTTTTTTTTTCTATTTTAGGATCGTTTGGATTGTGCTATGCACATTCTTATCCCACTTTCAAAGTATTAAAGTATTACCATGTTTGGTAAGTGGAAATTGTGATTAGGAAAAAGGTGAGATATGAGTTTTTTTTTTTTTTGAGATATGAGATTTGGTAATTCTATTCGCACATTTTTATTACCTGTTGGGGGCATGTATTATGAGTAGGGAATAAATTAAGTAAAATGACATAATTGTCATTACTAAAAGGGTTTTTGGTCAAACCACACCTATTAAAACTAAAATTTTGTCAAACCACACCTATTATAACTTTTTTTGTGCAACCACACCTAATAAATTCTTTTTCTTTGTTGGACTACACCTTATTCTAACTCCGGTTATACTTCCGCCCAATATCCACCCAATGCCGCCCCTTATCCACCCAATGCCGCCCCTAGCCACCCATTGCTTCCGCTAGCCACCCCACTACCACCACCACTTTTCTCCAAAATCGATTTTTTGCTTCAAAAATTTCCCCCAAATCGATTTTTTTGTCCTATTCTTTGATTAGAGGTTACAATTTTTTTTTGTCACGTGACAAGCATGTGGTGAGGGAGGCAGTGGGTGGTGCTAGCGGCTGCGGTGGGTGGGTAAGTAGCGGTAGTGGGTGGATGAAAGGCGGAAGTTGATATAGGGTGTAGTCCAACAAAGAAAAAACTTTTATTAGGTGTGGTTGGACAAAAAAAATTATAATAGGTGTGGTTTGGCAAAATTTTAGTTTTAATAGGTGTGGTTCGACCAAAAATTCTCTCAGGTCAAAACTAAATTAAGGGTGCCAATGATTCCAAGGAGAACATGATCCCACTTCCAAGTATCAATTTGTGAACCACAATAATGTGCTAAGTATATTACGCATATATTAAGTTGACAACTGGTCAAAATAACCCGACTCGAATATTGACAATCTTAATTCTCCCGAAAGTTTGGAACTAAAATTGATCCGTTCCTAAATTAAACCAATATTTTATTTTTTTCTTTTCGAAATCGTTGAACCAACTAATCGAAATGATCTGATTCAAAATAATTCAAGTGCCAAACACAAGACTGTAGAGTGTAGACCCCTAAATGACCCGATGGACTCGAAAATGCCCGAATAACATAGTCACTACTCACGAGTCTCACAGGCCACAACAACACAACTGGTGTAAGGCTTCTCTACTACTCTTCAGCTCTTCCCAATCAAAACCCCCACCCGCCACCACAACCTCCTCAACCCCATCAGTCGCCGCCGCAATCCTCCGTCTGAAGTTTGCTTTCCGGCGGAATATTCTCTTTGGTCGGAAAAGCCAAGGTTCATCCTCTAATCTCTCTCCTAATTAAATTCAGCTCCATACTTTTTCCCGTAACTGTAATTATCTTTACCCTAGAAAATGAATTGGGATAATTTACCTGGCGAAATATGCACCGACATATTAACTAGATTACCCGCAAAATCCCTAATTCGTTGTACCGTATTATCTAAATTCTTCAATTCTTTTATCATAAACCCTAATTTCATCAATTCCCACCGAAAAAAATGTAGCAATAATCACCACCTACTACTTCGCTATGTGCCGGAAAAAACTTATGATTCCGAATTTAAAGAGTCGGAGTTTAAAGAGGTGTTCATTATCGAACCCGATAATGATAATTTTACTGGGTTTAGGAATAATCAAGGGTTAGTGTTGCCATTTGACGATAATCTTAAAATGTGGTGCAATGTGTTGGGTTCTATTAATGGTGTGATTTGTTTGAGTACTGATGTTATGGGTGAGCGTACCGTTTTCCTCATGTGGAACCCTTGTATTAAGAAGATGCTTCGACTTCCGAGGCCGGGTTATGTGTATGAGACTTGTTGCTTCTATGAGTCCGCGTCTGGGTTTGGGTATGATTCTTTGACTGATGATTATAAGGTTGTCCGACTCGTGTATTTAGACATTGATGATGATGATGATGATGGTGGTGGTGGTGGCGATTGGAGAGTACCTTTGGTTGAGGTCTATAGTTTGAGGTCTGGTTGTTGGAGGCCTTTGGGAAAGGGTCTTGATTATCTAGTTCGGAGAGGTGGTGGGCCATACACGACTTGCTTTGTTAAAGGCTGTGTGCATTGGGTAGGTTATGCTATTCGTGAAGGGTATACTGATAATGTGGTTTTGAAATTCGATGTGTCATCGGAGAGTTTTGGGGTCATTGAATTACCGAGTTGTTTAAAACATTTAGATGTCTCTATGAGCTCTGTTTCTAACTTGATGGTTCAAGAGTGTAAGGGAATGCTGGCTCTGGTTGGAAGACAGTATGATGAGAACCCAAGTTCCTGTGGCATATGGTTGTTGAAAGAATATGGGGTCATTGATTCGTGGATGAAGATAGTTGATATTGAGATGCCCAGCGAAGAGGGGTGTTTGACCCCGGCCGCATTTGGGTTTAGGAACAATGGGAAAGTAATTGTGGCAAAGTGTGATTATGAACCTGTTTATTCTAGATTGACTAAAACTTGTTTGGTGGTTTCTATTGATCAGAAACATGGCGAGGTAGTAATTGGAAAGCATGATGTGGAGGAGGCAAATTCACTCTATTTATCTACATACCAAGAGAGTTTGGTGTTGTTGGAGGTAGGGAGAGAAAGGTGTGCAATTCCGGAGGAGATGAAAATGGCGAACCAGCCCTTCGGCACTTCTTGAAACATCTAGGTATAACTAGTATGTGTTTATCAGAATTTAATGTCATGTGTAAGTATTGGATTTGATATGATTCTTGGCTGTGTTGATTCGTGTACTCATCTTTTAATTGGCTAAGATAGACAAAAATTTCTTAGGTATTCTGCCCCCAGTTCATCTTTTAATGTGGTCTAAACTCCAGTATCATTTTGTTGGCAGCAGCCTTGAATGTGTCACTATTCATTGTTCATATCAATCTTTGCCCTGTTCCTTTAAGTCTTATGTTGGTAACCTTATTCTTCTATTGACATTGTTACTTGTTTATCCTTCTTCAAACTGATTTAATTAGTACAATGCATTCTTATACTTGCAGAGTTGCAGATATACTTGTAAGTTTGAATAGAACATGTTAAATATATTTTGTTTAATCAAGTCGATTTAGGGGTGAACCTTAACTGACCTAATGTATGTAGAACCTTTTTTTTTTCTTTTTGGCAAAGGTCTATTAGGTCTTAGCTCTGTTTCAATCCCTTGATCTCCGCTTGGTGACCTCTTTCCATCTAAGTTTTATTTTAAAAAGGGGTTTTGAATATATAAACTAAAAAGGGGTAGGCAGTGATGTGGATACTTTGTTAACCAACGTTTAGTTTCTTCTAGTGCTTGATTTCATTTCATGTATTTTTTGTTCTTTTATAATTAATTTTGTAAGTTGATTGTTAAACTTGAACTATCATAATGAGAAATGTTTGAAGTTCATTACGACGTCATATCTGACAAAATAAAAGTACAAATGATGTTATAGGCCGTATAGATTAAATGTCACTTTACTAGTAGAAGTTTCCATGTTAATTTCTCAATTGGGTTTCCAAAATTATGTCCGCATGCAAATGAGAAACTATCTCACAATCCAATGACATTTTATCCTAAAACCAATTAACGATCCGAATCATAATCAACTTTGTTATAAACGTAGTACTATTATTCTTACTCTATAGTATATCAATAAGTAGTTTGATCATAATAAAGCACCCAATTTACAAGAAAGACAATTGATCGAAGAACATAATGAGGGGTCACATGCATAGGATTGTTGGAGTAGCACTTTGAGTGGTGAGGGGTAAACTCTCATAATTACCTCTCGATGAGTAGTAGTATTAACATAGAGCCCACCCGCTTATACAATCTCCCCTCTTAGCTTGTATTCAATTGATCATAAAGTATGAAGAATACTACAAATTAAAAACACAAAGAAAGTATCATGAAATAATCAAATATACCATATAAATTACACTATGAGTCCTCTAAGGCTGGTTTTGCTGTATAATGGTGCGTAGATACAAGAGTTTCGGAATAGCCAACCCAATTGGCTACACGATAAAGACGATTAGAGTTACCATCCAGCCTCACTATTTTGGGCGAGCAATAACGTTCACCAAGCGGATGGATGACGTAAAAACTTGGTGGCCAGCCCCGATGGAAAATTAAAATTCTGCCACTATGGTCTTGAAACTCAAAAAACACCGGAAAGATCTTCGTTGATGTCCAACAAAACCTCTCGATACCCCCGACTCTGAAGAAGGGCACCCAAGCTTTCCCGTTCTCGTGTATCCACGCCTTTATAGAGAGCTCAGGGACCTTACACTTTGAAGGGGTACTTTCATCAAACAACCAACAAGCACACAAAGATTGCCTAACTCGAGAAACAAAGAAAGTAATGGATGTAGAACGATTGGTGACCTGATTACTAGGGAGTGGTACTATATCAAAGGAGTCCGTTCCCAAATTGAACGCCAGTAGGTTGCTAGCAGGTGGTTGTTGATTATCAACATGAGCAGGGGATACAAGCTGCAGCGGCCAGTAGAGGGTGTGATCTACCAGAGCCCCAGAACCAGTTTCGAGCCACGAGAACTCATTCTTCTTATCCAACAAGCCACCGAGAATTTCTAGATGGTCGGGTGGCAAGCCAAGTTCAAGTTGCCTCCACTGGTTAGCCCTAAGAGAGAATTTATAGGTAACTGGAACTAGCTTCTGAGTCTCAGAATAACTGGGACATGGCATTCCCCCTACAAGAAGTATCTTGTAGTCGTCAGATACGGAATCGTAGCCAAAGCCCGAAAACAAGGGGACATAAGTACTCCTGGTCCTGGATACACAAAGGGGCGGCCCCTGGATGTTGTGTTGCACATGAATTGCAGGATTCCACACACACAACTCGTCGAGTCTGGCTCCAACATTCAAGCAAATCAAACCATTGCATGACCCTATTGGAATGCTTCTTGCGTTGGACTTGGGCTTCAACCCCTTAAACGGAACCGTCAACTTTACATGCCACCTCTGACATTTGTTAATGATGTCTTTCTCATCGCTCCCTAATTCCAGAGCATACATCTTCTGATCCGGATAAGCCTCATTTACAGAAACAGGAACACATAGCATCGACAGCAAGGGGTTACCATTGTTAGTGTCCACAGAAGTATTACTCCGGTATTGGAGATGGATTTTCGCGAAACATGGGTCAGTGATGAGAATATTCCAGTTCTTGCAAACGAATTTGCAGTTTCGGTCAAGAAAACTAGCCGGTAGCCTAACAAGAATATTCACTACCACGTCCGTTGGTAGTAAATACCAACAGCTATCCTCCTGATATCCACCCTTCTCTTGTGCCATTATACACAACTTAAATGTCTAATTTTGCTTCGTATCAAATACCACTTGATCAAAGTCTTTATATACCAACAATGTTCGCTTTCCATATATCAATACCTTCTATTTCTCAGTAGAAATAGGAAAGTTTTCCTAAAAAAGCATCTAGGGAAAAAATAGTCTGAGATTTATCAGATTTCTGCGTCATCTGTGATTATTGGATTTGGGTATGATTGTTTGCTATGTTGATAAGTGTACTCCTCTTTACACTGACTAAGATGAACAATCAAATTTCTTAGTTACTTTTTGCTTTAGTTCATCGTCCAATGTGTTCTTGATGGTCTACAATCACAGTGCCCTTTTCTTTGGTAGCCAAGCAACATAAGTTCTAATTTCTTGAATGTGTCACTGGTCACTGTTGATATCTGTGTTGTCCTGTTGCTTCTATGTTCTATTAGAATGTCGTTGTCACTAGGCGACAAGGAGCTGAGTTGAAATTAGTTTTAACCTTGTAAGCTCCTTATCCTAAGATTGATCTAGTGATTTTTGTTTCTTCCTAATCAAAACAACCACGCGCCACCACAACCTCATCAATCCCCGTCGCCGCCGTAGTCTTCCTTCTGAAGTTTTTCCTCTTTCGTCGGAAGCGAAGGTTTATCCTCTAATCTCTCTCTTAATTAAATTCAGCTGCACACATTTTGCGTTTGATTATTAACTAGACTAAAAAGATGAAGTTGGATAATTTACCACGCGAAATATGCACTGATATATTAACTAGATTACCAGTCAAATCCCTAATTCGTTGTACCGTATTATCTAAATTCTTCAATTCTTTTATCATAAACCCTAATTTCATCACTTCCCACCGAAAAAAATGTAGCAATAATCCCACTCTCTTGCTTCGCTATGTGCCGAATAAGACTTATGATTCTGAATGTAAAGAGTCGGAATTTAAAGAGGTTATCGTTATCGAACCCGATAACGATAATTTTTCGGGGTTTAAGAATGAAGGTTTGGTGTTGCCATTTGATGACCATCAGGACTCGTGGTGCAATGTGTTGGGTTCAATTAATGGTGTTATTTGTTTGAGTACTGATGTTATGGGTGAGCGTACTGTTTTCCTCATGTGGAACCCTTGTATTAAGAAGATGCTTCGACTTCCGAGGCCGGGTTATGTGATTGAGACTTGTTTCTTCTATGAGTCTGCGTCTGGGTTTGGGTATGATTCTTTTACTGATGATTATAAGGTTGTCCGACTCGTGTATTTAGACGTTGATGATGACAATCGGAGAGTACCTTTGGTTGAGGTGTATAGTTTGAGGGCGGGATGTTGGAGGCCTTTGGGGAAGGGTCTTGATTACCGAATTCGGAGAGGTGGTGGGCCGTACACGACTTGCTTTGTTAATGGCTGTGTGCATTGGGCAGGTTATGCTATTCGTGAAGGGTATACTGATAATGTGGTTTTGAAATTCGATGTGTCATCTGAGAGTTTTGGGGTCATTGAATTACCCAGATGTTTAAAACATTTAGGCGTCTCTATAGGGTCTGTTTCTAACTTGATGGTTCAAGAGTGTAGGGGAATGCTGGCTCTGGTTGGAAGACAATATGATGGGAACCCAAGGTTCTGTGGCATATGGTTGTTGAAAGAATATGGGGTCGTTGATTCGTGGATGAAGATACTTGATGTTGACATGCCCAGCCGAATGGAGTGTTTGTCCCCGGCCGCATTTGGTTTTAGGAACAATGGGAAAATAATTGTGGCAAAGTATGATTATGAATCTTCTTATTCAAGAAGGATTAGAAATTATTTGATGGTTTCTATTGATCAGAAACAGGGCGAGGAAATAATAGGAAGGCATGACGTGGAGGAGTCAAATTCACTCTATTTATCTACATACCAAGATAGTTTAGTGTTGTTGGAGGTAGGGAGAGAAAGGTGTGCAATTCTAGAGGAGATGAAAATGGCCGTGTAGAAGCTGCTTCTTCACAAAAAATCCGGGAAAAGTAGTGTGAGATTATATCATCAGATTGTAGTGTCATGTGTGATTATTGGATTTGGTATGATTCTGGGCTATGTTGATTTGTGTACTCCTCTTTCCGTGGACTGAGATGAACAATCCAATTTCTTAGGTACTCTCTGCTTTAGTTCATCGGACAATGTGTTCTCGATGGTCTACACTGACAGTACTCTTTTTTTTTGGCAGCCAAGTAACGTAAGTAATAAGTTCTTTAATGTGTTACTAGTCACTTTTGATATCTGTGTTGTCCTGTTGCTTCTATGTTTGATTAGGATGTCGTTGTCACTAGATGAGGAGGAGCTGAGGTGAATTAAGTTTTATCCTTGTAAGCTCCTTATCCTTCAATTGACCTAGTAATTTTTATTTCATCCGGGAACTGATGTGATTAGCACAATAGTACATTGTTATGTTTGTAAGTTCATATTAATATACTTTGTTTTATCAAGTCGATTTTAGGGGAGAACCTTAACTGATGTATGAATGTATGTATGCAGAACTTTCTGTGTGAAGTAATGTATTAGTGTGCTGTAACGGTAAGGTCTGTTTCAATCCCTTGATCTCCTTGACTTCTTGGTCACCTCTTTCTTTTGAATCATTGGATTTGTTATCTGCTGATCATCTCTTAAGATTGTTACCTTGGCGGCAGTTTGGTAGATGGCTATCCAAACCATGCTTCTATTTCCGAGTTAGGTTACTTTTTGTTCATCTTTCCTACTTTAGCAGCCAATGCTATGTGTGATCCCATATCTCTTCTACTCTATGCATGAACATATATGGCGATTCAGGCGAATTCCATGCATCCTTAAATCTGAAAATCACATACGTGAGTGTCTCTTCCACTTCTGCAAACGTCTTAGCAACGTAAATAGTTGCTGTATGTTATGATTTTTGGTTGATCTCTTTGATGAATTCAGGCTTGATCTTTTTACTCCTGCGATTATTACTCTGAGTTTCTGACCTGTATTATTTCTTGGGCAACTTGTCAGTAGCTACGGCACTAGCATGCGACATCTTGTCGTGAGTGTTCCATGGTCCTTTCTCCTTTTGCTTTTCTGTTCTACTGTGGCACTTTTCTCCAGTTTGCTTGGGTTTGCTGTTGTATCCGGCATATTGCGGCTCTAGTCTTTTCAGGCTGCCTATATAATTAGGCTACGGTTTACAGTGTACTGCCAAGCATTGCTTATTTTCCAAGCAAGTAATTTCACAATGGGTAATCACCGATGGATGTGATATACCCGGTAAAGACTGTGTATAGGCGGTTCCTCTCTGGTATTAAACCATGGACGCATCACATTGAACTCCGATCTTCTTTGAAAGGTGGTTTCTATGTCAATCTTAAGTTTCGGGGGTTTTAGTTGTGTTAAGTACATCTTTTTTGAAGCCCTTTTTTGAATTCTTATGGTCCATTCTACATTGTTATTGAGCTTAACCTTCACTTTATGGAAGATGGTTGGTGCAATACTTGGCGGCCTGATGACGGTTTTTGTTCAGTATACAGACTTGGCGGCCTGATTGTTCTACCTTGAAACCGGCTGCAGATTTGTAAAAATGGCCAGTGTGTTTAACAAGGTCATTGAATCCTATGGGACATGGTATGGAGTAACTGTAATGTGAGATTGAGTGTGTGTTCTTGTTCCTTGCCTGAAATTGAAGACTACATAGACTTTGAGTGTTCATTTTTTTCGTGGCGTGGAATGATTTCAAACCTTTAAAAAAAATTGAGGCTTTTCTACTTGAAATAAATTGACACATGCGTTGTCATTTGTCAACCATCGTTGTACGATTCGAGTCATTATTACTTTTCTCTACATATGAAAGAATAAAAACAATGAATTTAATCTGAATTGAACTAAACTCGAGCAACTTTAGTTCGAACTTCGTAAAAAAAATTTAAAAACATAGCGAAAATAATGTAAGTGGTGAATGACTTTTAATCAATAAAACAACGCGCCCACTCTTTAGAAAAACCAAACATTAACCGGTCGGAAATCGACTTATTCGTAGTCGACCCGAACCGGAGTAGCGCTGTAGAAACTAGAGTCACTAGACAAGCCACAACTGATGGCTCACAAGTCACAACTCACAAGTGTAAAGTTTCGAGTTTGGAGCGGGAAGCACGTGAAGCAGCAAATTAAATGACAAGAAATTTCAAATCTTTATTTGTCTCCTAAATCTCACCAAACTCTTCCTACCTTAATTAATTCAAGCTGTGTTTTTTTTCCAAGTAAAGGTTGTTTGAGTGATGATCTACCTTGTTTGTCTGCTTAATTTTTTACAATGTGGCAAGTTGCAGTGACAGCAGCAGCAGTTGCAGGATCTGGGTTCATTGCCAAACACTTTTTCTCCCCCAAAACCACCCAAACAGACCCTAACCAACTCCAACAACTACCCTGTAATTCCACAAATACCCCTGAAGATGTTTCTGATCAACTTCACTGTGATGATGAAAAAGAGGGTGTCTTTTGGTTTTCAAGTTCTAGGTCATCTGGTAAAGGAACTGGGTTGCGCTCAGAATCGAAGGCGAAGCGGGTTTTAAAGAAGAATGTGGGTCGGATTAAAAAAAATGTGGGTGGGTTTGGTAGTGGGAGTGGTGATCAGAGGAAGAGTTGTGGTAAAAAGGTGACAGTTTGTTTGAAAAAGAGGAGAACTTGTAGGAGTTTGAGTGGGAAGGGTGAAATTTCTTGCTCTAAAGGTGAAGTCTTTTCTTTCTGAATTTATCTTTTCATTGCGGAATTTTATAGTTGCATTGGTGTTGTTTTATATGTGAATTTAATGTTGGTAGCATTGCGAAATTCGAGTTTGAGATTTTGATGATTGCCTGATAGATTGTTCAATCGGATGATATGTGTGTAGTTGTACCTGTTCAATGGGATCATATGTGTGTAGTTGTAACATTGGCCTGTTCAATGGGATGATATGTGTGTGATTATGACATTAGCCTGTTCAATGGGATGATATGTGAGCTGCCTGTTGCCGTGTTGAATAGCATTGCGAAACATGGGTCTGAGATTTTAATGATTGCCTGATAGATTCTTCCGTTGGATGTGTGAAATTTTGACATTAGCCTGTTCAATGAAGAATTTTGGTTGTTCACTGAAATTTCGGAAAAGAGGGGTTAAGCAAACTAATTGCATGCACCATCACAGACTTAAAGTTCCATTGTGCTGACTGCTGGCTTTGGGATTGTATGTGAAAACCTGGAACATGTAGGTATATGGCCTTTTCGATGATGAAAGGATTCAATCGAATCCTTATACTTCTTGATTAGATTGAACCCTGTTGATTGTAATTTAGATTTCTAGTACTTGGCTTTGAGCTTAGTTGTGTGGTTGGAGGGTGGTACTCAGTTTAGTGATCAACTGCGCCCAGAATTCAGCCAGTAGTGTATCTTTTGAGCAAACTTAAGCTGAAAAGCAATGCAGCAAAGGATCATTACCTTAGTGTATCTTTTTTTTTCTTTTTCTTTTTTTTGGGGAGGCCAGTTTTCTCACTACTACTTTGCCATAAATTGGGTTGTTGGCTCGTTATATTTTATCTTACTGCTATTAGCCAAGGAAGCTACAAAGATCCTACAAAATGTAGCTTGCTGTCAGTTTTAAGTTTAGCTTGATTGAGGCTATTTTGCTTGTTTCAATATTAATGGGAGAAGTTTAACTTACCTTGCAAAACTAAGCAGCTTTCCGTTCTTTCAGAAAGGGAAGTTATTGAACAAGGACTTGAAGCATCACTAAACCATGTGCCCTTTACCAATTTTGAAGAACTTCTCATTCCTGACACAAAGTTTGTATACCTAGTACTTTCGTGAAACTAACTTGGTTTCAAGAAATTCTTTGCTAATGCTCGTAATGTGGAATATTATGGTGATGTTACACATGATTTTCTTACCTCTGTCTGGGTAATATGGACATTCAGTTACCAGCATTTTCTGTAAATGGTGAAGTTATTGTAGGGTCACTGTTTAGAGTTATACTCTATAGCCTCTGATTCCGTTTGTCTCAATTTTCAGATTGTTCGTCATTTGGTTGCGGACTAGGTCTGGGGATTATGTATATGATGTCAACTGGGAAAGCTGAGATGAGTAAGCTCAGTTCAGCTGTTGACGAGACTGCAAAAGTAGTTCATGAGTTAAAAGAGGAGTTTGAAAAGCGACAATTGTCACACCGCCAGCAGCTATTGAACTTTGGTGAAATTGAAAACTCAGAACACTCTATGCATAAATCAACAACCAAGCTGCCAAATGCTGGTTTGTGCAAACTAAATAAAACCCCCATCGACTCGAAAATTATCAACCATTTGGCTGATAGTTATGCCAGCAGTGTCTTGACAGAAGAGCAACAACCCGAAGGTGCAGAAATGGACGAATTGCAAGCAGAGCTTGAATCTGAGCTTGAAAAGCTTCCTTGGTTGATCACTGAAACTTCTGAAGACAAAGAAATGTCAAACTTATGTCAGGTGCGGATTCTTAGCTCTCATTCATAAGGTTTTTCTCATTATTATGTCTTTTTCCTGTATCTGCTCTCCACACTTTATTTCTTCTCTGCCTATGTTACCTCCCCCTCCCCCCTCTCTCTCTCTAGTTCTATCGATTCCCCATATCATATTTTCGGTGCCATTGGACTATTCATGTTAGCTGGCACCAAATCATTTGGAGACTAAGGCTTTGTTGTTGGTGGTGGCGTGCACAAATTACTGCCTAGACCCTTGCTTTCGAGTAGACCTCCTCCCCAGCTATCTTTTGAAGGAAACTCTTTTCTCATCTTGTCTGGAGCATTTTAAGTAGCATCAATTCAGCAGTGAGCCAAAGGACTCTCAGCCTTATTACCCTTTTTCTTTTCTGAAGCTTGTACCCAATAAAATTGGGGATCTTTCAGGGCTGAAGCCTTCATGTCTTATTGACCCATGAGTATTGGTGTGTGAATAGCTACAGCTCCATGGTGTATACGACGTAAAAGACCCTGTTATCAATTGCATTGTCTACCTTCCCAACCTTCTGAATGATTTGGATCTTGGAATGTGCCAAGATTTCACATTAATGCTTGACAAACATTGCAGAATATCCCTTTTTTTTTGGTTTGTTATCTGTAATGCATATGATTATATGAACGAGTTTGTAGATGACTCGTTACAGCACCCTTATAATTTAGAAGTGACAAAAGAAAGCCATTAAATGAAATTTTTAGAGATCCAACTTTATTCGTTGTTCTGTTGTGTTGGCTCCCATATGTTTACATCCGTGTACTTGTCTTGATTCGCGCAAGAATAGGAACATGAGACTAAATGAAATACTGGGAGTCTGGGACAGTTGTATGCTGTGCGAAGTTGATTACTCAAGGTGTCACTACAAGATTGCTAAGAGTTTACCCTTTTGAATTCCAGCAGATTGAAAGTCATGAAACTTTGAACCATAGCTCCTCATCTTACCAATTCGGTGGAGTATCCCCTGCTGTGCTCAAAGACAAGCTGTCTCGTGTACTTGTGAAACAGCAGGAGAGCCAGATTATGGAGCTGGAGTCTGAACTAAGTTTGGCTCACTCCAAACTTCAGGAAAAAGAAATTGAGCTCCGAGCGCTTAAGGATTGTGTCAAGCGTTTGACAGAATTTTCTATTACGACTATATCAGGTATGCTTTGGAATCCCACTGTAATTGGTTTCAAATATTTCGCGACATAGTCATGTAGATGCCATTTTTCAGCTTGCGTATAGTGTTACTTCTCTACTTTAGTAACTGATCTAGTAAACCTGTGTACTTAACTGTTTAAATAGAATTGAAATTCTGATTAAGTGATGCACGTGATAATTCACTCAATACCCCTTTCGCCTGTTCTTGTGGTTTTATGAAGTTTGTGACTGGAGGCCTCTAGTCAAGAATCAATCGCCCCATAAATCCCGAATAATTTGTCACAAGTGCAAGTCATAGCATTTGTAACTCAGCTGTTTTGTTTTCTTGTTGTGGAGGAGAAAGGTGAAGAGAAGTGCAATTCTTATTTCTGTTGAAGCTTATCTTAATAATTCCTTTTTCCAATGGCATAAACTTAAACTGAACTGATGATACCAAAGTTCGATTTCATGGTCTGTTAACTAAAAAGGAGAAGTATGTGTCTTCATCTAAGCAACCACCGCCTGTATAGCTTTTGTGAGTTGCAACATTTATCATTCTGTCACTGGAACTTAAACACTGAACTAGTTGGTAGGTTTGATAAAGTAATGACGATCAAGTATTGGATCTCCATTCGGCAACTTCATCTCGCCCATGTTTCTTCTTGGAGTATGAAACTGGATGCTGCATATAATAACTAAAAAGAAATGTACGATTTTGGGACCAAATCTTGAAGCCTTTGTTGCCAAATCCAGCATGAGATCTCATATATTCAGGAAATGCAGTATTAGGTATTTATTATCCATGTGTCAATTTTTATGGGCATGTGCAAGAGGGGGCATTTTGGGAGGAGCCGGGCATTTACCAGAGATCAAATCCTCACCTTGTGTTCCTCGCCCTTTCTCGCTCCCCTTTTCAGAGTCTTCTCTCCAGTCACTTTAGTTTCTCTTAGCTAAGGCCATCAGTATGGGTTTGTTATCTCTAAGCTAAGAAGTTAATTGACATTTGAGATAGGTAGAGTGGCAGTAGGGAAGCGATACAATTGTTCATTTCTTACGTAACCTTGTTCTAATTTTCTGTTATGAGATCGCCATCTCTGAAGTTCAACATGTCTAGTGAAAGTACAGCAAAAAGGTCCGCATATTGGTGATAAAAAAATGAGGGTTTAGACTTTAGATTAGCGTTTGTTAAAACTGTGAGGAAGCTGCTGCAGTTGGGTTTGCCAGCCTAGTGTTTTTGCAGATCAGATGTGTGTGTGTGTGGCTTTATCCAAAAGAAAATAAAAAGGAGGTTCCCGAATTACAAACGGGAGAGGATATTCCAAACCAATGATTGATTCATACACTCTCCTCTTCTTGGTGCTCGCTCCTAGAGAGTGTAAAAATCATTAGGGGGTGTAAATATCGTCCCCCGTCTGTGCTATGCACAAAGTTTATCATTAATAGATTGAGTAGTTGTACTCATTTCCTGGGCTGTTTGGCCACGGCAGTGCCTTTGAAATATCTGAAGGAAATGGATTTGGATTTCTTTTTTTTTTTTTAAGTGAAATGGATGTGGATTCTGTTTTCTCTTCTTCTTCATCTCTTTCATTTTGTTTTGTAAATGGGGATTACAGGAAACTGTTGGAGTTTGAGTATAAGATAAGCAAACATACAGATGAGTTTCCATATGAACTAGATGTTAAGGTAAGCCACTGCTATGTCTTGATACCAAAACAGTTGACCCATGAGGGATTCTTCTGTTTATCAGACCATCTGATTCTATATTAATAAACCTATTAGATTAAGTATCCATATGACGATTCACGTTAGCTGAGCCCAAATCATTTTAGATTAGGGCTTTGTTGTTGTTCTTATTGTACTTCTCCGTTGGGATGGTGCGATTGGTCGGATGGGGAAGAGTGTTAGTTGTTGCCGTTATCAGTATGTTTAGACTTTTATTAACCATCGCTCATCTCTAACGTTTCCTACTCATTGATGTTTTCTGCAACTTATTGATATTTTCATTTTCTACTTTAATGTGTGTCTTATCATTTTTTTTGTGGGGGTCTAAATGTCAGATGAAGAAACAGAAGTTGATGTAATGCGCGAGCAGTGTAGTGAATTCGACAAGACAAGAGAACCTGACAATGGTATAGTTGGAATGAAACGAGCAATGCACTTCTGAAGGTGCTGGCACTAGGAAGTACTATATATGTTCATGAGATTACAGTCGTGTAAGATCACTAATATCATTGATTTACTTATTACTGTTAATGATACAATTGAAAATCATGCCGAATCTTCTAATCATGCAAGTATAATTTACGACTTCCAGTAGCTATATGGCTTATGAACATAAGAGTAGTGACTATGAATTATAAACATAACAAGGGCCATGTATTCTTATTGGCATTTATGTTGGAACTCTTGAAGAAGTGTTGGACTCTTGTATATAATGACGACCTAATACTCTGTCTAAGCCGTGTGTTACTGTTAACTAAGCGTCTTGATCTGCTTTCTAGGCTAACGATAATCTGGTTTTCAGGTTGAAAATGGACGTGGCTTGCCGTACTGCCTGTACATGTAGCTTAAGTCTGGGAAGACAACCATAGCAATACAAATATACAATGGAATATCTAGGAGCAATGGTGGCAACTAGCAAAGGTGTGTTCCCTGACCTGTGTGAAGTAAATAGTGTAATGTGCCTTCCTTCTGCCAAGAGTCAATCTCGTAAAGTACCGGGTACTCCTGATCCAGTCGGAGGGCAAATCACAGAGCTTGAACGAGGCTTAGGATCTCCGCTTGTTCTGCTAAAGCTCTTGTACATATGTAGTAAATCATAGTTTTATGCTAGATCTTAATCGATAATTTGACTCATATGCATGTTAGTGCTAGGTTTCTCGTGTTTTTGTACTTCATGTACCATAAGCCTTTCTCGGAGAAACTAAATTCCCACGTCTAGTGGCGACTATAACGAAATTTACATGGAGGAGCGTAAAATAAACTCACCAAATAGCAAAAATCAGTATTCCTTTTCTTGGTACATGCTCAGCGTTCACATAAGACATAACCTTCCATGGTTTTAGTCGATCATTATTTCGCCCTGGGCCATGTATGGCCTGACCATATTGTCAAACATTGCTTTGAGTGTTGTAGGAACAATCTCTTCCACTTTACTTTATGTTTCATCATTTCATAGTTGAGTGCATGGATCCATACACTATAGTGGTGGTGACCCATGGAGTCCAATATTAACCAAAGTTTTGGATGAGTGAAATCTCCAGTTCCCCAATATGTTCGAACAACACGTAACATACCCCCGATTAGGCATTACAAACCCACTATATAAGCTAGGTAACGATCGTGTGATTCAGTAAAAGGATAAAAGACATATAGCGGGACAGAATATCCGCATTCTTGTGGTTGCCAAATGATTCCAGGTGAAAACACCCAAGATTTAGAGTTACAGTGTAGGTATCTGAGGGAACATTTACAATGAGACTGTAGTAGAGAGAGGCCACTCTGCTTTTGTATTGAGAGAACATACGAAAAGATGTGGCGGGCCTAGTTGGAGAGCTCTGCCTTTTGCCCTTTGTGTCAAGTTATCGAATTGCAGACACATACAGGTTCCTCAACTTTTTTGGTCTTTTCCAATAGATTGATTCAGATTTTTGCTGCAGATTATACATAACATCACCATACATTATCACATCCAATCAAACTTTGTAGTATCATACAATCATGTGGCAAATTGCTCTAACTAAGAGGTACTTTAAGCTAAGACGACGAGTCCCCGAAAACGCAGTACTGTTAATTAGTACCCATCATCGGGAGAGTATTATCATAACGCTAATCATCTGATTTTACCTGACTCGAATCAAAATCAAGTTCGTGATATGATTTTACCTGACTCGAATCACGACTAAAGTGAAAGTCCGAAATGCTTTCCAAAAACAATATAGACAAGTTGTTGTTATTGTATGTAATGGCATCTTTTGACTATTTCTCCTGGTAAGACAAACAGAACCTTACAACAACCTTTTAACCCACACCATTTTCACCACCTCTCTAGGCTCACTCGCCAACGGGAGCGCTTACAGGCTTTCAGCCAAAAGTTCTGGGGCAAATTTCATCGCAAACAATGGCTCACCCAAGGTGATCGAAATACAAGGTTTTTTCATTCTCGTTTCCGCCAACGGCGACACCGTAATACCATCTTCCGACTAAAAAATGATCTCAATATGTGGACTTCCTCGGAATCTGACATAGCCCATCTTTTGACAACCGAATTTACACGTCGCTTTACCACAACAGTCAATCCGTCTCGAACATTAACATCCGGTGTGCTCCACCCTTTAATATATGTTTCTAATAATGAGACGCTCACAGCACCAGTTTTGGAAGTCGAAATTTGGGAATCACTATCCCAAATGTGTCCTTACAAAGCACCAGGATCTGACGGATTTGGCCCAAAATTTTTCCAACACTACTGGCCATACATCAAACACGATGTAGTGCCAGCTATTCAGAGTTTTTTCACTCAAGGGAAAATGCTAACTCAAATTAATCACTCTTTAATCCAACTCATTCCTAAAACTGAATGCCCAGTCTTGGTCCAGCTCTTTCTTATCAAAGGCTGGTCGCATGACCCTCATTCAATCTAACATGGAAGCTCTTCCCAGTTTCGCTATGGCCACAGCTATGCTTCCTAAAATCACTTGTCGGACTATGGATAGCCTTCACCGTGAATTCTTTTGGAAAACTTCCGACACGAAGAAAGGACTACCCATGATTGCTTGGGATAAAATATGTCGCCCAAAAGCAATGGGAGGTTTGGGGTTAAGACGTATAATTCCTTTTAACCACGCTTTGATAGCCAAATTAGGTTGGAAAGTTTTGACTCAACCCTCCAATATTTGGGTCTCCCATATTCAGCAACGTTATCTTAAAGGCCGGACGTTCTGGGATAAAAGCCCAGCAATCCGACTCGTGGATCTGGCGGCAGATTCTCCAGTCTCGTGAAATTCTCCGTAAAGGCATTCGTTGGAAGGTTGGGGATGGCACCAATATTTCCTTCTGGACTGACAATTGGTGTTACTCACAAAATTTGTTACATATTCTACAACTCCCCGACACTTCGGTTGATCTCTCCCTCCGAGTCTCCCATTTTATTACGGCCAACGCATGGGATTTACCCAAACTATTGTCCATTCTTCCTTCGGGCATGGTACATGTCATCTCTGGCATCCCCATACCTTTTACCCCTATACCCGATACATTCTGTTGGGGTGCCTCCTCCACTGGAGACTTCACAGTCAAATCAGCTACATGGCTAGCTCATGATTTACCAACCACTGAACATTGGATTTTTAAATGGATCTGGAATCTAGACATAACCCCTAAACTTCTGCTCTTTCTTTGGCAATTACTCAGTGAGGGACTTCCTACCCGACATCGTTTATCACATCGCATACACAATATTCCCCCGCATTGCCCCTTATGTCAACAAGTCGATGAAACGGACGACCACCTTTTCTTTCATTGTCAGGTCGTCAAATTAATTTGGGCCCACCCCACGATCTGCTCCTGGCTAGGTCTTCACATAACCAACGCCACTATAGCCTCCCTATTCTCCAACCGTACCAATTTCTCTAAAACTCAGTTTGAACGTCTGACCTATATCCTCTGGTTCATTTGGAAAGGTCGGAATGCTACCATCTTTCGATCATCTCCTTTCAATATTCTAACGGTAGTGTTTAAAAGTAGGTCTGCCTATGAAGAATGGAAGACCAGAGTCGAGCTCGATCATCAACAACAAACACCAGCACAACCTATGCATCCTCCATCTTCCGACGGAACGGAACGATATCGACGTATCGATCGCCAAACTCCATGGCAGCGCCCCCCGGCACAGGCATTCAAGTTAAACTTCGACGGTTCGCTTGTACCTGGAAATGCAGCCGCTGGATTCGTCATTCGCGATAGCAACGGTGAACCCGTTCATATCTCCTCCACGAATCTTGGAGTCAGCTCAATCCTGGTGGCCGAAGCAACAGCTTTGCGTAATGGTCTTCTTGCTTCCCACCAACTCAACATTGAAGAACTGCACATTGAAGGCGACAATTTAATCGTCATCAACTGCCTCCAGGATACATTCCGTTGTCCATGGCTTATCGACACTCTTATTCAGGATGCAAAGAAGCTGCTACACCAGTTTCGTCATTTCACAATCTCGCATATTTTTCGTGAAGCTAACCAAGCGGCTGATTGGGTGGCTAAATGGGGTCTCAACATCCTACAGACTCAGGATATACCCCTGCCACCGCCTTATTCTCTCTCTTGTATTTTGTCGTCTGACAGATTAGGTGATACCCTGATTAGAAGGGTTACCTGATCTGGTACGTTTTTTGCGTACATGTTCTTACTTTTGTAAAAAAAAAAAAAAAAAAAAAAAAAAAAAAAAACAGAACCTTACACTTACACAACCCCTTTAAATTACATCACCCATCCGTGCAAACTTGTTCATTTTTATAACAAGAAATCCCAAATATCTCTTACAAAGACAGCAAAGCAAAAATTAAAATACTAGTAAATTAATACAAAATAAACAAAATTAAAAAGAGCAGACCAAAAATCTCAACCCCATTTCTTTCTTATATTTTTTTTTCTTTTATTAGTTCACTTCACCTTCACTCTTCCTCCTCTGCTCAACTCAACTCAACTCACACACAGGAGAGGATGAGGATGAGGATACTATCATCGTCGTCGAAACCGATATCAAGTCCGGGGAGAACGGACAAGTTCCCTCCGCCGTTGATGAGGTTCTTGAAGAGCAATGTGAGTAGCAGGAGCACAAGAGGAAGGTCATCATCAAGAACCAACTCATTGTTCTTCGGAAAGATGAAATCTTCATCTAGAAGAAACCGAACCCCGGGTTCGGGTTTAGAACCCACCCAAGAGCCTTCTTCTCCTAAAGTTACATGCATTGGTCAAGTCCGAGTCCGACGCTCCAAGAAATCCAACAACAACAAATCTATATCCAATGTCCAACAAAAACCCGGTAATAAATGCACTACCGGTTGTTATAACCCGTGTTGTTGTTTCCGGAAACCCGGGTTTTTAAAACGGGTTAGACCCGGATGGCCGAAATGGAGGTGGGTTTTTTGGTCTGGTTGTTGTCGAAGTGTAAAGGTTCGAACTGCGGCCTCGTCCAAGAACGGGGGCTCTTCTCGGTACGAGGAGCCGATACAACCAGAGCGTGTTGGTGAAGTTTTACAATCACGACAAAGTTGTGACGAGGATGATAATGTGTACGTGAGGGGGAGGAGAAGTTCAGCGGCGGCGTTGTCGTTATCATTGGACGAGGATGTGGATGACATTGATAGTGATGTGTTTATCAAGGGGAGGAGAAGTTCAGCGGCCGCGGCGACAACGACAACGCCGCCGAAGAATGCCTTGTTATTAACGAGGTGTAGATCTGCTCCTTATAGGTCATCATCTTTAGCATGCAGGTTTTGGTGTGAAGAAGAAGATACACAAGATAATGATGAAGTAGAAGAAGAAAACATCAACATGGGAGTAGTGTTGGGAGAAGTGAGAAAGAGCAGCAACAGCAGAGATTCGACAGCATCAGCGTCAGAATCGAGGGGAGATCGATGCAGTAATTTCAGTGATAATGAGGAATCTAAGAGCATTGGAGTTTGTGCTGCTGTTGCTGCAGAGGAACAAATTCCTGGTGAGGAACATGCAGTAAAAATTGATGATAATGAGGAGGAGGGTAAAAGTAAAAGTGATGATGCTGAAGAAGAGAGTAAAGAAGATGAAGAAGAGGTTAAAAATGGTAAAGAAGAGGGTAAAAATGATAAAGATGGGTCGCTGGTTTTAGCAGGAGGAACAACAACAAGAGTGGGGTTAATGCTGATAAGATGCAAGTCAGAGCCAGCAAGAAGAGGTATGGAGAAATGTGATCCACAAGGTAGTGAGTTTTGGCGACTAAGAAGATTGGGTAATACGCTAAACTCTAGTCCACATGTTGCTGATTAATGTATCATTGTATCTACTTTTTAGTTTTTACTACACTTTGTTTAGTTTATTAGTTACTGTAAGGTGGACTATTTTCGCACCTGAATTATCTATGAACATTTGGTTGAGTTGGCGCGGAACTTAGTTATTCGTTGAGAATAATTTGTTTCATGGTGTCGTGAGAGTAAGGGTGTGATAATAGTGTAGTTGTTTTTATTAGTAATGTAGATTAGTGTCTAAGCTCCTTAGTATTTACTACTCATATTTAGGAGTAGCATACCAAGAATAAGTGAATTGGATAACTTATTTACCACAAGTTTACGTTACATGTTTGCGCGTTTAGTACGTAGATAGCTAGTCTCTTATCGTACATGAGTTTGTGTTCTACGACGAATTAGTTCAAGTAGCCTCGTAGATGGGTTGTGTAAGTTTTGTTCGCATGATTCAGATTCGCTTTGTTGATTGATAATTATCGTTGCTTGTCTCTTTTGATTTGTTAACGTTTGGTCCCTAAATATATTTAGTACTCTGAATAACATAATGCTTTGGCTCTGCCATACTGCTCATGGGCTGCAGAGGCTGCTTGTTGTATTTAATAGCTGACACTATCACATCTCCAGGACTTCTCGTATTAAACAATTCTCCTATAAACATTTATTGCTATTTTTTACCAATCTTTCATCAACCGGTTTTCACTGTCTTCTTATCTTACTTTTAGGTGTCGTTTGGATACCCTCAAAATCTATGGGAATTTTATTTTCCTTGGAATTGAATTATCATGAGTTGTTTGGTTACCCTAAAGTGTAAGAATTGGAAATTTCTAGGCATTTCCAATTCCTCCAAAGTGTAGGAATTTAATTACCTAGGGGGGGCTAGGTAAGTAGAAATTCCCATGGTAAAAGAATTCCCTTGTTCATCCAAACAATTTTCCCCAATTCCCATGCTTTCTAAATTCCTAGGATTTGCAAGTTCATAGGAATTCCGACTTCCCGAGTATATCCAAACGACACCTTACACATTGAGTTATTCAAGTTGTTAATTACCATTGGCCAAGTCAATGAGATTTTCAATTAGAATAATCATCTTTGGATGCTTTTTATTCAGCTCTTACAGAGACTCTGAGATTACATGTGATACCTGATACATGGGCCAAGTATGTGTGATTGTGTTCATGCACACTAAAATCCAGTGTCGAATGCAGAACCCATATAGTGCACTCTCGATGTCGAACACTTGAAGACATCGTAATACCTTTAACCCTCAAGTCGTCCATGATGCGTGTTTGTTACGGTCAAGTTTAAAATGTAAGGCGAGGTTGAACTCACCAGGGTGATAGGTTTTTATGTTTGTTAAAGTTGAAATTTCTAGATAATTACGTGTGCAACGATTACTACTAGGTCAAATTCTGTTATCATTAGAACACAATATATCCTCAAGTTCTCTTGTTGATGGAAACTTTTTGATATTAGCAACTCAGTGTACAATATAAATCTATAATATGTAGGAGCGCAAATTGGGATTATGTGCGAGAAATCCATACAAAATGTAAAGAACTTAAAATGACGGGGAACGTCTTTTTTCCAAAGGAACAGAAAACTAACTTATGGTGTCCGAGGTCTTTACAAAGTGAAGGTGTGTGCACTAAATTGTGATCTAAGGAAATCTTCATTGTTTGGGTCGGACCATGTTTTTGACGGTTAATTAGACCCCATTTACGCGCTATTACTAGGCCCAACCCACTCACTATTAAACAGAGACACAAGCAATCAAAATTTTAGGTCAGTTAGGTGATAGTTGGGCTTGCAAATAGGAAGTACTCCGTACATCTTAAACTGCATCCAGCTTTTATATTCTTTACGTTTGATTTGAATGCGTTTCGTGTATTCACGCCAATTATAAAGAGTCTAGAGATACGGAGACTAAACTCTATAACACTTTGAAAAGGTGAGCGAGACGAGGTTACATGCGAATATGAACCGACTTTATTTAAGCCAAGTAAGATCAGATCAAAAGGGCATAGTATTAGCAAGACTATATCTTATACTCCGTATGTGTTTTAACATTATTGCATTTCCAAGTTCTCGAACATCGTAGGAATTGTCTTGGTGGTTAATATGGCAATGTCGCTCGATCAACTAGGCCATCATAGGGTATGGCAGTGGTATGGGACGGGGTTAGTTAAAATTAAATGCTCCAAACTCAAAGCAGCAAACACATCGATGCTTTGCTGTGTGTTATTATGCAATGACAACGTTATGTGATAGCGAAAAATCCATGAAAACTACTCATCCTACGCCTTTCATCTGCTCTCCCACCCCTTAAATACCATAATAATGTGTACGAATCAACCACCTCATTTGTAAATTGTAACACACATACATACTAGCAAATGGAGCTTAAGTACAGAGATTTCGCTTTGTTGCTAGTCTGCCTACTATTGATCGCACCATACTGCTTTTCAGGTACAAAATTACGTCGTATATATATCTTGATTAATGTTACATGTAGCATGGTACGGTGTAAGTGTAACACTGCTGGCGTGTTACATGTTACACGTAGCAATTATTTCTCGTAGAACTTCCATTTCTTAGTTTGATTGGTTAGGTCACTAGAGGTGGTACATATTAATCACGGTCCATCATAGATCACACAATCGCTCTTGTAACGATAAAACGATAATACATAGTGACAATGTTTGCATATTGTTGATGTTGGCTGTTAGGAGCAGCAAAGGAGTTGCCAGCAATCGTAAGTGAAAATGAAGATGTATATGAGATTGATTACAGGGGTCCAGAGACACACTCCCATATCCCACCACCAAATAAATTGCACAGGAGGCCTTTCTTACATTACCAAGGAGGGCAGAAATCTATGATGAATGGAAAAGCTACCAGTAATTTCCGGAAAAATAATAATGTATGATATACTTTCATCCCTCTGTTTCATTTATTTAGTGGTCGTTTGGTTGCATACGGGAATTTCGAATGCCCTTCCCAGGTTGTACCAATTCACATGAATTTCTCGAAATTGTTTGGTTTGAGTTCACCTCGTATCTCTATGTATTCAATTCAAACTTAATGAAACGGACGGAGTAGTAGCATCACATATTCACATCATAGAACTAAATCAGAGCATTATTAATGTGTTGCATTTTTCTATTTTGCAGGGCAATTAAACCTCGTGCGAGGAGATGCGCCTAAGCCCTAAGGAGCTAGGCGCGAGAGGGCTTAGGCGCGATTGCGAAACGTCATATCTTCATGCATCTTCCTCCTCCCATCTACAATTCTACAAATAACACTCCTACAAAGTGTGTATAGTTTTTAAAGTGGTCATACCATGCAATTATGAATTGTCTATGACTTAAACTATATCATAAGGCTCGACAATATCGGAATATAATAAAGATTTAAGATTTGTTTTTGTACTCAATTGGTTTACCTGGGTCAAGTTGCATGCTCTTTGTGTTCAATTGATTCGATTAAAGTTCGAACGAGTTTGGGTTGAGTATTACATTTCCAGTATAATCCTGTTCGTTCATCAAACGATTAGATGAGCGAGCTGTCAAAGTGTTTGTGAATGTGCTCATTTGGTTGCCAAGCAAAATCACTAAATTTCCGTGAATTTAAAAAGTCGGAGTTCTTTTGTCGCCAAAATCATAGGTGGAGTACTCGGATGTTACACCTACTTCAACGCCCAAATCCACACGCCAGACACATAATATATTGTGGACCGGTTAAATTAGTTAGGCGTGACAATATAACTCGCTTTTAATTCTCTTTTCGAATCATACAAATTCAAAGTTAACCGAACTTAAATCCGATAAGGGAGTCCCTTCCCTTTGTGAAACCATAGTAATAAAGCTCGTGGGCTAACCGGTTCCACCTTGCAGTCTCTGGGTTTGAACTTGGAAGAACCCTTCTCCTTGACGCTACAATTTCTTAAACCCTGTCCCCTCTCAAAAATACATCTCTAAAACCCTAATTTCCCCCAAAATCCCCAAATTAATCATTTTCCTCTGTTTTCTTCTTCTCCTTCTTCTACTGCACCAAATTAAACACTGATTCGCGCACTTCTTCAATTAAATTCACGATTTTGTTGTTGGGTTTGTCTAAATTGGAGCTCAAATTAATTCAATTGGGATTTTTTTTTAGGGTTAGGGTTCTCCAATAATTTGTCCAATGGAAGATGCCTCCTTTTTATTCGCGGGGTTGAAGTTTAATCGGAAGAAATTCCCCAAAGATTTCGAGGTCTTCAAGGTAAAAAAAAAACCCTGTTTTTACTCTTACTGTCATTTTTTTACTGTCAAATTATAGTGTTACTGTGTGTTTTATGTGAATGTTTACCTATTAATATTCTAAAAGTTTGCGTATTGTAGAAGCTATACCTCTTCTGGGTAATTATTTTTGTTGCCGGTATGTCGAAATGTGCTGTAAATACATTATCTAGGATAGGGAGGTGTTTTTGGAGGGAGTGGGGCTATGTCATTGTCTTATTGGCTTGGGGGCGAAGTTAGGATTTGACATTCGGGGTAAACTATCTCGTAATTTGGGTACGGATGGAGGAACGTTTGGAGCTACATTCAAACTTTTGATAGTTTGTTGGTTAGGGCTTTCTGTTTGAGTTTATAGAGGTGATTGCTAAACCCAGGTCGGAAATGTCGTAGGTGAAGGTGATTTCTGCTTTGAACAAATTCTTTGGGGTCTTGTACCAAATGCGAAAGAGATTCAGTAGAAGGAGATTATGATAGTCATGAAGAACAATTTAGGTACTTAAGAGTTAGCGAAAAGGGATTTGGAGATTGAAACTTGGTCTCGAAGGCCATACAACCACAACCAAACCTTATTCCCAATGACTTGAGAGGTCGGCTAACATGAATCATCATCTGTAACCGTCTTGTGTATGTCAAATAAGTTCAATCGTCATACTGGTCTCGAAGGCCATACAATCTACTAACTGGGTAGACATACCCATGATATTTGCCCTTTACCTGAGTGCCTTGTTTCGCTACTAGCCGAGGGTCCTTGGAACTTTTTGGTGATATTATGGACCTAAACGATTGCAGACTTATTTATGAACTTGCTTAATATTGACATTTTGAAGTTGGTATGCTGAAGTTAGTTTTTTGTGATAATTCTATTTCGGTTATTGATTAATTTTTTTTGGGAATCGCATTTATTGATTCTTTTTTGTAGTTCTTTGTGTCATCACCTACTTATCTCTCTCTTTGTGTAGGCGAAGAAAGAAGTAGACAGTTTGGAAGCAAATTCAACAAGTTCTGTTAAAGTTGCTGAGACTGAACCAGATGGGAAAAAGACCAGCAAGAAGAGAAAGCGGACGGGTGCAGCTGCTGGTAAAGTTAATCTTTCTCGTGGAAGTATAGAATTGAAAATGTCAGTATGTGATAGAGACCGATATGTGCCAATTGCTGATGTAAGTTAATTATTGATTTTAATACCAGGATTAGTGGATGGGTTCAATGTTTTCAAGAGTGCAAATCCAGTGAATGAAACTGAAGAAAGTGCTGAGGCGAAGGATGAATCTTCTGAAAAAAGGAAGGAGGTTTTTCGTCAGCTTGAGGTTTGACTAACACTTTTGCGCTTTTAGCTCTTGGGGATTAGTCATGTATGCTAGCACCGCATTATTTATGGCGGTGATATCAATTATATTAGTTACGAGGCTCTGTTCACTGTTGTAAATTTGAGTATTTGACACAAACTTAGTTGTAACTTTCAGCGTGACCAACTGTTACGTAAAGAGCAAAATATTCATATCTCTGGAAGTAATATCCCATCTCCACTCCAAAGCTTCCAGGACCTAAGTGTCAGGTAATATCTTCGCTGGAAATTGTAAACTAGTGTTCTATTGATGCCCCTTTCTGTTTTTTTTTTCTTTTTTTTTTTTCAGAATTTGTTGAGTGTCAATGTGCTTGTTTGGTTTTAGTTAGCAAGGTATTTAGACTATGTATATGTAGATTCTGGTTTCCTGTCAATATACTCCACCTTGTCTGCCATTCTTATTACAAAAAATTTGAATTTTGTTAAAACTTTGGTTCCTTAGGTGCTTCTTCTGAGTAGCCACATAATTTATCCAATAACTATATTGATCTTCCATATCAATGAGTTCCAACTTATTCTTAATAAGAGTGGCATGATATTTTTCTTTTTGGAGTGGAAATGGTTAGAATAAGTGGGATCATACGTTTCATTTTCTGATTATGCTTAGATTGTTTGATTGTGTGATAACCACACCACGTGTTGTGTTAAAACCTTAACTTTTTCTCTGATGCGAGTAAACAAATATTTTTTCATGCTGGGCCTGGAAACAAATGGTAGAGCATAGACTAGAGGTGAGTGATTAGTAAAAGTCCTGGTATCCTTGTTGCAGGGCTTCTTGCATGTCTATTTGTTTTCACTTCCATATTTATTGTAGTTGGATTGGGTAAGTGGTGACTGCTTCCAGATTTATTGATGGCCTTTTCTTGATCCTGGGTTGCATGTTGACGTGGTTTGGGTACTCAAAAGAAGTTCAGACTTTTGTTATGTAGTACTGCAAATGTATGTTCCTACGCCTGTCATTTGCTGGAACTCCTTTAGCTTGAGAATGAGTGAATTGTAGGACTAGAACAAGAGATGCATTACCGTACAATTTTCAGGACGGTTATTTGTCATTTTCAATCCCAAATATAACCTTATGAATTCCAATCCTGCTCAAAGTTCAGCCTAGTGAATTATTTTTCAATTGGGAGAGAGTGGTATTCAGCTATACCTATAGTTCGGAAGGACTCTTCTTTTCTGCGTAGGAGTGATTACTCAAGCCTTTTGGGTGATATGGCTCTGTAGGCTGTAGCTAGGTTTCGTAGCAATTTGTATTTTCCGACATGAACCTAATAAGGGGTGATTTCTCTACGGCCGTTTTGCTCAAAGGAATTTTTGCCTTACATTTTGTGTTAAGTGAATTTCGGTTCTCTTTCTGTGGCTCGTTTTATTGTTATTGAAGAATGAAACTATTGGATTTCTTTTCATTATTTTCTTTACACTTTTTCCATTCTTTCTTTTGTTTTTCATTTGATTGTGGGTAGTGATAAATTATGTTGTAAAGGCAACTAGCAAGTATATAACTCCTTTTGATTGGGAAAACTGAGTATTTCTTCTTTGATTGTTCATTTGGAACCGGTGAACAACTCTTACTCGTTTAAGCAATGTGGAGTGTGGACTAATAATGATCAGACAGAATGGGGTCCTTTCCTTGTTTAAGCTTATTGCCGTGCTTCCTTGATGCCCACTTTATCCCAACCATGTGATTTCTGAGGCTCTTTAAAAGGTTCAATCCTTTACATGTATCCAGTAGGGGATCATTGTGGGACATCCAGAAAGGGAAAACAAGGGTCCTATAGTGGAGGAACCACTCATGATTTGCCTTCCAAAAGAAGGCCTACTTGGGACCTCTGTCCTTCATGCTCTTTACGTGTTAAAGTAGCATCAACTGTGTTTCTAGTGCAGTGCTTTTACCTCCCTTTAGGGTGATTAGTCCATTGGGTCTGTTGAGAGGGACTTGAATAACTTGCAGGTAGGTGATGGTGTGATCATAACTACTTTTTGTTAGTCTTTGGTTAAAATTTTGCTCATGTATGATCCTGTAGATTGCCTTGAGTCTTCAGCAGATACCTATGTAGTCCCTCTATTGTCAAAGCATTTGGGATTCTTGTTATATGTTTATTACGACTATCACAAGTGTCCCAAGGTTCCCATAACCAAGGAACCAAAAGGTGCACTAAACTTTGACATGTAGTATAACAGAACACATGGAAATGTAATTTCAAGCTGTGTAGGCTACTTCTTATGTACATGACTTTGATTAAGGACTATCATGAGCGCCTTTATCATTTGGAAAAGAGTGACAGAGATATATATTTAGGCATTCGGGTGATGTTATCTCACAACACAGTATACTCACTGCATTTCTATTTGGATAAAGAATTACCACTTAACTTCACCCATGTGAGTGTGGCTCCAGATCTATTCACGTATTAAACACTCCTAAAATTTCTGTCTGAAAGCAAATACCATGCATGGAGGAATTAACTGTTTTTTATTAACTGCAATGAGCATATCAGCAAGGATGCTTTATCCTATTGCGTTGTCTCTCGTTTGTATTAATGCAAACTTTTGTTTGATAACATAAGATATCTTAATGCAAATCTACTATGAGGGATCTTGCTCACGCGAATGGTCATTCTTGACGTGGCTTATTAATACGTGAAAGATGTGCATTTCACACAATTTTTTGGTACTTTCGGCCCCCCACCCCTTGTCCACTAATAAGAAAAGGAGTGGCAAAAAGAAGCCATTATTGTCTCCAGACCTGAGATTTTCTCTTTTTGTTAATATAAAATAATTTAATGATGTGGCATTGCGGCTTGCAATATGTAGTTTATGCTTCTGTCATTTGATTGTCAGGTACAAAATTAAACCATATTTACTTCGAAATTTTGCTGAACTTGGATACAAGGAGCCTACCCCCATCCAAAGGCAGGCTATTCCAGTCCTTCTATCTGTATGCCTTCTGTTCAGTTGTCTTTTGTTGACTTCTGTTTTTCAAGCTTTTTATGCCCTCTGCTAGGAGCTAACTATTTTCATCTTGTTTCCTTGTATGCTTTGCACTTTAAATTATTCAGGGACGTGAATGCTTTGCTTGTGCCCCTACTGGCTCCGGGAAAACCTTGGCATTCATTTGCCCCATATTAATGAAATTAAAGGTATTCATTGTTAAATGTTAAGCACATCAGAGATTTTATGGACCAGTTCATCAAATAGTGGTATGTAAAATGTCTTGTACCTTTGACCAGCATGGACTAAAAGGTGGTGTTCGCGCCGTTGTGCTTTGCCCTACACGAGAGTTGGCTGCTCAGACAACTAGAGAATGCAAGAAACTTGCTCAAGGAAAGAAATTCTATATTAAATTAATGACTAAAGAGCTTGCCAAAACTGCAGATTTTTCAAAGATGCCTTGTGATATCCTGATATCTACTCCGCTTCGCTTAGAGCTTGCAATTCACAAAAGAAAGCTTGACTTGAGCAGGTTTGTGCACTTATGATTAGCTTAGGTTAGCGTTATGTAATGCTAAAGAGGTCATGTTTTGTTTTTGGTTATCATGTTTACTGCATAATGCTTTCCATGGACTTAAGTTACTGGTTTGCATCATAATAAGTTATCCAAAACACTATTTAACATAAATTATAAATCTCCTATCTCCACATGCTAAAGGACTAAATAAACTGATAAAGATTGTATAGTTGAATCTTCTTTTATGAGATATTTATCTCACTGGAGTCTTAGAACTTGTCATGACAGACCTTTGTTGTTGCTTTCTTTTATGGATATTTTGTATAAAATAGTCTAAGGTATGATTCCGTTTTTTTTGTGCCCTACCCCTACGTTAGTAAATGGCTTTTAGGCCTTTCAATTGTAATTAGGCATCACCTCCTTGGTCTTTCTTCTATACACTCGCTTCATTACTTATAATGAAAGGACCTTTATGTCATGAACTTGTGGTCGACGTGTGAGGTTTTGTGGTTTTTAAAGCATGTTCCGGATTCTTCTATACTTACGCTGTTTCCTTTATGCAGGGTTGAATTCCTTGTTCTTGACGAATCTGATAAGCTATTTGAGCTTGGTTTCGTGAAGCAGATTGATTTTGTTGTTAAAGCTTGTTCAAACCCGTCAATAATAAGATCGTTGTTCAGTGCTACTTTGCCCGACACCGTCGAAGACCTTGCCCGTACATTAATGCATGATGCTGTACGGATCATTGTGGGCAAGAAGTGAGTGTGACTTTTTTACAGATATGTTTCCAGCTACATATTTTGCCTGCTTCACTTTGAATGCGTTTTGCTTAACATAATGAAACAACTGTGAATAAGGAACAGACGAAGGGGTTAGGGGAAAATAGCTGAAACACTGCTAATACAGTAATCCACAGAAAGGATGGATGGAAAATTATTCTGTATGTCTTTTTGGATGCAAAAAGAGCTTTGGTTGATATCTCTGTATTATTGCCTGGAGTAGAATCACGAGTCAAGGTGTCCCATGTTGGCTGTATTGGATAATTCCTTGAGGCCGTTGTCTCTATTTAGCGCATTCACCTTCTTAATTATCTAAGTTAAAGTCTTTTTCTCTGGCAGTTCCTTGATATCAATTTTCTCACTTCATCAGAGCACCTAGATGCCTCGTGTTACAGTGATATACTCAGATACTAATAGGTTCTTACCTTAGGTTGTTCCTGCAATTAGTTTACATGCGCAGCTACCTCTGATTTCTTTAATCTTTTGATTGTCTCTCTCAATAACATCCAGTGCAGCATCTTTCTCTCCTCAATACCATAACTTGTCTTTTCTTGAGTGATTGCTATTGTGCATTATACAAATTCGAGCATCATTAGTCAAGTAGTTGTCTACTTGTCTCGTTTGCTCACAATAGCCTACTCTTTTGTTGCTGTCTGTTTTATCTTTATTTTTTTTGCTCTTGTTTGGCTTCTGTGTGTAGTGCATACGTGTTTGTCACCATTTGTCTAGATTTTTATTTGTATTTCAATAAGTTTATTAGCTCTTTCTTTTCAACTTATACTGTATGTTGTATTTGATATCTCATTAGGAATACAGCGTCAACATCTGTAAAGCAAAAATTGGTTTTCGCTGGAAGTGAAGAAGGGAAATTTCTAGCGCTACGTCAGAGTTTTGCTGAGGTATGCTTCCCAAATGTTCATCAACAGGAAAGCTTTTAATTTTGGTTTCCATTGTCTGTCTTCAATGGATTGCTGTCATATTGTTCTAAAATATATGAACCTATTGGATTCTACTCCGTACTAGGGTATAGTCCTGCGTCTAAGCTTTCTACTTTCTAATATTTGGTTTGTAATATGAAATTAAGTTTTGCTCTAATGAAATGTTGGAAAGGACTGCAAAAAATAACAACTTAAAGGCAGATGAATACAGAGAGTACAGTCTCACATAGGCCGTACGTCTATACCTTTAGGTTATCTCTATCTGCAAGTTTTCTTTCAAGAACTTCTGAACACGATAAATGTGTTTAGCAATATTTGCGTTTGTGCATTAGCTGTGGTGCTCTCTTAACAAATGCTCCTTTCCTTATTACCTTGCTCTAAGCAGAGCTTGAATCCTCCAGTGTTGATTTTCGTGCAAAGTAAGGAACGCGCAATAGAACTTTACAGAGAACTCGCCTTTACTGATCTCAAAGTGGATGTTGTCCATAAAGATTTGCCACAAGTACAGGTAAGCTCTTTTTCCTATAGATAAGTTTGCAGCTGGATTTCGTTACCCAACCCACGATGAAGTTCAGATTTGGTGTTATTACTTATTACGTGCCCCTATTTTCTAAATTGTAAACACATTCACGTCTATGAATGAATTCAACTTGGGTTCTGTCTATTTGCATATTCCATCTGTCTATCCCCACACCTTATTCCTTTGTGAAGTTTATATGTTATCTTGATTGTTTGGACTTTCCACAGAGGGAGAACGCTGTTGATAATTTCAGGGCTGGTAAAACTTGGATTTTGATATCCACTGATGTCGTTGCTCGTGGCATGGACTTCAAGGGTCTTAACTGTGTGATTAATTATGATTTTCCAGACTCCGCTTCTACTTACATCCATAGAGTTGGTAAGCTGTTCTGTTGGTTGTCCATATTCATATGTGATTGTGACTGATTCTGCATCAGAAATTCGATATCAATCTAGTCTAGATTTATGGTAGAGTTTTTACAACCCTGCATTTTGAACTCATCGTCAACTGTGTACGTTCTTTTGACTTCCTCCAGAAGGATTCATGAGATTCCTCTAATCTAATTTCCCGCCCCTTTCACCACCATCTGAGTACGAACTTAAATTAGTAGACGTTTCATGAATTTGATTAAGGGCAGTAGAGATTATGTTTTTAAAGCCTGAATCCAAGTTATTGAATAGTGAAGTAGTGTCTAAGCTATTGAAGCTGCGAAAGAAGTACAGTCTACTAGAAAAAATCAATGATCTACTGTAACCATCACTCTTATTGTATTGTATACTCTCTGAGTATCTTTTGTTCTCTTCTCCGAATTATTTGCATGTTTCAAAAGGGTAACATGTTGTAGAAAGTCCTTGTCATCTGACCTAGTAAATGTATATGTGGCATGATTATAGGTCGGTGTGGTAGAGCTGGCAGGCAAGGAGAAGCTATAACCTTCTACACGGAAGAAGATATACCGTTTTTACGCAATATAGGCAATGTTATGATGCAGTCTGGTTGCGAGGTACCGTCCTGGATCATGTCCAGGCGGAAAACCAAATGGAAGAGGCATGCACCACAGAGGGCTTCTATATCTGTTGGCCAAAACGATGTACGACGGGCTGCCAACTGATTGAATCTGATGGATGAAATTATAGGTCATACTCATAGGATTTGTATTACATAGCTGTATTCGATTTAGTAATCTTTTTGGGATGTTCTTGTGCTACAGGCGGCACCATATGTTGCCATATGTGTAACTTCGAAAATTTTGGGTTCTAGAATGTACATCTGGGCATCTGGCGTACTACGAGTATATTGTTTCTGGACCTGGTACAGTTTGCTTGTTCTGTCCTCTTACTGATTCCTTATTCTGTCACTTGGACCAAGAACACCAGTATTTCCGAGATCAGCGATCCGAGTACTCGTAGAGTCGTAGCAAAAAAAACTCGCATTTGAAATTTTAGACTTCTAGCATTTGGCAACGTAAACACAATCTGCATAATTTCAAATTATACATCGTAGTCTTCCTTCATATGGAGTAGTTCATACTTAATATTCTATAATCTAGATCCATCTGAATTCTTAGCAATCTATGATGCATCTGAATGAAGTTATGTACTCTCAAAAATATACATCATTCATAGTACTCCGTATGTCACGAAATAATAATAAACTGGTGTTCTAGACTTGCTAAGATTTATAGTATGTCACGAAATAATATAGTAGTTACAACAAGCTAAGATCTGCAGTGTTTCTGAATCTCTTGTGCAGAGCTATTCCACATGAACTTCAGTATATGCGTTGAACAATGCATAACATCCGATCCACAAGTTTATTGTATTTTTCTCTTCTTATGCAAGTTTAGTCCGGGTTTAAGTCGGGGTAGAATGAGATACGTCTTGACTCTTGACTTGTGCCTTTTGACCATTTTGCATCCCTCAAATCTGATCTAGACTTAATTAATTTCAATGCAACTAAGTATTCATGTTAGTCTTTTTATTTCGAGTTATATTCGACCGTCATTGAATTTAAGGTAGTAGACAAATCATTATACGAGTATCTTAGATTTAAATTCAACCATTCATATAATATGATTTCTCCTTTTTGAACGATAATCATAAATGCGTTAGTAGACATAAATCAAATGATAGTGGCAGTATAAATGTATGATCGTGAGTCAGCGGCTCCTTGATGTTCATATAAATAACACATACTGTATGCTCTTATCCACAAATAAAAATCTGTCCCTTTTAGAATTTAAAACCAGGACAATTACTAAATCTTGAACAATTTTCTCGGGTAAATTGCAACATCATTTCTCTAGATTGTTACATTTCGTTAAATTCATCACAGATAATTAAGAAATGATATTCGCTATCAAAATAAAATAATATAGAAAGTACATTTACTTATCGGATTACTCCTAATAATATGATATGTGACTAATTTTAATTAGCAAGTCCCCAAGATCAATGGGTCCGTGAGGCGTAGCTACTAATTACAGCCTTTCCTATCTAGCTGGTGTTTGTTCTGTTATGATTTCGTTAGTACTTGTTGTGTTATTGTTCTAACGACTCGGAACATAGATAAAGATAATAAATATGTCTAATATTAATAACACAAAATGTGTCGCATAAATTATAACAATGATTGTAAAATTGAGTCGAGGACTTAGAGTTAATGAAAATTAATTTAGACTGATGAAAACATTAACTATAGTAGTATCAAATGTGAAGTTAATTGTGCTAATACTAAAAATATATTCACCTTAAAAATTAAGTTATAAAAATATCAACTTTACTAGTATGATTAATCGAGGGTGTGAAAGTTTTGGCGTGCTATTTAACCTTAGAATTTGGCTTGTTATATTACAAATAAGGCTTAAATGACAATGAAGGGAGGATTAATAAAGATAAGGAGTTCCTTTCAAAAAAAATAAAAAATAAATAAAGATAAGGAGTTGCTCTTGCTCAGTCCAAAGTGTGTTATATATGATGTAAATTTCATGAGACTAGGTCACTACTAATTTACTAAAAAGTCCAAAGTATTAGATAATTCTATAAATTAATTTTACCGATCAGTCCTTCGTACTTGGCTAATGAATACCTTAAGAATACAAAAGTTATATACTTGAGTAGAATAAGCTAAGTACTATAATATGTAGTATTTAGGGGTATATGTCCCTAGCCATTTGAGTAATATTATTTCTTTGTGTGTTTGCCCTAAAAGTCGTATGTTCGAGGAACAATTAGTGATTATCATGATGATTACAAGAACTATATTAAAAGGGGAGCCATATTGATCGGCCATATTATTTATTATATATCATATAATTATTTGTAATAATTTGCTAATTAATTCATACTAATAATATTAATTAATTGGTAATAGTGGTTTAGTTGTGAGACAGAAAGGTAGATAGGATACCTCAACAACCACAAAAGACCAGGCCAGACAACAAATGGAGTTAATTAAGTTGGAATTTACATATGACCACAACGTGCAATCAGATTCTTTTTTCTTACAAATTTGTGTTTTTGCTTGGAATTTAAAATTAACATTAAACCACCGAAATAGCTGTGTATTATCCCCGCTTCAAATTTAAAAGTCATTTTTGTGACGAGACGTGTTAATGTAAAGATATGGAAAACTATCGACTAATTAAGCCTTAATGGATTAGAGTACCTTGATTTCTATTTTTTATTATTTGGTTGGAAAAAAATATTTCAGATGATATTAGAACTTTACTTAGTTTCAAGTTCAAATTTCAATAGCATTTTCTCCTACTATATTCGACTTTTTATTGAAATGGTTCTTTCACACTATCTGATCTCTGCGATAATGTTATACACTTGCATATCACTTGAGTCTTGACACAGTCATTCACACTTCATGTCTGACAAACTCGCAATGATATTATTATATGATGCATCATAGCCTTAAATCTTAAACAATTTAACTAATGCGCATTATCAGTTAGTTGTAAGACTAATTAAGATCCATATATATAGAGTCAAGAGTTTGATCCAAAACTAACAAAAAGAGAAGCTACACATACAAAAACAAAGAAAGGAAAGAAAGATGAGAGGGGCTCCTTTTGTAATTACTCTGATCTTCCTTGCTCAGCTTCTATCGCAAGCAACTTCATCATCTGATGGAAGCCTTGCTCATCCTACACAAGAGCACTGCGATACTCAGCCTCAACAGGTGATCTCTTCTTAACCACATTATTACAATTCTCATTTTCCCATCATCTTATAATTGTATGCATTTCCTTTTGAGTGATCGTTTGTAAAGTTGCGTATATCTGACTCCCTTTATCTCGTCATAGGCGAAAATCTCTAAGACATTAGGATAACTTTAATTTGATGTCGTTGTATGTACTTGATCATGATTCATGAGTAATGTCAACGTTGAAACTACGTATGTACCATATCATATATATCATTTCTCCTAGTGATAATGAGTTGTGATCATTTTCACCACATGATTAAATCAGACAGTTTTTCACATCTTGATTCTCTGGATCAATCTGACTCTGTTATTTCGAGGCGGTCATTATTCATGTGGGTCGTTGTTACTAGTACAGTTACTAATACTCATGAAGCAATACTATTGATCAGGTTCAAAACTCGTATACATCAGTAGATTGTAGACATCGCTAAATATATATAAGACATTTTACTATTGATGATTCATGTTACTAATATATCGAAATCGTGCGTGTGGTAGCAATAGTAACGCCACCATCAATCACTCCATAATAATCGGCTTGAAAGTTTAAACCTTACTTTCTTTATCAATAACATCATTATAAGATTCATCGAGTAGTAGTACAAAATATGATCTGAAAAGTGTTAAATTATGATCACACAACAAGTAAGATTTATGCATTTGTCTCATATGACCTATTTCAAAAGAATGGGTATTAGTCTAAATAGTGGTTGGCAACTTGGCAATCTTGTTTTGTTATAAATATATAAATCCGTTTCTTTCGTAATTATATACATGTAAACCTTTAATATTTAACGTTTCTGCAGTAGACAAACCAAAGCTAAGATAGAAATTTAATTAGTTACTGTAGGTAAAATATGAGTTCTTCAAAGTACACCCCCATGCATCCTTTAATTTTGTTTCTTTTCTCAATTTAATTCCGTGATGTGCATTTATAAGGTCGATCGAGGTCCAATAGTGTTCGGAATCTTGGTTAAACCCTGTCAGAACCCACAATATTATTATTTGTATCATAGATCTTGGTCTAACGTTTCTTTCCCGACATAGAGGGTGTCACATGACACTATGACACCTAATGTACCAACTACCAAGCAAGTACATCACATGACATAATATAACACATAAACATAATAACACTAATTAGAGTTACTCTCTATCGTCTACTCGTATTAACGTTATTACTTTAAATACGTAAGAGAATTCAAATAAAATAATGAAACGCCAATAGTTAAGAAATATGAAGTGATGTGTATATATAAAACATCTTAGCGTTGTTATGAATTGATTCTTTGAAAAGCATAATCTTTTAGAAGAGATTTGTGACCATCATTTCAATTATCATCAATAAGCATAATAAAATCGATCTTAATTCTCGAATGAACTACTCGTGAATGTAATTTTCATGGACAAGTATTAGTTATGTCTTAGAAGTTTAATTTTCATTTGAAATATCGATAAAAGAAGAACTATTACTGCCATTGCAACTGCTCTAATCGAAATAATTGTAATGAATAGGTACATATTTCGTTGGCCGGAGATGGGTACGTGAGGGTGTCATACGTGACAACATACTCAATGGCTACTTCAGTAGTTGAGTATGGCACAAGGGCCGGCAAATATAATGAATTTGCATTAGGAGACAATTTCAACTACCACTATTACTCTTATGTCTCCGGCAAGGTTCACTACATCACTATTGGACCTTTGTCACCTGGCACAACTTATTACTACCGATGCGGTGGCTCCGGCCCTGAATACTCTTTCCGCACCCCTCCCTCCACCTTCCCGGTTGAGTTCGCCATTGTCGGTATGTTAATTTCTCGCCTTCGATTTTAAGTTTCTAACACCATACTAGTTGTCTAAATGTATGATCTTTAACATTTGACGACTTTAGGATTGCATCACTATTTTATGACATGGCAAACATACATTATCGCGCATATTGGACCCATATATTATTATTGAATTAAACACTTAATAAGATAGATAAAACAGATGATGATGATAAGATAAAGTTCAGCTGGTCTAACCTCTCTTTATCAATGACCTGTACTTCTTGATGGCTTTGCATTTTAATTTCTGCATCCCCACCTTCTATTCAATACGCGCAAAACAGTTAATTACTCGAGCCACTTGAATATAAATTAATTTTATTTTAGTTAATAATAAATAAACATGAATAATTGCCATTTCCCCTGCCATTTGAATAATAAATAGAAATTTGACAAGTTTTAATTATCTTATTATACCCATCTTGTCGATTTCTATAGATTGTTAAAGTTTGAATTGAATATGAATTCAAACAAAAAGTTACTAATCTAAAATCAATTGTTATACATTGTAGCTCTTGTATGTTAATTAGATTTACCAAATGATAATGCTAAATTTATCTATTTGATATTAATTTACAGATTTCAAATTTTGTGAACTATTACTGTTCCAATATTTGGGACGTAGACAAAGAAAAAGTGATTCCGTTAAAGATCGATGATTATTAGTAATTAACGTGTTGAATGCATTAGTTTTACATAATTCACATCAATCACTCGATAAATTTGATATGATATGACTTTACCAACTCTACCAAAAGATAACTCTATATATGCTAGTTGATCATTATCGACTACTTACTCGCTTAATTAACATGATGACTTAAAATGTGATGCAGGTGGACTAGGCCAAACATCATGGAGCAAGGCAACACTATCAAGAATAGGCCAAAAATGTTACGATGTTCTACTCTTAGCCGGCGGCTTATCCTACGCCGACGGCCAGCAATGTCTCTGGGACTCATTCGGCCGCTTCGTCGAGCCATACGCTAGCCAAAGACCATGGATGGCGGTCGCAGGTAAAGCCGAGATCGAAGGAGTATGCACCATTTCCAAAGGACCACAACCATTTAAAGCTTACAATGCAAGGTGGCTCATGCCGTACCATGAAAGTGGCTCGGCTTCTAACCTTTACTACTCATTCGACGTGGCTGGAGCCCACATTGTCATGCTCGGCTCCTACGCCGACTTTGAGGCCGACTCGGCTCAATACAACTGGCTTAAGGTCGACTTGACTAACATTGACCGAGCTAAAACCCCATGGGTTTTCGTTGTGGTCAACACTCCTTGGTATACTTCTAACGTTGCTTACAAAGGAGAAGGTGAGTCCATGAGGAAGGCTATGGAGAAGCTTCTCTATCAAGCTAGAGTCGATGTTGTTTTCGCATCTCGTGTCAATGCCTATGAACGTTTTGTAAGTCCAATTCTCTTCCTCCTCGACCTTCTTCAAGTATTAGCTGTTTGTCGATGCATTAATAATGTTTTTTTTGTTTGTAACAGGCTAGAACTTATGATAACAGTCCTGATCCTTGCGCACCTGTTTACATCACCCTTGGTGACGCAGGCTTCCAATCCGTCTTTGGGTACGTATAAGCTTGCTCATTAGTCGATAAAATATGCTTAAACTGCTTGAAATCGTTTCATACAAAGTCCGTGTGTATAAGTTATGGATTTGGAAAAAAGGTAGCTAGTCACGTTTGTTAGGGGTCAAATAGTCACGTACATGACAACAACAAAAAAAAGTTGTTAACTTTTGTCTTTATTTTTCTGATTTCGTGACAATTGTTAAGCGTGACAACTTTTTGTAATGTGTAGGTTTGAGCAACAAGGTACATTGACAGTGCACAGAGAGTTGAGCTTGGGACACGGGCGCTTGAGACTATACGATAACAAGAAGGCTCACTGGGCATGGTACAGAACAGAGGACGAGTCGGACGCTGCGCCTTCCGACGAAACATGGCTTACAAGCCTGGTGGCGTCGGATAAGAAATGCATGGAGCTTTGCAGCTGCAAAAAGTTCACCCCCCGTGACGAACTTTGAGTCATTGAGACGGTTGATGTGGCTTGTGTCTCACACTTGATTGCTTTTATCTTGTTGTTTGATCTGCTTCATATAAAGCCTTTTGGATTTTGGACAAATAGTTGGGCTTGTTTGATGGATCATAGATGAGTTTTGTGTTTGTCAAATGGTGGGCTTTTCTTACTTAAAGAAGCAAGCAAATTTGCAATCAACAATAATACATCTTCCCTTGTTTTTGATGGTCAATGTTATGTCTCGAGTCTCGACTATCTATAACTTAGTTTCGACTTTAGATTCATACATCAACGTTGAGTCTAAATAATCACATTGTAGTATTGGTACGGATTCATATATCCTTTCGATTCATACAATTGTTGTTGCATAATTTTATTGGGTGCTTGTGTGCCAACGAAGTGAGACACCTCTTTGAATCAACATCCCAAAACACTTAATCCCACTTATTTGACCATAGGCATTAAAGTATCAACGACTTTGAACCTTTTAATCCACAACAGAATCGTACATCTAAGATAACAATCCGCCCTTAAATTTCATGAAACCAACTCACATGAATAACAAAAGCCGACACAAGGACAACAAGAAATCACGAGATTAAAACGCTTCTGCGTTCTAACCCTCTTTTCAAACAGATGGCTATTACACTTTTCAAGTTTTATTTTACACTCCTCTTTACAAGATAAGCGATAATGTGACATATACAAATAAGAGTATAGAAATCAAAACGCAAAATTTACTATCCTCTCATGTAACTCGCCTTTGTTTCGAGAAGATTGAACTCGACGTTATCTAAAAAAAACAAAGACAAGTGAAACTTGAGATTGTTTTCGACAAATCATCTAATAGGAAGCAGTTCCCACGTGAGAATGGCAGGTAGCACACACCAAAACCGGAAAAGCGGTGACGTCTTCTTGACTGGTGAGTTGGTCTGAGTTTCAGCGACATGAAATAATAAAATCAGATACAAAAAGACCCAAATGAGGTAATCTGGTGGGATTGCAGAAATGGGAAGAATACCAAGTTTCTTAGTTGGTCTTGATCATGGAAGCTTGCGGAAGACGCTGTTTGTTGTGTTACTGGGTCAACTCGTTTCCTTCCTCATGGCTCTTAACGCCTTCTCCTCTTCCTATCTCGCTTCTCTTGGCAAGTCTTTTCTTTTTCTTATTTCTCTCATTTCAATTCAGTTTAATTCAGTTCAATTCAGTTCAGTTTAGAATATGAATCCGGGTTTTTTTTTTGGATAATTCGGGTCATTTAAAATCTTGAGCTTTTCCATCAATCATTTTGGTGGGTTTCCTAGAAAACCCCCCTACAAGTTATCCCTCCGTTGTTTTGGATTGTTAATGTTTTAGTTTGGAAATGTGCGAGAGGAATTCAAACCAAACGTCGATTATAATTTAGTTCAAATCAGTTCAGTTGAGTTCATTAGTCGAAGAGAACATGACCTTGATATGTGATCATGTAATGTTGATGTTTGTTTGTTTATGTTGAATTGGTGTGATCAGGTGTTGATGCACCACTGACTCAGTCATTCTTCACATACTTCAGTTTAACTGCTGTTTATGGGAGTATCATGCTCTTTAGGGGCAAAAAATTGATGGTACATTGCTACCTTTTGATTTGAATGTTACTTCCTTCTTTGTTGTGATCATTGGAAATTTCGTGTGACCCGACTTAGTTGGTTGTATTTGGGGTTTTGGATGCGAATTGCAGGTCCTTTGGTTGTACTTGTACAGTCTCTCTATGTTTTCGACATAGGTGTAAAGCTGCGTACATCCAACCCCTCTTGCTTTGCCAAAGGCGGGAGCTTTTGAGGCAACGGGGTAATGTGGTTGTTGATGTTGTTGTTGTTGCAGGTCCCTTGGTATTATTATGCTCCCTTGGGATTTGTAGACGTTCAAGGCAATTACTTTGGTAAGTTAGTTGGTCTACTCAACTCAATGTTGGTCTATATCCAGCTCAATTCATTTCTCTGCAGTTGTATCGCCGATAACGAACTCAGATTGGTATCATGTTCCCTACTGTTAGGTCATGATTGATTGACACTATGGAAAAGGTTTAACAAAGTTGATGAATTGGCATTTTCATTATCCTTATATTTGGCCGATGGGTTGATGCTTCTGATACCTTGAATCTTTTGCTCTGTGCAGTTATTAAGGCATTCCAGTTTACATCTATCACAAGTGTGACTTTATTCGACTGCTGGACTATACCTTGGGTAATGGTGCTCACATATATCTTCATCGGCACAAGATACTCTATTCGGCAGTTTTCTGGGGCTGCAATATGTATTATTGGCCTTGTCTTGGTGCTTTTCTCTGATTCTGGCGTGGGCGGTGGAGGTTAGACTTTGTTTTAAGTTATGCACTTACTCTACAAAGTTGTCACTTTTTTTTTTTTCTGATGGTGATGATGACCACCTATCAACTTCTTTGAGACACATATGTTGCATGAAGTCATTTTCTCTTTTCTGATATGAATGCTGCAACCAAGAGCACAAATGTAATCTGGCTATTAGTGGATTTGAGCAGAAACTTCTGTTTTGACTTATGCTCTGATCAGCACTCTCTCGAAGGATCTCAGGCTGATTGCACCCACTTTACAACCTGTTTTTATGAAGTTTACGGAGGAATGAAAATGAGTTTTGTGTTTTCCACCAATTGAAATGTCTTATAAGTTATACTCCCTCCTACCCAAAATGATTTCCCCCTTTTATTTTGCTATTTTGACTGGTCATGTTGGGGGCTATTTTTAGACTAAATGAAAAACCCGATTGCCACAACAAGTAAATCAAGTATGTATTAATTTTTACAACAAGAGAACGAGTTATTTGGTCTACAAGTAACCCCCAACGCCAAAACAGCAAAATGAAAGGGGGATATCTTAGTGGGTAGGAGGGAGTATATGTTTATGGTAATGGACTCTAGCACCAAACATGGGATTTCCTTTATAAATATTCCCAGTAGTCATCCTTGTCAGGTGGTGTTAGAAAGCAGTGAAAATTATAGTGGAAGAACATTAAAAGCTAGTGCTTGGGAGAGTCAATGTGGTGAAATGAAATATTCAACGCAAATAATACATGAAACCTATCACCATTCCTCCTTTACTACGATCTGATGCCAAGCAATCGTAATTGCTTGGAGCAAATGTTGTGGCTAGTATCTTAGCTAAAGCTATATGTCATTTTGGTTTCGTCTCACTCCTATGATTTCTTATAGCAGTCGCCAGTCAGGCATGAACAATAATTCGTAACTGCTGAAGACAGTCTACTTGGAAAAACCACCAATTTAGTAGCTGGGGTTCCTGGTTGCTTTCTCCAATAATTCATGATATGAAATGTTATTTTCAGTTGTGAAAGCCCTGAAAGCTACCAATTTAGTTCTCCCGTCAATATATAGTGTTGATAATTGTTCATATTTTCGTCTCTGAGCGGATTCATTTCAGCTGACTTCTTTGCTCAGGTGGGTCTAGACCTCTTCTTGGCGACTTTTTTGTGATTGGTGGGACTCTGTTTTATGCATTGAGCAATGTTGGTGAGGTAATTTGTTTTCCTCTGCTTTTGATTTATCATTCGCTTTGTTCAAAACTCTTTCTGTTACTCAGATGACTGCATGATATAGGTTGTACAACTATGGGGAATCATATACTTGACGGTTTACTTATGCTGCTCGAACTCTTATTATATTATCAAGTACTTGTATGGGACCTTGAGACTTGAACATGCTTATGGATTCTTGACTCTCACTATATGCCCAAATAGAGTTAGTTTTTCCTTAAGAGTATAAACTGCAAAGCCTAGATACATAGGCGTATCTTACACTTGGAGCTGAGTCCTGAGTCCCACTAACATCACATGCTAGAGTGAGTCAAGAGTATAAATTTGATGTGTTGGCCAGGACAAGCATCTGCCAGTATTCCCGATCATATATATCTAATCCAACTGCATCTACTGTTTTATCTATTAAGATGCACAGTTTTATCTTGTACTAAGACGTACTGTTCTCATGGTTCCAGGAATTCTGTGTTAAACAAAAGGACCTTGTTGAAGTAATTTCAATGCTTGGCGTTTTTGGATTATTGGTTAGCATATGTGAGATGTATCCTTTGTTTTTGATACTACATTTTCTGAATCATTTGCTCTATTTCAATCATCGTATATATTGTTCCTTCGTTTTCAGAAATTCAGCATATCATTGCCTCATTGGATAAATGAGATCATAGAGCTATGGGTGGAGATCCTGAGATCAGACTCAGTATAGTTTAGGATATCTCTATGATCCCACATCTCCAATACATATATATTTTGTGTAGTCATAGATTTGGAAATCTGGTTTGATATCCTTAACCTTCTAACAGCTCTATCCTAGAACGGCACACTTTGTTGTCAATCGAGTGGTCTCCCCATGTGGTAAGCATGAACTTATCATCTTCTGAAATTTCAACATGTACAGCATGCATTTATCGAATATAATAGTCACTTTACATTAATTGCCTTCAGATATTGGCATTTGCTGGATTTGCTTCGGTATCAGTATTGTTCTACACGCTTCTTCCTTTTCTATTAAAGGTAAGCAATAGAATATGGAAATAAATGTATTCAATTAGTAAGGACATAACCTTCTTAGAGTGATTTGTCATTTCAGTTTTCATATAGAACTTGGTTCTCTTTACTGGTAGCTCTTTTCAATAGATAGATATATAATCGTTTGGAACTTTTAACACAATCCCTGAGAAATCTTGTTTCTCCTAATGATGCAGCTAAGTGGATCCACATTGTTCAATCTCTCTGCTCTTACTTCTGATATGTGGGCTGTTCTGATCCGCATATTCTTCTATCGTCAAGAGGTACTGCTTTCATAAGTACCATTCATAGGATGGTTGACTGATGTTTAACTTTAAATTTTTAACTACACACCTTACCTCTTTTTCCCTTGCACTACGCTTGCACTACATTGATGATGTGATAATTTGATGATCCCATGTATGCATATGTGTAGGTTGGTTGGCTATATTATGTTTCATTCGCAATCGTGGCTGTCGGTCTTGTCATTTATTCCATAAGGTACATCCTAGCTCTCTTACATCTTCTATTGTCCTCCAATTTTCATAAGCTTAACCTACCGTGCAATATGTCAATATCCTTGTACTCTATACAACTCTGAAAAATTACTTTTCACTACTTGTTATACAAACCAAAGGGGGTAACTAATACGTCCAACTTAGAGTTTTAGGTCATGGGAGCACTCAAAAATTCAATTTCTTTTATTCACATGACATCATTTGAAATCATAAAAGTAATCAGCATGGATGGTTGTATAGGTGAGGAAATTTATACCCGTTATCTCTCATCCTTGTGCCCCATTAGAGCAATAATTTATTTCTATTATTGGCCAATTCGATGATACTTTCCACTCAAAACTTTGATTTTTGCTCAATAAGATATGGTTTGTGCTGACCAATAAGTATGAAATATGCTCAGTGAATTTTGCATTGTGCTTACTGTAATAATTACCATGCTCGTTTTAAAATGTGCTCAACTCCTCAACAATATGGAATGGTGTGCTCTTTAAAGTTTAAAAGGTAGTGATATATGCTCAAAAATTGGTTTTTTTTTCTCTCTTAAGGCCTACGGAAACTAGGTGTACCCCGGAGTTATCCAGTCTAATACTCCATATAGAAACCTGGAACCTCATTATTCTACGTATGAGACATGTGATTTTACCACCAACACATGACAAAAGAAAGAAAAATCAAGGTCTGTGATCACCTGAAAAAGTGTAGGCTAGGTTTTGTCTGATTAGTAAAGTTTACTTCTTGTTCTTCCTAATCCTTTGACTTCAAGAATGTGAAATTCTTGAATCACATGAGTAGCATGAAACTGTGAAACATTGCCTAACCAGCTTCTCGACAGAAAAGATTTCGCTATTAATCAGAGACATAAGGCACCTTTCTGGCTTTCTCAAATGAAAGCTGTTTTTCTGAGCAATTTCACCAACATGTGACATTTGATGTTCCTCCATTTGTAAGGATTATCTTTGGGTTTTTATACAAACTTTTGAATTTACACTGTTGGTCTGGTTAGAATCCCCAAAACCCAATGTTTCAGGAATGTATGAGCTTATAACAAGAATGTATACAGTTCACTTGCATTCAAGCTCCTCATCTCTGTCTCCGCCTGGCTAAAGTCCACTGCTGCTTCTAGTACCACGTTTCAGAGAATCCATCTGCCGCTGTGATAGCTGTAGCCATGTCTAAGTTTTTTGGGATTGTATAGGCATTTGCAACAGTCCTCCTTCCATAGGCACAAAAAAACTATTTCCCCTTCCTAATATGGTCTGGGCCCTGCCACTCCGTTTCCATCGTACCTGGTGAAAACATAGTTTTCATTGCTGCATAGCTGAATGGGTTGGTTATTCTCTGATTTGTTCTCCTGACTTCTCAGGCCATTTTCGGCACCTTTCCTTGCTTTAGTGTGCCTTGCTGCTTCTTCTTTAGCACTGACTTACTCACAAGGAGCTGGTCTAGTGGATAACTTTTAGTTAGACTGGTACTAGTTAGGATTACGGAGCCCATAGTGTTTGCAGCTGTCTTCGCTAAGGCCCCCTTAACTCAAGAGGGCTGATGCTTCTGTCTCCATTTGTCAGATGACAGGAAATTATTTTGTGTCATGAAGCTTGATAGACACTGCAGTGTCCATGCTGGAAGTAGATCTTCGAGCAATAAATGGCTCCTCTGAGTTGCATAAGCAGAGTTCACACAATTTAATTGCTAAAACCACCTCACCTTTCCATTCTGCCACTCTATTCAGAGAGAATATCATTTACCAGATTTGATTATATAGATGAGTTCCATTTCTGCCGATGGTTGCCTTATATATTAGTGCTTAGGCCACCACAAGTATAAAACAATCGTATTTTACACTGAACACATTATTTCATCAGACTTGGAGCTTAATAATTCAAGTTATAATTCAAAATATTGTTCAGACAAGCTTTGTCTCGATATCTTCTATTCTTCTGATAGATTCTGCTGTTTTCCACAGTGAGAGCGACTCTACAACAACGAGCAGTGCAGATGGAGGCTCGGGGGGCGAGTACCAAGTCCTCGCTGAGGGATGCACAGAATCAGGAGGTGACACACAACTAGCATGAGATCATTTGCACATAGGTTAATAGTTTTGAGGGCATTTCCTTGTCATACTTGAGCTTTTGAATCAAACTTTATAATGTTGAGGTTCATTGATTCTTCCACATTATCAATATTATATATTTTATAGGTTTTACTATGGTTCAGACCGCATGCAGAATAATTCTGAGATGTGATAGTAACTACATAATGTGCGAGATTCATGCTACTGAAGCTCATCTGTGAGTTCAGAATCGCACCCGGACACGGTTGTCACATTCACAACGGATCGTGGAAATTGTAGCCAATATAAGGCCTAAAGTAACGCGATAAACTCAAAAATCTCGACATCTTGGCGTCACAGGCGATGGTGGGATTGATGCTTGACTTAAGCCAGAAAATTAACATGTGTTTTAGTGTCCTAATTACGGTTCAAATTCCTTGAAATGACATATTTACACCAACAATTAAAAAATTTGCATGATTTTTTTGTTTTTCCACAGTTTTCATTAGGTAATATGGTTCAATCTTCAACAAACATTTGGTGTAGCCAACAACAAGAGAACCTCCTTATGTTTCATTTCACCAGTGCTTCCTTTTACTTTAAGCGATGACCAGCTGAAGCAACAGCACAGAATACATGAAACACCTACACATTTTCGCAACAGAATTAATATTAATGTAAGAACATGATTCCTGCTTCTTTTGAGTTAGCTAGTTCCAATCATTTTGGTTATGGTCTCTTTCGTTTTTTCGAAATAACTTTCATTCATAAAACCCATTCCGAACACATAGCATAAACATTAGGCATTCAGAACCCGTCTGAATCGACCTAACTAGGATCGGCATTAGCTTAAGCTCCATAAACTTCGTTCTGTATTAGATCATTAAGGAAGATGGGGTCAGTGGATAGGTCGAAGAAGCGGGTTCAGATATGGAAGAAAGCTGTTGTTCATTTCACGTTGTGTTTTGTGATGGGGTTCTTCACAGGGTTTGCTCCTACAGCCAATTCTCCGTATCCTGGTCTCAAGTACGCGAAACAGTATAATCAGTCCATTGAGGTAGCACCCAGGCCTATGGTGGCGGAACTGAACAGCAGTAATGTAAATAGAAGCTTAGCAGAGACTCCTGTCAACAGCTTAGATGAGTTTATTTCATCCGAAAATAGTGAGAGTGAAGAGGAAGCCAGTCTAAACCCTAGGAGGCAAGTGATTGTCATTACTCCAACAGACGAGAGGGATCCCCTCAGAGGAGTTCTACTCAGGAGAATGGCAAGTACCCTGAAGTTGGTGCCTCCTCCACTGCTGTGGATTGTTGTCGAATCACAACGAGAGTCGTCTGATGTATCAGACATACTCAGGAGGACAGGGATTATGTACAGACACTTGGTGTTCAAAGAAAATTTCACTAATCCCCGAGCTGAAGTAGATTATCAGAGAAATCTAGCTCTTAAGCACATTGAGCATCATCGTTTAAGTGGGATAGTTCATTTTGCCGGGCTTTCAAATGTCTACGATCTCAACTTCTTTGATGAGATTCGAGCAATTGAGTATGAATTTTATGTCCTCTCTCTTTTTGCTAGATTTTTCCAGAGCTAATAAATCCGAATGAACTGACTGTTGAGATGTTACTGATAGATACTCCGTAATAACCTGTTTCTGCAGGGCATTCGGAACATGGCCACTGGCAAAACTCTCAGCACGGAGAAAGAAAATGATAATTGAAGGGCCAGTGTGTCAAGCATCCCAGGTTCTTGGATGGCATGTGAAGAATCCAAATCTACAAACAGAAGAGTTTGATATCCATATTTCAGGTTTCGGATTCAATAGCTCAATCCTCTGGGATCCAGAGCGTTGGGGCCGTCTTCCTGCAACTGAGGGCGCCAAGCAGGTTCGTACTCCAAAACTGATACTTCAAACTATGCACACAGCTCGGAAAAGGCTACACACATACCTTAGTGCAGATGTTGACCTTTCTGCATGCTTATGTAGTTATGTTCTATGTAGATGCAAGTATATAAAGCTAATCCTCATAAACCAATAAATGACATGCACAGGAAATCAGATTAGATCAACTAATCCTAGTATATAACATAAACCTGCTTTCTGCTGCAGAATTCACTCAAGTTTGTGAAGCAAGCAGTTACAGAGGACGAAACCAAGATAAAAGGAGTGCCATCAGAAGATTGCTCCAAAGTAAATCTATGGCAATTCCATCTTAAGTCAAAAACAGTACAAGATAATCAAGCAGCAGATTCTTCAGTTCATGATAGGCAGAGATGAAGAAACAAACCAGATAAAGCAGGAAACTACGCGATTTTTTTCTTTTTTGAGAGATTTATACCCTTCTTTAACCTTTCTTTTCCTCTTGTTGCAAATCTTCGATGATTATTATCAGCCAAGTTTTGTAACCAGCTCTACCCGAGCAAATTCTGTTGGCTTACTTAGCAATGTATTTACACTAGGAATTAAGGGATTCAAAGGTACACACTTTTTTTTTAATCTTTTGCAGCCATTTTTGTTCAAATAGAAAAGAACCAACGGCTCCCAATTCACTCGTTCACTAAACTTAATGAGTGAATGTCGAGTGAATGTCGAGTGAATGTCTCAAAGATCTCCCCATAATGGCAACCGGAGATAGGATAGTCTGGTGTAAGACAGCCAAACATGGTAAGACAAGTCGACAAGGCCGCCTTATTTTCTAGGCAAAGGGTAAACTCTGACATCAAAAGGGTCACCTTTTATATAAGGGGTTACTTAACTAGCAACAAGTGAGCTGGTTTACATACCCTCAACCATGAGGGCAGGTCTCACATTACATACTGGTAGACGGCCTTATATGAGAATCTGTACTACTTAACAGCAATCATGTAGCTAATAAAAAAGGACTCCCAACTTCCCAAGACATCTAGACATAGTAATACCCACCTACCTAAAAGAATTTAGTCATATACACCACTAATCAGAAAAGAACCAAAACACCATGCAATACAGCTACACCTGCACCAACACCAAACCAAAAACCACATACTCGTACAGTATAAGAATAAGAAACTGATCCTTATAATAAACGCTTTCAACACCAAATAGCTCAACGCCTGCATCTTCCTCTCACAAGTCATAACCTTCTGCAGGCATCTTAAGGCACAGGAACTTGAACCAGGACAATAAACTCATCGATTCAATCCCCATGAATCTTAACGAAACATAAACTAGACTGCGATCAGCATAAAGCCAGTAATTTAACATCAGCATGCTCATAACTGAAGGCCTTGCTGAAATGATCTTCAGAAACCACAACTAACCAGTAAGTAGACTTCCAGTGAAGCCAAACGGGTTATGGTGGAATGGAAGAAATCGCTGCTAGGTTCATTACGGATATTTCTATCCCAACTTTGCAACATGATCGGAGGAACCTACAGGTTGATCTAATTTTGTAAAGGATCTCTTATCCTGCATTCTTGTAACATTCTTTTGATCATTATTCATTACTGTAATTCTTTCATATCTAAAATGAAGCTCTTGTTAGCAAACTTCAGCATCGCCAGATTTACAACTATGACACAAGACAGCAAATGTCTCAACAAAGTCACTAACAACTAAACTAAGTACAACCCACACAGGGAGACCCTGTTTCACTTCGCAGACCAAGGAGGGAAAATGCAAACTCTTGATAATTTGCAGAGCTCAAAATAGCATCTAACTCAAAGGAGGAACAAATACTCTCAAAACAAAAAATTAAAAATGAAATATAAATAACGTTTTCATATCGTTGAGGCAACCACAGGAGCTTAAGATAAAGGGACACTAGTATAAGAAAACAGTAAAAATCACTCATCTGAAAAGTGATATCAGAACACCATTTATCTTAGAAACATGATTCATTTATAAGGGCTTACTGACTAATGTTGATACAAAGAAAAATGAAGACATAGATATGACAATAAGAGCAAGGAGAACCGAACCATCAAAGTTTTGACAAAATGAGCTGGGTAATACTGTCGACATTGTGAACACAGCCCAGGTAATTACATAGTTTTTCCTCTACACCGTCAGAGATATGAGGAAATCAAAAGGCTGACTTTAAACAGGATGCTTCATAAATAAGTTACATGTATAGTTAGCCACAAAAGATACCTCACTGCAGTCCACAGCCTACTGCCTACCTCTATCTTGCATATCAGTCGACATGGCAGAAAAAAGAGGATCTTCATTACTCTCGAAGATCTTAAACAACATATCACGATACTGGCGGGCAAGTTTTCTGCAGATATCGAACCCTCCTGAATTGCTCTGCTTTAGCTCATCTAAAGACTTCATCTTACCAGAATTTGGATCGCCTTTGACAAGGCATTCAGCTACAGCAGTCGCCCTGAAACATAGAGGTTTTGACAATAAGTCTTGTATTAGAATTACCTCCTTTCACAAGCATAACTAGTATGATTAAATATATAACCCCAACTAGAAAGACAGATACCATCACAAAAATCCTACTTGAGTAACTATTGGATTTTACCTTCAACCTGTTTAACGGCTTCAAGCCTGATGACTGACAGCCACTAAATATTACTACTAGTAACTTGATTTTACAGATGAAGTGGATTCCCCACACGGAATCTGACTGAGATAATAATCTGATTCAAAGTTTCTAACACTTTTCATACAGGTTGACAGTCCAAACGACTCAATAGAGATTGGTTAATCTGTGCAGGAGTTTCCAAAAGAGAAGACCCTTGGTTTTTATGACAAGATATTGGCCAGGTGAGACTAATAATGGCAATAGACAAGACATGGTCAAGACTGATGTTTCCCTCGATTTTCTTAGAATCAAGTGCTATACCATCAACTCATATAATACAGTTATTACCTTTCAATATCACTCTCTTTGAATCCTCCCTGTCCTGGGAGGAGTAAACCTTTCCTATACAGTGAACAAACTGCCTTCGCGCAAAATACGGGATCATTCTCACAGGCACAGACCAGGTCTGTTACAGTTTTCACAGCTTTTTTCTCCCGCTTTTCTTGACATTTTGCTATATACTCCTGAACATCAATCATTCTGCTTCTGGAAACAGTTTTATAATCACTACCTTCCTTCCCTTTGTTGCTGGTTTCTTCACATTTTCTAATAGCTGGCAATGTTTGCTTGTGAGGAGTAGTAAGTTTATGGTCAATTGTGCTGGCAAACACACCAATTGATTGTCCCTGCTTGGTTGGTTCACCAACAACTTGTTCAAGTTTCTGAATCTTACGCTTTGGGTTTAGGCTCTCACCACTTGAGCTATCTTCACAATGCTCCTGACTTAAACGTTTAGGTCGTTCTTTTTCCCTTTGGCAGCCACTAACATCAGGTGTAATCTCATCATCATCGCTGTCAGTTATATCGATACAGTCGGGAGGTGAAACATTCAGGTTCCACCCAGCCCCATTTTCTCCTGACATATCTTCCTCAGAAACTACTGTCGTCTTAACGGTTTCTTCGGAATTTGTCTCTGGATTCAAAGAGCATTTCGTATCATGCACCTGACTTACGAAATCTGGATTACCAAAAAAACAAAGCACAACATACATCATCAAGGAAGTATGAAATGTTGCACAAAAAGTAAAAAATTCCAAGAGAAGGAATATACATTGAAGTAAAACTACCAAGTTTGCAACAATCATTTATTCCTATGTTTCCGAGGGACTGATGAATCAAAGTTATGACATACTCTCTTAACGAATTCCGATCTACTAAAGTTCCTAGAGTAATATAACAGACAATGTTGTCATACAACGACACCGAAGAGGCAAAAAAAAGCCCCATATTTCACATCCATCATAAAGCAATAATTAGAAGGCAAAGGCCCTTCGATCCACCAATAGTACATACAACGATTAGACAAGTAACTGGTATCTTTCATCAGATATACATCAAACTAGTCACAATACCACCAGCAATCAACACGGGCAGTAAAAACATTTGATTCAATATATTTGCTTGTTCGCAACAAATTGCCCTAATCACATAAAAGCCTCTCTCTAGCCCCTTAAAAACATGAAATCCTAGAAGAGAAATTACACACATAAATAAACATATACAAAGCATAACAATGTTAAGAGTATTTCAGTCAAAACTTCAAAAACATTCGAACATTTGTAAGAAGGGAAAGGCCTTTTGATCCACCAATAGTACATACAACGATTACACAAGTATTTCAGTTAAAACTTCAAAAACATTCGAACATTTGTATGAAAGGAAATGCCTTTTGACCCACCAACAGTACGTACAACGAATAAACAAGTAACCGGTATCATTCATCAGATATACATCAAATCAAACTAGAGTCACAATAGCACAAGCAATCAACTCGGACAGTAGATACATTCAATACAATATCATTGCTTGTTGGCAACCCTAATCACATAAAATGCCTCTCCCTAACCCCTTTAACACATAAAATCCTAGATGAGCAATCACACACATAATTAAACACACATATACAAAGCATAACAATATTCACAGTATTTCAATCCAAACTTCATAAACATTCGAGCATTTGCATCGAAAAAAGAGGGCAAATTAAAGCTAACTATCCATATATATATACCTGCCTCCAAGATACTAGATATAATCAAACCAATCTTAGAACTAGCCAATTTCTTATCCTGCTTTACTTCCATACACAAATTTTCAACAACGTCAGCCTCAAGCTCCAAAAATCTCTCCTCGACACCCTTGTATTTCGCCATTAACTCTCTATTATCCCTCTCCAAATTCTCTTTCTCCCTAACAAGCTCTCCAATTTTCGCATCCTTCATACTTATGACACCTAAAAACTGACTCTCCAACATTTGAGTTCTTTTCACAAGCTCTATCGTACTCTCACTATCATTATTATTACCCTTCTCCAACTCCTCATTCTTCTTGGTTAGCTCGTCGATGGTCTCGTTCTTTTCTCGTATAATCGCCTTGAATTCCCCTAAGACCTCATTATATTCCATCGCTTTCATCTCCCGTTTCCTCAATTCCACCTTCAATCGCTTCAACTCACCCTCTTCAGTCGCTTCACCCTCACGCTTCCGCAATTCCGCCTCGCATTTTTTCAATTCATCCTCTTTCTCCCTCAATTGGACCCTCAATTGTTCAACTAACCCATCAAGTTTCATCTTTTCACCCGCCACAACCTCGTACCGTCCCCTAAATCCCTCGTCCATTTCCTTCAAAGACGTAAACTTTACGATCAACTCTCGCTTTTCCGCCTCGCATTTACTCAATTCATCTTCTTTTTCCCCCAATTGGACCCTCAATTGCTCAACTAACCCATCTAGTTTCATCTTTTCGCCCGCCACAGCCTTATTCATTCTCTTCAAAGCCTCTTCCGATTCCTTCAAAGACGTAAACTTTACGTTTAACTCTTTCTTTTCGGCCTCGAACCCGGCTTTTAACTCATCGATTTTCCCCTCAATCTTCGCCGTAAACTCTAACGCCTTACCATACCGCTCATTCGCCCTCGCTTCCGCCTCCTTGCTCACCCCTAATTCCCGCGCTAAATCCTTCAGTTTGTCGTCTTGTACCTGCGATTCTCTCTCTAAACGACACCGTTCCACTTCCCAATCACGCTTCTCCGCCTTCAAAGCCATCATTTCATCCATCTTTTCCTGCAAATCGGATGGGACTCTTCGGAGATGTTGCACGTCGCCGGAATCGTTACTCATTTTGCGTCGGAAATGGAGTCGTCGGCGGCGGTGGTGGTGGTGGTGGCGGCGGCGATGTTTTAGGGTAAATTTTGAGGAAGGGAGAGAAACAGAGAGAGAGAGTTTGGAGAAGTGTGTGTGAGAAGACTCAAATAGAGTGGCAGAAACCAGGAGTTTTTATGTTGACGTGCACCTGTTTCTTGTTTTTACTACTTTTAGTAAGTACACTAGTAACTAGTGGTAAATAGTAATTATTTGTAATATGATGGGTAAGTAACATGATTATCTATTACCAATGTGTTGAATTGATTGTTGTTATAATGGTGTTGGTTTGAACTATAAACTTGAATTCGGAAGCGATAAGTTCAAGTTTTTAATTATTAATGGCTTCTGGAGATGGTCGGATGGTATATTGAAATTTACAGAGGCTCTGTTTTTTAAGAGTTTTGACTGGTGAAGTTAGTGTGATCGATTTTGGATGAGTTTGATCTGATAGGATCCTCCTTACATTTTAAAAGAATCTTAAATCAGGAATCGCCGGCGGTGGCTGCATGCGACGGCGAGTTATTTGGGTAATTTTTGTGGGGGGAGAGAAACCGAGAGTGTACGGAGCAGAGTGTGTGGGAAGACGGAAGAGTCTATTAGAAGACCAGGAGGTTTATGTTTAACGACATCCGGCGTTGATAAAGACTATAGTAATTTAATATTGAATATTTTAATTATAGTTATGATACATAATTAACATGATATGATGATCTATTACATATGTATTGACTTGACCGTTGTTGTAATGGTGTTGGTTTGAACTTGTAACTCAAAGGCGATAAGTTCAAGTTTTTTGCTATGGGTTTGGCATATGGTACATTGAGATTTACACTGCTTCTCTTTCTAAGAGTTTGACTCGTGAAGTTAGGGTGATAGATTTGAGATTAGTTTGATGACATTGATCTGCTATGATCCTCTTTATCTTTTTAAAAGAATCTAAATTGGCATGGCGATCCTTGTGCATTTGGCAATGACGTATATGGTAGTAACAAAACTGTTTAATAAATTGGGATATATAGAAAGAAGTATTTTTTGTTTTACGGTATTGAATAGAACTATCGTCTCACATGACAGTTTAGACTTATATATTCTTGTTGTAGCAGATGACAATCAACTTTTACCTTGTTAGTTGGGAGGAATAGTAATAATTGGAACACAAAATTTTGTACGATATTGATTAACGGTTATTTAGTTAAATAACCACCAACAGATATGACAATCTCATACTTTTAAATAAATTAATATTGTCAAAAATCTAATATATAGAGTTGCAAATTTAAAGGGGCCAGAACGCCACTTCCGTTATGTATTTTTCCTATAACGTCATCCTGATTTGCGAAAGTTAGAGGTTTCTTTGAGATCTGAGTTTTCCATCTTTTCATACGGATGAAGCATGATATACAGGTAGTATTGTTGATTGTTACCGGCCGCATAGGAGTTAAGTGCCAAATTGGTGTGTGAACTTTCCAAAATAATTGAGATTGGTGTATGGGAACTTTTATTGATGAAATTGGTGTATCCATCCAACTTTCCGTCGGTGTACCGTTATGAGGGGATGAGGTGCTTGAACTTTGACTGTAAATCACTCTAAAGAGCATCAATCGACTCCCAAAAAAAAAAAAATCAGGCCAACATTTCAATTTTACAAGCCATTCAAGAAGAAATAGGACAAATCTTCGAAAAAACTATCCCGAACACCAAAATTGAACTCTTTCCACATTAAATCAACCCTTGAAATTCACCAGTCTCATTTTACTCAAAAAATTATTGCAAATTGTAATGATACTCCGTATTAGTAATAAGAATAATTGTGATAGTTGAATGATGAACCCAAACATACCAAACCCAGAAAAATCCCCAAATAAGACCCCAAAAAAACCAGAAAAACTCAGAAAAATCCCCAAATAAGACCCATAAAAATCCCCAAATCAAACCCATAAAAATCCCCAAATCAAACCCAGAAAAGCCCCAAATCACAACTTTCAAATTAAACAAAAAAAAAATGCAAGAAGAGTGGTAACTAGCCATGGACAGGGGCGGTTGCGGTGTAGAGCGAGGGGATGTAGATTAAGTAGACGCAGTGAAGATGATGATGAATGTTGAGCCATGAAGATGATGAACATCGATGAATATGGCGATTTGTGATGAAGATGATCCATGAAAAGGAAGAGTGATGAAGAAGATGTGATGAAGATGATGAAGAATTTATGATGAAGATGGCGGTGATAGAGGAATGAGGAGAGAAGAGAATATGGAGAGAAATTAATGAGGAGAGAGAGTAGTATATGGTGCAAGTTAACTGACGGAAGAAACGGATACACCAATTTCATCAATAAAAGTTCGCAAACACCAATCTCAATCATTTTGGAAAGTTCACACACCAATTTGACACTTAACTCGGCCGCATAGTGTATAAGAAGTCTTGTGGTGAGTTTTAGTTTAGGGTTTTATGTCATAGGGTTTGGGCCAATCCTTATTTACTTTGTCTTGGTTCTTAGAAGTGAGTTTGATGAACAAGTTGCTTACCCCTTCGGCCACTTTGTTGGGCTCTTCTAGTTTCACCATTCCCCTATTAAATTGTCTGAGACATTGGTTTAGGTCTTGACCCTTGTACCTTCTATTGTTCTTGTTCTTTCTTGTTCCGTTGAATCAATGGCATTTGGATCTAACGCTTTCCTTGTACAACTTACCTCTTTTAAAAAAATTATGTCTTTTTCCACACCCTTGTTTCATGACTCAAGTATTGCCAAGATCCTACGTTTCACATCATATTAAATCACGTGGGCAGAGATGTTAAGGGCAACTCCCATTTTTATTAAGTTGCAGCTCACATATTCATTAGTATTGGTCTTACCACATTTAAGGATGTTGGATGGTAGAATTAGATTTACAGAGGCTATGTTTCTAAGAGTTTTGACTCGTGAAGTTAGTGTGATCGACTTGGGATGAGTCTCCTTACATTTAAAAGAATCTTAAATTGGGAATTGCCGCCGGTGGCGGCATGCGACGATGAGTTTTTTGGGTAATTTTTGGGGAGGAGAGAAATAGAGAGTGTACGGAGCAGAGTGTATGGGAAGACGGAAGAGTCTGACAGAAGACTTTGATGCTTATGTTTAACGACATCCGGCGCTTAATAACGACTACTATTAACTAATGTAGTAATTTAATATTGTAACTAGTTATGAGATGCATAAATAACATGATGATCTATTACATATGCATTGACTTGACCGTTGTTATAATGGTGTTAGTTTGAACTTGTAACTCAAAGGGGATAAGATCAAGGATTTTACTAAGGGTTTCTCAGATTGTAAATTGAGATTTACAGTGCCTCTCTTTCTAAGAGTTTGACTCGCAAAATTAGGGTGATAGATTTGAGATGAACATTGATCTACTATGATCCTCTTTATCTTTTTAAAAGAATTTTAAATTGGCATGACGATCCTTGTGCATTTGGCAATGAAGTATATGGTAGTAACAAAACTAATTAATAAATTGGGATGTATATAAGGAATTATTTTTTGTTTTACAGTATTGAGTGGTATTGAATAGAACTATTATCTCACAGGACAGTTTAGACTAATATATTCTCGTTGCACAGTAGATGACAATCAACTTTTACCTTGGTAGTTGGGAGGAATAGTCATAACATCAAAGATTGGAAAAGAAACTCTGTACGGTATTGATTAACGGTTATTTAGTTAAATAACCACAAATGGAAATGACAATCTCATACTTTTATACATCCGCTCTCCTTTTCCCGTGTAAATGAATTAATAATGTCAAAAACCTAACATGTAGAGTTGCAAATTATTTATAAATTAAAGGGGTCATAACGCCATGACCATTATGTATTTTTCATGGAACGTCATCCTGTTTTGCGAAGGTTAGACGTTTCTTTGAAATCTGAGTTTTTCCATCTTTTAATTCAAATGAAGCATGATGTACGAGGGGGTGTTGTTGATTGTTACCAGATGGTCGAGTCCCACTGGCTGCATAGCGTATAAGAAGTCTCGTGGCGGTTAGAGCCTTCTAGCTAGGGTTTTTTTAGTCATTGGGCTCGGGCCAGTCTTTATTTCCTTTGTATTGATACTTAGAAGTGATTTTGGTGGACTAGTCGCTTACCCCTTCGGCCACGTTCTTGGGCTCTTCTAGTTTCACCATTCTCCTACTGGAAAAACCTCCAATTAAAAAATGGGACATTTTCAAAGTTTTGGCGGACGCCGGGCCCTTTCCCAGGCAAATACGAATCGGAATTGGAAAAGGGGGAGGGAGCCCTCGATCCGCAACAGATAGAGGAGGATTTATTCAATCCCATAGTTTGGGCTCTGACCTTGCACTTTCGATTTTTCTTTCTTGTTCCATTTAATCAACCGCATTTGGGTGCCACCGTGGATAGCAGTGGGCAACCCTTGTTTCATGACTGAAGTATTGCCAAGATCCTACCTTTCACATCACAATAAAGCATGTGGGCAAGGATTTTAAGGTAACCCCCCATTTTTATTAGGATGCAGCTCACATATTTAGTAGTATTGGTTGTACCACTGTCTACTGTTAAGGGTGTGACATCAAAGTAGTAATGTATACACAATTTTTAAACTTATAAGGCCCTGTGCGATTCAACTTATTCAACGGTGTTTTCAAATCAGATCAGATTTATTCAAATCAAATCAAATCAGATCAGTTTTATTCAAATCAAATCAAATCAGATCAGAATTATCCAAATAACAATCAATGAATGTAGTCTATTTTTAGTTATTAATTCGTCTAGTTGCAATTAATTTATCAGTTAATTCAGTTCAGATCAAATCAAATCAAATTTATTCAAATCAAATCAAATCAGATCAGTTCAAATCAAATCAAATCAAATCAGATCAGAAAAATGCAGTCCAATCGCACAGGGCCTAAGAGTTACTAATCTACAACTTTCATCAGCCTAGACTTATTAGACCATTATACTCGTTAATTAATTAATCATTCGGTTGTCCGTTTTATGCTCCCTTTTGAAAAAAACTCACATAAATCGTTTGACAACCCAAAATATTCATCTCACACCAATCCAATTACACAAAAGTTTTACACTCTTATCAATGCATTTTCATTTCACAAGACTTCGTAACATTTTATCACGGAGTATTTACCTAATAAAATCTCGCTACATTACAAGTAAAAAACAGACGTCTCGAGAAGTAAGAACGACTTATCACTCAATTAAGGCCCTGTGCGATTCAACTTATTTAACAGTGTTTTCAAATCAGATCAGATTTATTCAAATCAAATCAAATCAGATCAGAATTATCCAAATTACAATCAATGAATCTAGTCTATTTCTAGTTATTAATTCGTCTAGTTGCAGTTAATTTATCAATTAATTCAGTTCATATCAAATCAAATCAAGTTTATTCAAATCAAATCAAATCAGTTCAGCTCAAATCAAATCAAATCAAATCAGATCAGAAAAATGCAGTCCAATCGCACAGGGCCTAAGTACGCATACCCCGTGCCTTCAAAAAAAAAAAAAAAAAGTACGCATACCCCGTATTATTTTTAGCAGGTTGACAACTTGGGGATGGTCAAGTGACTCAATAACTCGAGAAAGTTCCGGCTTGTTCCACAAGACACCGCTTAAACTCCATATTTAGTTTATTTTCTTCTCAAGCAGCTTTAATGGCGGCATAATCATAATAATAACCCATTAACCCTAAAAACTCATTCCTTCAAAAATTTCCCACTTCTTCAGCTCGTTTCCACCAGAAAAAGAACAACAAAAATGGCCCCTTACATTCCTAAGGAAGCTCGAGAATCCCCTGGCCTTGTAATTCTCTCTCCTCTTATTTATTTATTTATCTGTTTTTTCAATTTTAAGCATTTTAATTTGTAAAAGTTCTGAAATTTATATTGGGTATGTATGAAAAAGCATGATTATGGGTTTTATTTTCTGGGTTTTGTTGATATTGATTGAATTATGTGGAAAAGCTGGAAACTTTTTTGGGGGTTTTTTGAGGGGTTCAATTGTTTGATTTTTGTTCTATTGATGTGCATTTGTATTGTATTTTATACATGATGATTACTGTAGATTAATTGATTGATTGATTGATATATTATATAGTTTCATAATTTCAAAGTTATAAACAAGGAAAGGAACATAGGAGTATCATGTAATAATTCAACTATTAGGTTGTTGTTTTGGGGATTTATTACATGGAAGTTGGTTACTGCTAATTTAATAGATTCTAATGAAATGACATGGGTGTTCTGATGTGACCTCAAAGAAGAAAGGGGGGTTTAAAGGTCAGCCTTTTGAGAGGAAATTAGTTATTAGTCGTAAATTGGTGACGTGAGATGATTTGAGGGAGGTAGGAGGTTGTAATCTTCTTATCTATGATGATTATTGGAGAAGGCGCGGCGTGGGGTGGGGTGGGGGGTGAAGGCCTGATGGGTTGTTGCTGATTTAACTATTTGAGTGAGCATAAGTATGATGTAAGATTGTTACCTTCGCGGACATTTGTAGTTTTGGTGCTTGATGAGCTCCTGTTTGTTAGTCGTAGTATAGGGGTTTTGAAGGCCTGATGGGTTATTGCTGATTTAAGGGTTTAAGTGGAGTGTAAATGTGATGCAAGATTGTTACTTTCGTGGAAATTAGCAGGTTTGAAGCTTGATGAGCTCATGTTTGTTTGGCGTAGTATAGACAAGATATCTTACTTGAATTCTGACTGGTTGCGCGTCTGTGTCTTGACAGGCGGCACCCCTTGTAGCAGGGCTTTGGATAGCAACTGCTGCTTTAGCTGGTAGATACGGTATTCAAGCTTGGCAGGCATTCAAGGCACGGCCTCCTACAGCAAGGATGCGAAGATTCTATGAGGGTGGGTTCCAGCCTACTATGACAAGGCGGGAAGCAGCTCTGATTCTTGGTGTCAGGTAAATTATGGTTTGGACCATTTCATGTTAATCTTGTTTCTGAAATGTAACGCTTGATTGGTTTGGTGAAGATTGATGCAGTTAAACTTGTATTATTCTTTGGTCGTATATCGTATTATCCTTGTAGTATGTCGATATAGGTTGTTGGATAGGATGTTGAAGTATGTCATTGATAGTAAGAAGCTCTATAGCCCTCATCAGAAACTGGATGCTAGTACAATAATACTAGGGTGTGTTAACGTCCTTGAAACTTGAAGAGGTGCATGATTGTGGTGAAACACTGGTAAATAGAACATTGTACCTTTTGTAATGGTAGTTTATTGAGACTTGAATTTTGTTATTGGAGCGGCCAAAATATCTATTGATGACGTTGTGCCAATATGAAATGGAGTGTATTTTTCTTTTATCAGTATTTTTCACATGTTGAAAGGCATCCAAATTGTCTCTACTGGCCACAAATTGGAAAAAGCCAAATTCTGATGCTGATGTTTTGTTGATCTGTTTAATCAGCAAGTCCATTTCTTCTCATAAAACTTATCAACTGGGAGCTGTTTTAAGTATTGGTATCCCCTGCATGATGGAAAGTGATAGCCATGGGGCTGCCTGTTTTCTCTGGTTATTGGTTCTATGAGGGAGTTTGTCACCTTTTACATGATTCTTGCCTTGGGTTGGATAACTTAATGTATTTTATTGACTTAAGGCAACCAAGGTGTAACTACCCTTGTCTGAAAAAGAATGTAATAGATTTTCTGTCGTTGTTGCCTTAACCTTAGTGAGCATGCACTTTTGCGGACTTAGGTAAACGTAAACCGTAAACCTTCAGTAGAATAACCAACCAAACAGGCAGCATTAATTCTTATTAATGCAGTTATTGGCTTTCTGTTTGACTATAGCTATAGGCTTTCTGCTTTGCTATCTAGTACAGTATCTTGTAAGAGTGGCTTGACGGGAATGACTTTCTTTCAAGGCTATTAGCCCTCATGATCCTGTCATGTACTGATGTTTTTTTTTAAGTGGCATATTTTTCTCTATTGTCAATGTGTGTGACTTGTGACTTAAGCTTAATGGGATCTCTGTGGAGCAATAGGTCTTTCCTGGATCCTTTGTGCTGTTCAAACATATTATATTTCGAGTAGTTACAACTTATAAGCAGCAAAGATGGGAGAGGGCCATGGAGATTTGCTGTTTCTTGTATGTTTGGTTTAAGTGTTAACTTCCATATACTTTCATGGATGAATCATTTAGATTAGAGGTCGGGTACTAGGCTTAGCTTCTCAATAGGCGAACCTTGTAGTGCTTTCAAGTAAATAAAATCTTTCTTCTTCGAAGGAATGGTGATCGTGATGTCATGGAGAAAAAAGTGCATTTATCGAATTGATTTTGGTAATCATCTTTGAAGTAGCAAACACATCATGGATTGAAATATCTACTTAGCCGTTTTAGCATTTTGCCTCACTTGCTTTGTACTTCGACATTGCTAGAACTGTTAGTGCTGCTTTTCTGGTCATTGTGATTGGTATTTGGTGCTGAAAAGGTTTACTAATTTTGGCAGAGATAGAACTGCTTTGGATAAGATAAAGGATGCACACAGAAAGGTGATGATCGCAAACCATCCAGATGCAGGTGGCAGCCATTACTTAGCTTCCAAAATCAATGAAGCTAAAGATATCATGTTGGGAAAGGTCAAGAACACTGGTTCTCCGTTTTGATGCTCTCTGCTCCTTTTTTTGCGAGGGGAGATTTCAGAACGGCGCATCATGTCATTCTATCGAACCAAATCCTAGTTCACGACAGAGCAAGTAGTCCCTCATCACGTTGGTGATTGTATTTGTATCGGTGTCTAATCCCATTTGTTGAGCAAGTGATGTATAACACTATACCCGTTTTAACCAAAGATATAGCATAGCTGATTAATTGTTACGATCTTCAGATCGGTTTATGATGATAGGTATGGTGATATCATGTTCCTTTTTGAAACTTCAATGAGGAAGCTTGAAGAGGAATTGTGGTGTATAAAACTCCTGAACTTATAAACTTCATTTCATTGATAAATATCAAGTGTTCCAATACATCCGTTATGACCCATCTGAAGTAATAGTTTACGTTCTTCACCAAGAGATCTTTATAAGTTACAAAGTGGTGACTACAAATCTACAACACTAGGTAAGGTAATTGGATCTCCTAGAGTTGGGAATAAACTACTAGATGTGATATTCCTGGTCCGACAGATATGAGCCAAGATCGAAAATTTCTTTTTCACCACTGGATTATACACCCTAAAACGACCACCTTCAGCTTAAAAAGGGCCGTTGAGAACCAAACTACTAATGAGAAGGCCTGCGCATGTAGTCACTTTGATAAAATTATGCTCTTTGGAACGTAAATCTCGTATGTCCCAAGAGAAGATCTCAGTCAATTACAGTAGCTAAAGCTAATGTTCGACTGAAAGAGCGAATCTGTCATATTTACAACATTACTGTAAGCTTTGAAGGAACTGAATATTTCTACAGTTATAGCAAAAAAAGGTTATGATGTAAAAGCATCATTCTACAGTATTAGTGGAAGATGTGTCGCCATTTTCAGGTAAATCGAGCCAAGTTTGGTCTGTGCTATCTGTATGGATCGTGTCATCTGTATTCTCTAATGGACCGAGTGGGTCTCCAAAAAGTGTTGAAAGTATCTCTCTGTGGCATTCGTCACAGAAGAAGAAATATGAGAAGTGCCCTTCATTTGGAAGAAGATGCATGTTAGCACCTGGTAGAATTCGGCTGATATATTGCGCCATTGATGGTGGTACGACATGATCGTCCAGTCCCTATTCATCAAAGGTAGCACTAGGTGAACACACAGATCAGAGCAAAATCATCTTGATCATAGGTTATAATGTCAGCACAAGTTCAATAACATCTAGCAAGTTTCTCAAAAACATTGGAACTTCAAGGGTTTGAGAAAACATACCTGCCAAAGGTGAATTGGATTTGAAAAACCAGTTAATTCGCATTCTGCTTTGTTATAAATGGACTTCAGCCACGGAATGATGCCTTTTCCTGGACATTTTCTTCGTATCTGCAAATCCGTCAAGCTAAATCCCCAGTCTGACACTTGTAAAACAGCTTCTCTAGTGAAAGGTTTCATATGCCTTTGTCTCACGGATTCCTCCACATTCCTTTGCCAAAGTTCTTCAAAACGCGTAGTTTCAATCAAGGCTTTATCCTGCACAGCACAAGGAAGACCGTACGACAGAAGGTAAGAGTGTAAGACTCTGACAACTAGCTAATTACAAGTATTACATTGTTCTGTCCATGATAGTTCCATGGGAGGTAAGATGTATTCAGCCTTACTCCTCTCAAAATAGAGGCCACAAAATATGTGGCAGAGAAGACAATCTCTGAATCTTAACATGCTAGCTCCGACCTACTCTGGTAATAATACAATAAAGAAGAAATAAAGCAAGTATTCGCAGTAATTGCGACAAAAGGAGATGGCAGGAAATGCATGAGAAGTTGAAAGGGTGAGACACAAGGTCACAGATGACCAGCAAATAGTCAAGCACAAAAAGTAAAAATAGAATATTCATCCAAATAATCCTAAAATGCTGGCTCTCCTGCCGAAATACCAACGACCATATCCTGTCTGGCCTAGCACTACTTGACTTTCTCATTGTGAAAATTTTAGGTTATGCTTTTCTTAGCTTATTGAGAACTGGTGTGAGACTACTTTAATGATGTTAAACAATCTCAACCCGGTGTAATTAGAAAGAATCTGAAAATCCAGATTCCTTCATCCTCGATACACCAGATCTCAATGTAGTATTGAGAATACATAATTTCAGTTAAACTAAGATGTAAATATAGATACAATGACAACAAGCTCAGATATTAATCTTATCTCTCAAAGACACAGACTGTCCAGTCATCGACATTATCACAGAAGGTTGATATACTGCTGGTACTACCAATTTTTGTTCATGACATGAGTAGCAAACATTTATAGACAATACTGAATAAATTAGGAAAATTTATCGTGAATATTCTCAGCTTACTATCTCAAAATATTCACAACTTAGATTGCTATATTTTTGAATCTAGTCTTAAAACTCCGAACCTTTATAATCCTTCCCCTGGCCCTGCTGCAAGGATGCTATTAACTTTTAACATCTACATACTTTTTCACAGCCTCCTGTTTCTGTTCTATCCCAACCAGTCTAGGTTCAATGACTATAACAATTACCAAGCAATTAAGGTCTACTGCACTTACTTTTTCACTAAGTGCTAGGGAAAACCAGTCCTCGATGTTTCCATGCTTTCCAGAAAAGAAGCTTCGACGATAAAAATGGGAAAGAAACCAGGGGAATCTCCTAGCAACAGAGAACATCAATTTCCTCCGTTGCTCCCAGCTGTCCCATGTCTTTTTCGTCTCTTCCTTAGTCATGCCCGAATCATAAGGACTGACCATAGGAGCAACAAATGCGGCACCTGCAGTGAAGAGATGGAGAAAAACCATTAGCCAAAGTTTTGAAAGACCTCAGTAGTTTACAACTTTTCCTTATGCCTCCAAACTAGGTAACTTACCTGCAATTTTGTTCGGAATATACTTAAGAGTAGCCCAAGCATGCATTGCGGCACTTGAGTATCCAATCACCCAGAACTTGTCACAAGCACCCAGCGCACATGCCAGGTAGTCCATATCCAGTGCAGATGTTTTAAGATCCCTAGATGGATGAGGATCACTCTCACCAAAACCAGGAAGATCATATGTCACCAAACGGACACCAAACTCTTCGAGCAGGGAGGCTTTGATTCCAGGCATACCTATAGAGGAGGGAAAAGAAAGTTAAAAAAGGAGAAAAACATATACATTAGGGAACACATCCCCTGATTCATCAGTATTCTAAAGCCACCTGAACTCACCTGCAAGTCTGGAAGAAAGAAAAGCATGTGGAGCGATCAGCATATATCTAGCTCTGTTACCCACCACACCTTGATCATGGTATGCCATAAGTCTACCATCTGGAAGTAGTATAGTGCTCGCACCAGTTGGATGTATAATCATCTTCTTTGCAATTGGGGCTGGAGTATTGTGTGCACTATTTACATTCAACACTGCGGTAAATTAATGGAAATCGTCAAAGGCAACCATAAATGAGGTTTCTTCCAAGTTCATTGCAGTGTCGAGGGTAGCAGTAGTCTAGTAGGTAATAACATCAGAACGACAGCACTACAAATTGCAAATTGAAAAACCTGGTTCATTTTTATTATATTTGTGTGTGTAGGATCAGAAAAGGGTGGGGGGGGGGGGGGTTCATATACCACATCGCATATGCTGCACTTGATACTTTCCATAAGAGCCAGCCTCTGTCATTAATACTCCTACAACATATATCACCAACAAAGCACGAAACCAGGGGGTAGCCGTGTACAGATCATTTTAAGAGCAAGAGGCTATAATCGAGTGCAAGACAGAACTTCATTACCCAAGGGCAAACACATGATAGAACCAGCAAATGTGTCATACATCGATCACAACACTTAGAACCAAGGGGAAGAGCGTACAAAATGAGCAAGTAATGATTGCACACACTCATCCCAAACCCCTAATCTAAAAGAACCACAGTTGCAAAACAATACAGGAGAAGCACTCGGACACTTGGTTTCAGGCCGAAAGCACTACATTTACTTTAACAACATTTCCGGCACCCTTTAGGACGATTGCAGCCTAGTCTTGAGTAACATAATCACAACTACAACAATGTGCTGTCATCAAAATCACACAACATAAAGACGACAACCCGGGCAAGAGCAACAACTACAGGCCAGGAACAGAAATTCGCGACAAGGGCAGCAACCAAATAACATAGAAATTGATGGCAACACAATTACAACAATGCATTCACATCAAAATTCACACTCTACTCAAATATATTACCAATTTACCACAGTATATAATTAAAAAAAAAAAAACACACAATGAGGGGCAGAAATTTACCAGCAAGAGCAAGGAGGAAAACAAAGAAAATGACAGGCCAAGCATGAAGAGGGTCACGATCCTCAGGCAAATACTCATTCAAAAACCTTAATTTACTCGAAACCTTAGCCAAAGGAGGACCAATTTTCTGAACAACATAAGAATCCTGATCAACCAAACTCTGCTGAACAATGTCTTTACATCCTCTAGAAAGGTCTAACAACAATTCCCCCCACGCTTTCGCAAACCCTTTGATCTGATCCTTCCAATCCTCATCTTCAACAACACGCTCCCTTCTCTCCCCATCAAAACCCGCCGCCTCGAAACCGAAATGCGATTGCTTAGAATACACTGATGACTGCAAATTATCATCATCCTCATAATTAAAGTGATGTGTTTGCTTCGAATCCAACACTGCAGAAGCTACAAACGGATCCATTGAAGATATAAACGGGTCATTAATACTACTATTACTATTATATCTAATCCCATCATCTACCAAACTTGCTAATTCCTCTCTCCATGAACCAGACCTTGTAACATCCGCCATTTTTGCATCAAACAAAAGCTTAAAATCTAAAATTTACCAAATTACAGCATCAAAGTTTGCAACTTTTGGTCAAATTGAGTGAAATAAAAACTGGGTTTTGCTTTGTTTAGCTTGAACTTGAAGATTTTGGTACCAAAAGATGAAATATGTTTGACAACCCTTTGTTTTTGTTTAGTGAGGTTTACGAGGAATCAGGACTTGCTTGAAGTTGAAACATCACTAACATCAATGTCTCTATCGAATCCCATGGAACAAAGTTTAACATTAGAAAATCATCATAGGATAAAAAAAAAAAGAAAAAAGAAAAATGAAAAATGAAGAAATGAGAGGCCCACGAGATCAGCTGAGTGAGTGCATCATTACACAGTACTACACAGCAGCAAGTGGAAATGAGAGGAGAGAGAAATTAGGGGGAAAAAAAGAAGAGTGAAAGAGACGATTTTGCCAACCAAAAATTGTTCCAAACAACAAGAAAACAGAAACTAAACTGTAAAACTTCTTTTTCCTTGTTTATATTTTTAGTTGTTTTCAATTCTTTTTCTGGCTGTAAAAGAATGAATTTCTTATCAGTAAAGGGGTCCCATAGCCGACCACTCTTGCACCCACCTCATTTTTGGACCGTTGTTTTGACATCGACGAGTGGCTAATGTTGTTCGAGTAGGTGGTACTGGTACGAGAGTTTGAATATGAGAGACGATAGCAGGTGGGTTGAGTTTGGTTAAAAGTTCGTCATATGTCCAACAATGGATACTCCGCTGTTGAGGAGGCGAGGCTGAGTCGCTCAATCAATTGAATTTCCACATCCAAATTATTCGATAGTCTTATTAATTAATTGATTGACTGATGCATACAACTATTTTTGCAACTGGAAAGTTGAAATAGTTATCACCTAACCCGTTTTTAAGTGATGTGATATTGTGATGTGGTTCATGTCATCATGACCAATTTTTTCAAAAGATTTGGTACATAAATCCTTTTCCTGTCTAACCTGCATGTGCATCATGTTTGTGTAGTTTCACATGCTATGTTACTCTGCTACTAGGATCTTCGAGTGACAAACCGATTTTATCTTAATTTCGCCAATTAAAAACTTCTTATATCTTCCATGTAATTCGATTAAGACGGCCTTACAATAACTTGTTAATCCCGCGTGTTGGGTGACGGGCGATCGAGGAAAACTACCAAGTGGTGTTGAAAAAGGCGTGACGCATTCTGGTATTATTAGCTCATAGAGTCATAGGACGTGGCCCATAAAAAGAGCCCATAACCAGCTCGTTAGGGCAGTTAGGAACAAAATGGTGGGAGTTAGGAGAAATATGTGGTGATGGTGGGAACATGTGGGCATCATCATTTGGGAATGTTCCTTTCTCCCATTTACCTTTTTTTTTTTTTTTCCTTGGAATCTTACAACCTTTGCTTGGCCTTTAAATTATGTTTAATGTTTATCATGAATTCATGATACACTGACATACAAAACCAAAAAACAAAAAACAATGGGCAAGAACATGATGAGTTTAGGCATAAGCCGCATAACCCTTCTTCAGACCCGAAGGTTTGCGGGTTTGAGTCCTGTCAATTCGACCTTCTTTATTTTGGACGGTTTATCGATAACACTATCACGGTGAATACGGAGTACTGCATACTTAAGGTCCATCTCATAAAGAAGCTAATAATTTATTTGCTAGCCTGTTTGGCCAATCTTCAACTTCTCCAAAACTATTTCTTAGAGAGAGTTCCTGAGAAACAATTTCTACTTTTGATAAACAAATTTAGGTATGTGTTTGGCCTAGTTTTTCAAAGTGCTTTTACTCCCAAAAATTATAAACTTGGCCAAACATAGTGTTTTGTAGAAGTTCTAGGCTATGTTTGGTAAAACTAGCTGAAATAGTAGCTGAACGCTGAAATAGTAGCTGAATGCTGAAATAGTAGCTGAAAGCTGAATTAATAGCTGCAATATTAGCTGAAAGTTTTTAGCTGATAGTAATAGGAGTGTTTGGCAAAATTAGCTGATACAGGAGCTGATATATATAAAATTACATAAAAATGTATTAAATATTTTTAATGTCATTTTATTTTTAGTAAATAAATGAGGGTAAATTCGGAATAAAATTATGATAAGCTAGCTTATTTTTTAATATGCTACCCATGGTAACATCTTAAATAAGCTAGCTTATTATTTAAGCTAGTGGTGTCACCAAACACACTTATTTGGTCAAAGAGCTTAAAAAACTAGTCAAATAAGCTACTTTGGCCAAATAAGCTAGCTTATTTGGCATACCAAACATAGTCCTAGAGCCTGTTTGGCCAAATTTTTCGAAATCTGTTTCTATTTTTCATAATCAGTTTCTTTAAAAACTGTTTTTTGAAAAAATGATGAGTGTTTGGTTTAACATTCTACAAAAGCACTTTCATTTGTTACTGTAATCTTTTTTATATTTTTGTCAAATTAAAAATATCTCACAAAAGGAGTATTTTTAGAGAAATAGAAACAGAAACACCTATTTGGTGCTTCTGCTTTTGGGGTTCAATATTTAGAAAAGTGCTTTTATTAAATAGTTTAGAACTTCTAAAAAACACTATGTTTGGCCAAGTTTATAATTTTTGGGAGTAAAAGCACTTTGAAAAACTAGGCCAAACACATACCTAAACTATTTAATAAAAGCACTTTTCTAAATATTGACCCCCAAAAGCAGAAGCACCAAATTGGTGTTTCTGTTTCCATTTCTCTAAAAATACTCATTTTGTGAGATATTTTTAATTTGACAAAAATATAAAAGAAGATTACAGTAACAAATGAAAGTGTTTTTGTAGAATGTTAAACCAAACACTCATCATTTTTCAAAAAACAGTTTTTAAAGAAACTGATTATGAAAAATAGAAACAGATTTCGAAAAATTTGGCCAAACAGGCTCTTACACTAGTAATGAGAAACAGTTTCTCAATTTTGGGTGTTTGACCCGTTTTCAGTTTTTAGGACCCATAAACACTTCAGAAGCTTGGCCAAAGACACCCCACAGATGACAGATGATCATCAATATGATGTTTGTATGCAAATTGGCAAAAGGAGCCGAAACATAACACCTATGGATGCTGAAACTTGTCAAAGTGCATCCAAGGGAGCTAAAGCTTGTGAAAGCACATCAATGAGAGCAAAGTTCGTAGAAGCAGATCAAAGAGAGGAAGAATTCATACGCCTATGGAAGCTGGTGCTCATACGGTTATGGGACGTGAATCTTGTACACTAATGGGAGCCAGATTCGACGCTGAAAGAACCACCAATCCCTTCCAGGATTACCTTGGAGACGACCATCATGACTGAGGAAGCTAGAGGGAAGTTCTTCACAAAGGACATAGAAACACCCCACAGCCTGTCCTTATACCTCTGCGTGTCTGACCTTAAAGAGACGAGAAACACAAGACCAGGACTCGTCATGCCTACAATAACGCTATCTCCAATAGTCAAATTAATCACCATTTTCTCTTGAATTCCGACTAACACAAAATCATCTTCGCCAACATGCCTGATGTTAACAATATTAGGACATTGCCCAAATTCAGATTTTGACAACCGAGTGAGTTAAGCTAGTTATTGCAACCAACAACATGGCACTGAACTTCCATATCAATTCTGATCTTCATGCACTTCTAGGCTAATAGCTAAGCTGCTGGCTACATAAATCAACCAACCAAGGACTCCCTGCTCAACATCACATGCTACCCCCTCTCCCATTTTTGCATACAAAACCAAACTCCATAGTATGATGCAAGCAAACAACACTCAGTCAACCTCACTGTGCTTAAAAATACCCGCTTAGAGACCTTGGACTCACTCCTCTGTCTTAAAATTCTAGTCTCAGGAAAGGGTATCATTACGAATTGGCAAGTTTGCATCTCAAAATATACCTTCAACATAGTTGCCGAAATCATGAAGCCGGCTTCCTAGAAACGAATTTATCACCAAGCAGAGTAATCCTCCAGCAATCAGCTTGCAAAACAAACACCGAATTTCTCTTGGGCACAACTGCACATTACCACCCAAAATGTTACACATGTAAAACTGGATAGAACAATAAACCGGGAATAATGTGCCAAAGCGATTATATAGAGAAACTGATAATAAAATAGAAGCAAAAGATATGACCAGCTAAATGAAGAAGCTGTAAGTCGAGCAGATTAATTGCACAAAGAAAATGACTCAAAAACCAAGACAAACTTGTGGTGGGTAAGTATAGATGATGGTACCCACAAAACCCTTACTAACGTCGTAGGCATGAAAATTTTCATACACAATAAACCGTAGAATGACCATGGTCCAAGCCACACATACTTTACTAGGGAAGCACGGAAAATTAAGACACCACAGTAGCCAGAATTATACCGAGCAATTGTTACATGAAACTTGCTAAACTGTCATGTTCCCTTATTAGGTGAGAAGGGAGCATACCTCATTCACACAAGATGCGATCGACCTTGCATCTTTCGCTAGTGAATGACTAGATTTAAAGGTTGACAAAAACTGCGTGTTCAGTGGCCATAAAAAGAACAGACAAAATTACTCAAGTTTTATCTCACAACAATTTTGACACATTGCTCACCATCTGCTTTGGTTCCATCCTCACCCCCTCCCCCAAAGAAAAAAAAAGTATGTTGTTTTCTTCAACTGCAGAGTCCGTAAAGCAAATTAAGTGTCCTGCATATTTGCTGTGCCTGCTAATGTCCATTCTCTTCAAATTTGAAGGGAGCAACAGAACGAGAAAAAAAAGGTGGCAACACATACCAATCGATGGTATAAAATCTAACTAGGATTTATATTGCAAGTCAGAGTGCAAACAAAAGGACATGCCCCACAGATGTAGGTTAACATGAAGACTATTCGGAATGATCTTAGAGTGAGAGTGAATTGATAAACGCAAAAATCTATTGCTTAAAAAAGGAAGTTACATTTGTAAAACGAGAACAAGGAAGAGGTGTATGTACCTCGAAATTTATTGTCTTTCGTAATGATTCCAAAAGTTTCTTCAGTCTCTCGGATCATGATGCCCATCACCCCAATGAAGGAAACTATCTTGCACTCAACCACTGCCAAAATAGTCAAGTAGAGGTTATTTATTAATTTATTTGAAGCCCGTTTACAGTTTCATCCTGAAACATGGATATAAAATGCCCTTACAATCAACTCGCTCTTCAATTATCCCCTGTCAGGAATGATAATTGTAGAGAAGACAAAACAGTGTAGAGGTCACATGAAATCAACACGAAAATGTAGACATGCAATGTAACATTTATAAACATTTAATGCAAGTAAATATAGATCTTTTGTCTTGTAATAGTTTTCTCCTCCCCATTGTGGATGAATAAAACTATCTATCTCTTTCCAAAAAAAAAAAAAAAAAAAAAAAGAATAGATCTTTTGCAAGTTCCTCCAGGAAAAGTGAACAAGAGACTTACCTAAAACTTGTACTGTACAAAACAACAATTCGATACTAACTCAAATCTCATCATAAAGATTAAAAACTTTGTGTGCATTGCGAAATGTGAATGAAAGTCAAGAGAGCATCGCAGTACGATCTATCTCACATTCTATTACAACTCTCAATGTCATCGATCCAGCTCCTTATAGATACGCGGATTTAAGGGTTGAGCTAGAACCGTTCATATCAAAATGGCCACAAAATGAAATATAGAGAAGTACAGTGATGCCAGCACATACAGCCATGATAAATGAGTGGAAGTTTCATAGCAACTCTAGCGGCAATGGAAAAGATCAAAAAAATGTCCAGAAGAGCAGCCACACCGAGAATCAGTTTTTTTTCTTCTTTGTTTCAGTAAGGAGAAATGAAGGGAAGGGGATGGGACAAAGTAAAAATATTGATTGTATTAGAAATAGGCACCAAAATACCTCGAAGAATAGCACCTTGGAGATTGGCGCCAAAAAGAATCGCAGGCACTTGATTTTTTCTACCAAAGTAAAACAGGGACAATGAATAAGTAGTTCAATTAAACATAAACATTATGCAAGAACAAATTGTAATTCAAAATAACAGCAAGGGCACAGAAAACACAATTCTTACCCAATATTTCTCAGAAGTTGCAGCACATACTCTTTCCACATCTCGTGCATGGCCATGAAAAGATCAAATCTAAGAAACATGGGAAACACACAACTCAACCATTGTAATAGCTAAAGAGATGCAGTTACTCTACGCACTAGAAAATGAGAGCACAAATTAAGAAGACGGTGCTCAATGCAGATTGGGATAATACCACTAATACTTAAAAAATGACATGATTGATACACATTGTAAGTTGGAAAAACAAAGCAGGGAAAAGATGTCTCGAATGTGGCCCATTCTCATAAGAAACTTCAAGTATATAGAGGGTAGAATTTGGTTAGAGCCTGTGACCTAGAATAAATAAGATACTCGGCCCAATGCAATATAACACCCTCATTTATGGCATATCAACTGAAATAATGGCCACCCTGCTAATGAACATTGGTTATCACCTTACATGTCATGTTTATCTCCCTTTCTTCTTCTTCTTTTTTTTTTTTTTAAAGTCCTTGGTAAACATGCCTACACCATCTAGGTCCAACCCTGGAGTCTCGAAAGCATAAGATGGCCTTTTAAAAGGAGGTTTACATCATCTTACTCATCATCTCCATAGAAAGATATCATCACTATCAAGCAAGATCAAGAATCAAGATCCATTCTCTACAAGATGAAATCTTTGGGATCTTGGAGATAACATGCTGAGCTATAAAAATAGTGCTATAAAATTTTCTAGAACTAGCACTCCAATCCTAAATCCTTGCATAAGAACTAAAGGTCTCTTACGGTGATGTTATGGTCGAAACTTGGAGGGTGCCGGCCCCGTCCCCAGGCCCCCCACCCAAAAACAAAAATATATATTCAAATGATAGTGACACGACATCACCCCAGCACGTGCACTGGTTGGATGAATAGCAAAAAAAACAAATGTACTTTGAGGGTAAGTGGAGGGTAGAAGACAATGAGTTATATCAGATAAGCACAACTCACTTATGTAAATCTTCAGGAAGATCTAACAATCCACATTTTTTGAGCTTCTTCATGGACATGTGCATCTTTGAGCGCTTTGAGTTTGCTTGCAAGGCTCGTAAACGAGCACCACTGATGCTAGTTTTCTTACAAAAGTTATCAAGGTTGATCTGATAATCAACTTTCGCGCTCTTAGACCCCTGCATGTACTTTTGGGCTGAATCACCCCTCCGAAGAAGCTCGTGTAATAACTTATCAACTGCGCTCTTGTCTTTCTTCTGTCCCTGCATTTTCAGCCAAAAAAAAAATGTAAGCCAATTGGGTATGGAGTATATTTTAACACAAACATGGTTTTGATAAAGCTCTATGGTGAAGGAATCTCTAATCACTCACCTCAACAGCAACAAGCAAATTTTCATGGACAGGTTGGCCAATCCGTGAAAATGTAAGGCCCTCTGTTTCAGGATCTGCACATAAATTGAGTTAATTTTATCCCCCAACTCTTCAATGTAGTATCACATATCAGATTCACATGCTTAATATGACTTCAAATGTTTAACACACAAATACAGCAGAAAACACAGCAAACAGCTGGATATGTTTCATACACAAATGCAGGAAAAAAAACAAGCTGACGGCTGCACATCAATGATCTACAAAATGTACAGGAAATTGATATATTGTTGCATACCGATGCAAACGAGCTACAACAGTAAGGTTTAAGACAAGTATAAAGTAGCCAACACGCTAATTAAGGCATGCTACCAACTTTTTATGGTTACAATGCTACACACACAACAACAACAACAACATCTTTAACCCCAGTGCCTTAAAGGCTCCCGCCATAAGGCGGGGTAAGGGGGGGTCGGATGCACGCAAGCCTTACCCCTATTGAAACATAGAGAGGCTGCGCACGGATGACCCAAAATGAAAATTGCTTCGAGAATCGCACCGACTGACTGCTACTTCACAAATAAGAAGCACAGACAGTTTTATGAGCCATTTTGCTTTATTCCATTATATCCCAAAAACCAAAGAATAATTAGTCTTTGGCTCCATTGGAAATGGAATTACAATGCTACACACACAAATCAATAAATCCCTTATGTAAACCTAACTATCTGAATGATAAAAAGAACCAAAAAGAAGAAATATAATAGTCTCAAATCAGTGTCTACTAAATGCCTAAGATTTTAGATGCAATCAACACCATCTGGAAGCTATAAATAAGAAGAGCGCAGCATAGACTATATTCAATTGAAACCTAATATCTTTAGCAGCAGATTTTTTCAAGCAGATGCACGGTCAGCTTTTGCAAATATCTAGAACTCCAGCACATTATGAAATGATTTATTTAAGTACCTTGCATTTTATGACCTACAATAGGATATCACAAACTCTTGAATTGCCAACAACAACATTACACCAGTGCCTCAAAAGGTTCCAACCTGTGACGAGGTAAAGGGGGTCCGATGTACGCAGGTCTTACACCAGTGAAATTCTGGACTCATTTCAATTGTCATTTCCAAGCAATTAAGAAGAAGGGGAAAAAAATCAAAGCTAAACTTGGTACATGACCTTTGTTCAGTCAAGTGTTCTTTACAAATCAAAATTGCAGATGATGTCTAAAGTTATTATCCACCTAAACAAGAAACACAGCCTACATTCATACCTGGAGTCTGGCTTATCTTCTTGTCTCGTATCTTCTTTTCTCTTGTTGGTGGGTGCTGCACCTTTGCTTCAGCAGCACACCTACGCTCCAGTGCCTCCCAAGCACGCTTTTTCGAATCTTCCAACGCCGTATTGGTTGCCATGACTTCAAACGCAACGTATCCCAACCTTACTCAGCTGCGCAGAAAACAAGACAGAGAGTAAACACCTCGATTATTGGGCCATATTACATCAAAGTTACGGTCTAGCCTCTCTAGGATAACCCATCCGAATACCAGTAATTGATGGCAATTGAATTTACCAATTAGTAAAAATAACAGAAAATCTCCCTTGAAGAATCTGTATTGCATTCAGCTAATTCAAGACAGATTCTTCAAGAAAGAAAACGACACTCGCAAGGAACAAAAACACCTCAATAAATAATTTCCTTTCTCATCAGCTTAATACTCTGAAAACAATAATTCATGTCTTCTCTGTTACAGTTCCCGCACAAGTTTTGAAACCCTTATAAGTTATACAGAAACTTGATGCCTCCGTTTGTCGAAAATCATTAGATTACTATTCACAATTGGCACTCAGCCTTCAATTGCCGCCCACATTTACTATCGTGATCCCACCATGTCAATTTGACCAATCCTCCTATATAATTTCCTACAATTTACATGACTTACAACTAAAGTAAAATACTTATCAAAAGCTTGCTAATTCTCGTGCTGAATTAAACACGATCAATGTCACATCGTGACTCAAATTTCGCATTGGTAATCATAACAAACACAACCACCATTGGCCTCACCAAAAATTTCGCTACGTACTTGTTCTCACCAAAAATATTGTCTTAAAAGCATGCTTAAACTTATCAACCAGTGACCTCTCCATCATCTGAAATCACCAATTAAACTTGTCGTATACACCACCGATATGTATATACTCGTAAAATGTGGTTCACCATTCAATTCATATGAATATCAATCAATCCAATGGTTTCACCACAACATATGCATAACAATTCCTTCTCCTAACCGCATTATACTAAGTAAATTATCACTAGCAATCATGTACAAAATCGGCTCCGTCTACAAAAACATCTATAATCAAACTTAATCAAGAACAAAATCACTGAACCTCATAAATTATAATTTCAGGTTCTAATACTTGAAATTAATCTTGAAAATTAATTAATAAAATTAGTAGAATGATTGTTTGAGTTTAATTTAACCTTTAACAAAACAGTAGCACGAGGTGGTGGAAACGGTGGCCGGAAAACCACCAGAAACACCGCCCACGGCGGCGGAAGCGGCTGACGGCAGTGGCAATAGTAATAGAGCGTTTACTTTACGAATTTCATGAGCGAATATAACAGAGAGATAAAATAAAGTGAGGAGAGGAGCAGGACGACGTCGTACCAGTGGTTTTCGGTGCGGTGCGGACTGCGGAGGACAGCGGCTAAGGCAACACCGCAAAATAAGCGACAGAGGTAGGAGGAGAAATTTTTTTTTTTTTTTTCGTTTGGAAAAGTCACGTGATCATACTAATTTCGTCCCCGGCTCCGGGTCCCTATTTTCGAATCATGGTTGGTTATAGACTCGAACCTAGGTGATCTATTTACGACTAGTATGAAGGTTGAGTGAATGATGTTGAAGGTTTAACTAGATAAATTGTGGTTGAGGTAGAGGTGAGATGACATTGAAAATGTCCGACTTCAATAACACAATAGTTTTTAGGGATCGGTGGTTAATACTTCGATTTCGATTTGGAGTGTGCGCTCTTTCTCATTCTTAAAACATAACACTAAGTTTCCAATCTTGACAATCGAAATGACGAGTAATTATAGAACTTGGTTATAGAAAGGTACAGAAAAATTATTATAGTTATTGGATAACAATTTCTCTAACATAGATTTTCGGTTGTATCCAATTAGCTCTAGTACATTTTCAAAGGGGCAAAATTGATTTTAAGTCGTTTTTTGGTGCATCCAAATACTTTTTTTTTGAACTACTTTATATTTCGTGATACGTAACTTCCTTCATCATCAAAATAAACAACCCAAAGTCTCATATGAGACTGTCTCACGTGAGACTTATTGCAATAACCAAAAATCGACCGCAAATAAGTTTTGAGTCTTTTAACATCTTTAATTCCGTACTTTACCTTAAATTCATACAGATAAAATTTCTATGTTTATCTGTGTGTTTAATAGTTAATAGCTCAGTTCAATATATCGTAGATATCTCACCGGTTGAATTTGTCAAACATGTTCCTAAACTCGCTTATTAGTTCAATAACACTTGACACTTGCGCCATCTCACTCTCGTATTGACCACAAAAACTCTCAACAGTGTTACCACAAAGACTACTTGGAGCACAAATTATACAGCAAAGCAAGATCGAAGAAAATATAAAATCTTAAGAAATGCTTAAGTTTGGGCCCTTCAGTAGTCGGCAAGAGCCACATGCCCCAATTTACGTAGGGCAGCCCAAGAAAATAATGCCGGAAACAGAATAAAACAAACCAAATAGGAAATGGTGGGTCCTAATAAAATGTACAGACGACGCGTGTATGGTGCTAACTTCCTACGTACTGAACACTGATTCGTTCGTCGTGAATATACACGATTTTTCTTCTTCTACTTTCCTTTTATTATAAAAGGGCAGTTACCATTTCAGATATTTCTATTCAAATCAAAATACTGTATCAAATAACTTTAAACACTTATTATTGTAGAGTGAGAGAGAGTGATCGAGAAGTTTCCGAAGAAAGCCTCAAAGAAGAAAAAAATGGGTTCAGAAACATTTATTGAAGTGATCCTTGCAATCTTGTTGCCTCCTCTTGGTGTTTTCCTTCGTTTTGGTTGTGGGGTAATCTTCTTATTTCCTTTTGCTTCTTCTCATCATTGATCTCGGTTTATGTTTCGCTTTTCGATTTATTCGTTTCTTTATTAGGTTTTTTACGTTTCGTTTGAATACATCGTACACTAAAACATAATTAAACAACTTAAAAAGAACTATGATTTGTAGTACTAGTGAATTAGTGATGTGATTACTTTGTGTGCTTACGGATCATCATTTTGGTGAAGGATCACAACAGTTTTCCTGATGATTTTGTCTAGCAGTTACATGTTTGAACAACTTTTTTTTTTTGGTAGAGTGTTGATGTGTTAACTTATATCACATACACGAGACGGTTTGATACCCTTGCTAAAAGGGTTACCTGATCTGTTCTTACCTCTGTAAAAAAAACATACACGAGACGGTTTCAGATCACGATTCATGTTAGATCACGATTCATGTTAGCGGACCCCGAATCATTTTGGGAATCAGACTTCTAAATGGGGATTATTTTAGTAAAATGGCAAAGTCTCGCATGAGTCGAAAAATTGTGACACCAGTTTAATTGGTTAAAAAGGTGACCGTTTTAGCATTGATGGTGATCTCTTTAGTATGTGATGCTGTACGAGACTACGAGAGTGTCGGTCACTTTATTTTGTTTTGCCCCTACCCAGTAATATTAGAGCTAAAGCACTTCCATACACGTCTAAAGTAGACAGTGAAAGAACGCGTTTATACTTTAATTTAGTAAACTTACGAGGTAGTGTTTGGAAACAAGAAATTGAAAATTTGTAATCATTCGGATTCTATCATTTGAGAACTGAAAATTTGTAATCATTCGGATTCTATCATTTGAGAACGTGGAATTTAAATTATGAATCTAACGTGTGGGAGAAAGTGAGATTTTAAAATGAGGGTTATTGGGGGTAAGAATTTCAATTAAATTTCAAAGGAATTTGAGTCAAATTTCGATTTGTAAATCAAATCCTTGTATCCAAAACACTCTACTAGTGAAATTGTAGCAAGTTTCGCGGTAGAAACTCCCAAGTTAAAATTATACGGAGTACGACTAAAATTACCATTGATTTTACGATTCACCACTTGTTATTCACGCCTCTCGGCATATGTATAGACAATTTTATTTGCAAACTAATGTAATTTGTGTTGTGTAATTTGCAGGTTGAATTCTGGATCTGTCTGGTTTTGACATTATTGGGGTACCTACCGGGTATAATATATGCTCTTTACGTGCTTGTTGCGTAGAACTTGTTTGTATCTCTTATTAGTATCAAATTGTAGTGACCAGTGTTGTAAAGTCAAACTCGGATCTCCGATTTTCGGGTGGGTTTTTGGTTTGCCCCTTTTGTAGACCAGTGTGAGAACATTGTCGATTTTAGTATGGGCTGCTTGTAACTTTGTAAGCATGTCTTTACTGAACTAGACCACCAGATTCTGTTTATTGTGCTTGTTGCATTGAACTTGATTGTATTTCTTACTAAATGTGCTATTAAGGCGAACTCCGATCCCTGTTTTTCGGGTCCGATTCCTGGTCTTCGGGGGGGTTTAGGTTGCCTATTTTGTACACAAGTGTGAGAACATAGTCGATTTTAGTAATGGTCTGCTGCGTGGAAGCATGTCTTACTGAACTAGACTATGTTAAACTCTTCATCAGTGTGTGTGCTAAAAGAAAAAAGTGAAATCAAGGAGTATTTGTTACGCTCTGTTGTGAAATTGTGATACAGTTATCTCCTGATGTGGTTAATTCGGAATCACATCTTTTATGTTTCCGATGCCGGACAATTGAATGCTCCGATCTGAAAATTTCCAACAAATCTCGCTTTCAACGTATATCTTGATCATGCAATTCTCGTGTTATTCCTAAAAGCATTGACCTTCTCATTGTGGCACGACACCACGAGATTGCAAATTTGCAACAAAACACGGACATTGCTTAAAAGAAAGATATAAGAAGGCTTTGTGCGCTTGGTTGCTCCATAAGCAAGGCGGGATCTTTCGGAGCTGTTGGAAGTCACTCTCCATTGATAAAGTAACAAGAGTAACTCCAATGGTGAAAAAGAATTGTAGTTTTGCATGCCAAACTGCTTACATAGGCAGCATGTGCGCCCATTGGATTTTTTTTCCTTTGTTTGGAGTTTGCTGGGCTGCGAAATTCCCACAAGCTACCTAATAACTTGGAAATAAGATAAGAAAATAAAAATACATGATTGACCAAAATTTATAATTATATTCAAGTTGGGTTATATTCTAAATTGCAATGATTATAGTTTGTACCAAAAGAACAATAATTGTGCGTAGCTTGCCATTTGCCTCTTTCCTGAGTGGTAATACAAAAACTACTATAGAAGATGCTCTAAAGTGGTAATTAGAATAGAGTCTTATTGCAATATACAGTACTTGCATTGATGCCCAATCATAACTAAAGCCACACCTCCATATATTGACTCCTAAACTAAAATGGAGTGACAACTGTCAACACTTATAAGATGGAGCGTCAGCAGAAAATATCGTATTGTTGTGTTAAACTTAAGAATCAGCGAAATATATCATCTCATCCAAATTTGCATAACCTAGGGGTTAATCTAGTGTTTGAGCATTACAACTAATATTGTTTAGAGTTCGAGATCAAAGTCTTCGATTATCGTCATGAATTCAAACCAGGCTTTGTCTCCCAAATTAGAACCCACCAATGAAATGATCGCACCAATCTGGAGAACTAACAAATAACATTATGTCGAGATCCCTCGAATCCTCATGTAGCATCGGATGAAGATCTTCTAGAGTTCGAACCTCGAAAAATAAAGTCGGTAGTACACAATTACTCATCTCTCTCTCAAAGTCTCAAATAGTCAAAACCGAACAATGTACCACTCTCTTCAACTAAACTCAACCAATGAAACGATCACAACTTTCTTCAACACTCAACCAAAAATGGCGAACACCAACAATCCTACTCACCCTCCTCTCTCTCCTACTACTCACTTCCCTCACACTCCTCCGCCGTAACCACCACCACTCCACCACCACACTCTCCGACGAACCACCACTTCCGCCGCTCCCACGCTTCGCCTACTTAATCTCCGGCACCGCCGGCGAAGCGAAACAAGTAAAACGGTTACTTCAATCGATTTACCATCCTCGTAACTACTATATTCTCCACCTTGATCTTGACGCCACCGACGAAGAGCGGCTTGAGCTTGCTAAGTACGCTAAATCCGTGGCGGCGATACGACACTTTCGGAATGTTGTGGTGGTTGGTAAGGCGGATTTGATCACTTCTAAGGGCCCCACCGCCGTCGCTGCCACCTTACACGCGGTTGCTATTTTGTCTAAGAAGGCTAAGGATTGGGATTGGTTTATTAATCTTAGTGCTGCGGATTATCCTCTTCTTTCTCAAGATGGTTAGTTACTTACTTATTCAATTGATTAATTATTTATCTTTTTGGTTGCGTAATTTGGAAGTCTTGTTTAGTTTAGTGCAGTTGATTTGATTGAGTTTGGTTTTTGCTGATTGTTGCGCGGTGGTGTATCGCTTACGATTTTTGAATAATGATGCTGTTTATAGGGAGGTTGGTTCGTGGTTGTGTTAATGCTAATTAGAGGAAGTTGAGCTGAATTGTTGTTATCGGGATTTGTGATGAGATCGGTTCATTGTCGATAATCGATGTTTAGGAGTGTGTTTATGCGAGAATTTCGTTTGAGAAAAACAAATTTTGTGATCGAATTTGATTAATTGGGGAAAATCTCGCGTAAGTAAGTCATGTAATAGACCGTTAACATGTGTTATTGGGAGTTTAGTTATAGTTAGGGGTGCGCATTGGTTGAGTTGGTGTTTGCTCGATCTTTGTCATTCTAGGCGTGGTGGTTTGTGAGTTTTTGGTTTCGGGGTAATTGCTAACGTTAGAGTGTGGTCTGGCCGTGATCTTTTAGGTTTTACTAGAATGGGTAAGGAACTAGGATAATGTAGGGTAGCTTAATACATAAGTTATTTTAGATGTGGGAATGTTATCCCCGTGTCTTCCAATTTGCGCAAATGGTCACACTATTATTGGGAGATCATTCGGTGTGATTGTAGCTGCGTGAGCTTTATTATATATGTTTGCTGTAGGACCTAGTTGAAGATGTGGTAATTGTTGTCATCTTGGTGAGGTCATCTCCATTGTCGAGAATCAGTTTTGGAGTATCTTTATGGTTTCATATCAAGCACTTCTGCAAAAAAAAAAAAAAGGTGATGCGTGGCTTGCCAGCAGCATAAGTGGCGCAGAAGTCACTTGGTACTGATGCTTATTGATTTAAAGCTTCATTCAAGGACTTTCACTTTCAACATAAGTAAACGCCCTCAAAAAAAAAAAAAACACAAGAAAGGATGTGAAGTTGTGAACCAAGAACTCCTGCAAATAGTATAATTCATGGAACTTGTGCAGCTCCCTTGTGAAACTTCACACTAGCAAACCTCGGCTTGAAGGAAGAAAGCGTCATGAAATCGCGCAAACTAGAGAATTTGGGAGATTAGTTCTGGTTCTGTGGGAAGCAAAGAGAGTTATGTGACCTATTTTTCTTCTATCATGTGCAAACCTTTGATAGCTTTTCCAATAGAAGCTTAGAACTCCTTGCGTTTGTTTCCAACTTATCAAAGTAAAGGTTTTTGAGTGTGAAACATGATTTTGATGGAGTGTATGACTCCATCTTTGTCGTTAGCGTAAGGGCATAATTTATTACCTGTGGCAAGCTGGAAGGCGTAGGATCAAATCACAAAATATGAAAGAGCTATGGCATGTTTTAGTGGACTTGACAACACGAGGAGGTGCATTCCTGAAGCAAAGGAGAAAAGACTCATTGGTTTATTAAGTGTTCAGTTCTCCCTCTTTTTATCAATGTGAGACATTCACTCATAAAACTCATGGGGTCACCTAAGGACTTTGGTACTCTCATCCAAATCATGTGCACATGTTACAAAGGATGGGGGTATTAATAAAAAACATCCATTTTTGAGGAATTGAGAATTGATGGAATGAATGAATTACTTAACCTTTGAGTGTTTTTTTTTTTTTTTTTTTTTTTTTTTTTTGTGTGTGTGTGTGTGTGTGTGTGGTTATTTTAAGGACTTTAGAAATGTATTGAAGTGGATGAGGAGTATGAGACCGAGTGAGAAAAATGACGTAATCCCTAGCCGAGTTAATGGCATTGTTAATCTGGGTCTCTAAAGCTTTAACATTTAAAGTTTAGGTCCTGAAAATGAAAGAATGCATAGTTCAGGTCCTCACAGGGTAGATAACTGGTTGGGTTGATAGCTTGTGGATGAAGCATCAGTAGCTTAATCGTCTAATTCCATGCTTCTGCTTCAGGAGGATTTAGGCTTCTATTGTATTTAGAGGCTGAACTATGCATATGCATCTGGGTATGGGTTGGCGTGGGCTTATAAACTCGTTGACATATTCAAATTATGCCTAAATGGGGCCTGGAACTGTATTAACTGAGTCGTAATCCCTGGCTGATTATGAGGATCAAAATCATGTTGGTGTGCGTTGATTCAATGAATCGATATAATGGATGACATTGAATTGGGGTTGGTACACCTTGCAGGAATTCCAATTTGCAAGGGAAAACATGAAACTTTTATGTCTATGCTTTTCCAATTTGTATTCACTTACGACTTTTTATGCCTGTAAAAGTTTGATTATTTATGATGTATTTGCTTGTATTATCTTTGGTTGGTGGTTCTCATATTGATTTTTTATGCTCAGATCTTCTGCACATCTTCTCTTACTTGCCTAGAGATTTGAACTTTCTTGAGCATACTAGTGACATTGGTTGGAAAGAGTGAGTGTACTGTCCTGTCCGTCATGTCGTCAACTTCTGCGATAGTTCTTCCTGTATTTTAATTTTTAACAGAAGCCCTTTGCCTTGCAGGCATCAAAGAGCAAGACCTATCATAATTGATCCCGGCTTGTATCATGAGAGAAAATCAGGAGTATTTTGGGCTAAAGAGAAAAGGTCTCTGCCATCTTCTTTCAAGTTATTTACGGGTAAGTATTGTAGTTTGTTTTTCCCATACAGCTCCTTCACTTGTTGAAATTATATTATGTCATGTTTGAGTTCTACCCATGCATGATTTACCGTTTACATGTGCATTGCATTTAAAGGTTTTAAACTAGAGATGATTTGTGGCTTGTATCTGTATGGTATGAAGAATGTACTTGAAAGCTCGTATACGTCCTCCCAAGTATTTTATTTTGTTATATCCCAAAATGAATATGTGAGTGATCTAATGGTCTAAACCTGAGAAACTGTTGTCTTTGTCTTATAGGAAGTTGCTCTAAGTTTTCTGTTCATAGTTTTGACTGTTACCAACCTATCATGACCGTTCTGCTATGAGAAAGGAATGGTACAAATGAGGGAAACAAGAGAGAACAAGAAGACCTTTTTCTTATGAATTATGACATTACAAGCATCTTCAATTCCCTTGAAGGAAGGGTATTCCCAGTTTACCCCTCCTTTGAAACCACTAGCAGCGTTTAGCCATAAAGAAGCTAAAAATCACTACCTGACCCAAGTATAGTCTACGGAATTATGAATGCCTGGAAAAAGATATAGGAGTTTCTCTCAAGCCAAACACAAGAAAACTGCCAACAATACTGCACATGTCCATAGCATTCTCCCATCTTTTCTGTTCCTAACATTTAGAAACTTGTCTATGTATGCAGCCGAGCTGTATTCTGATTAGTTGGTTTTAATGGCAGGGTCTGAATGGGTGGTGCTAACTAAACCATTCATTGATTTCTGCATATGGGGTTGGGATAATCTTCCTCGCACGCTGCTAATGTACTACGCAAACTTCCTATCCTCTTCAGAAGGATACTTCCACACTGCTGTATGTAACCATAAAAACTTCCAGAATACTACTGTGAATCACGATCTCCGTTACATGAGATGGGATAATTCCCAAAATCAGCAAGTCAACTTGACCCTAGAGCATTTTGAAGATATGGTCCAAAGTGGTGCGGCTTTTGCTCATAGATTCTCCATGAGCGACCCCATTCTTCAAAAAATTGATCAGGATCTTTTGAGTAGAATGGATGGTCACTTTGTACCAGGTGGGTGGTGCCTAGGTAATTCTGCTCATGGCAGGGATCCATGCGGACGCTTTGGGAGTGAAAATGCTGTTAAACCAAGTGTGAATTCCAGAAGACTCGCAAAACTAGTACTCCAGCTCATTGACTCTGAAAACTTCAGGTCTAAACAATGTAAGTAGTCTTCCTAACTCCTTGCCTTATGATCCATTCATGATGTCAGTGATCTGGTGCTCCGTAAGCTGAGATGTTGCCACATTATATAACTTCACGCACCATCTTCAATTCCACGGAAATGTCTATAATGTGCATTATATATCATCGAGATGATATTGTTCTACTTAATCTTATTTTCTTGCTAATTGATGACCTTGTTTTCGTGTGCAACACATTTTCGTTGATCCTGTATTCTCTACCTTACCACTTGTAGTTGTAACAGTTATGTAGGCCTGTGAAACATCGTTGATTTATGATGGTATAAAGTCATACATTTTGTATTAGGTTTAAAGTAATATCATCTCTCTTGACTCCCTCCTAAAGTAATATACATGAATTATATCATCTCTGGAGAGGGACTTTTAGTGAGCGGGATCAACTGAGGTGAGGTTCAATGGAGGTTGATAGAGCAATGTCGGTCATCAACGAGCTAGTTTTCCATGATATACAGACGTAGCCATAGAGGTCTTAGAGCGATGTCGGTCATCAAGGAGCTAGTTCCTCATAATAGTGATGCCCGACGGAAGGCGCCATGGTTAGAGGGCTAGAGGCTTACTGTGCTGCTGAGCTCCCGAAACAATTAGCTAAAGCCTAATCCTCAAGAAAGTTACTTTTATTTTATTTTTTAGTTTTTTAGAAAGGGAAGTTTAACTGGTGTGATTCAATCAACTACAGAAAAAAAAAAGAAGGAATGATTATGCTTTCAAGAGTTATTAATTAATGGACAAACATCCATGGATGCTTCTTATTGTGTCAAGTAAACACAACACACACTGAACATAGAAGTCTCAAACATTAATAAAAAATTTCAAGTTGAAAAGGAATAACACAAAAGATTTGCTAGACTCAGGGCGTTTTGGGCGAATTCCCATTCTTGAGATGAGAGGTTATAGGCTCGATTCTTACCACTTTAACCCTCCTTGTTGAAACAGAAACACCCAAGACATGCAATTCCGAGAAACTGATAAAAGCCGCATATTCCTCTAATTGCATCCACTTGTGCTGAATTCACACAGATAACTTCATGAGAATAATGAGATCAACGAAGGTGACAGCAGCTCACCTATTAGCAATACAGTAGCTACTAGGAGGTCTATTTGTTGTAATTATTGTTCTCTACTCTCATGTGGTTTTACTGTATATTTAGATGTCAAAAAAAAAAAAAAAAAAAACTGAGTTCTCCTGCATTCAACCAAATACAGAAAATGAGTGACTTTATGCAAGGAAGTTAGTTTTGTTCCCGAAAATATATGTTATTGTGATGCTCAAAGTAATTTTTTGATATCTTCGAACAAATTGTACTGAGTTTTTTTAAGAAAATACTCTAGGAACGTACTCTCACGTTATCCGAAAGAAGAGGCGAAAATATAAGTTATCAGGTATTTTACTACAATTGTTCATTTGAATTGTTAATATTTTGATTTGATACGTTGAAAAAAAATTCAACCAAATGTTAGCAAATTAAGGGAACGGGAGGATCGGAGTAGTTGATAAAAGGCGTGACTTACAGCAAGGGACAAGTTTCCATATCTGAGCGTCTGCCTTGTTCAAGTGCTTAGAATATGAAACATATATGCCATCTCGGCCTCCTTTGTCATTACCATTCCAAGCATCCATGGCTTCACCACTGCCATTAGCCGTCATTAAGCTATAACCATAACCGGCCTCCTCGCTTTCGGTCCACAGAGTGGCTCCGTCAACATTTGCAGGCCTGTTAACCAATTGCAGCTGCATGCCAAAATAATACAGACAAAATTACATGTTAGTAAATGTCTTGAAACTTTAAAGAGATTGCAACGAAATTTGCAAGTATGTATTCTAGTACAAAAGCTCACCGGTTTACCAGCTGAGGACCGTTTCGCAACCTGACCAGTGGCTCTGTTAACCAGCATAAAAAATCCAGGACCAGCATTTTGGCTGTCGTCTTTGTACCAGTGCTGCACGAACAATGTCATGACAGATTGTAAGTGACAGTGATATAGTAGTACCTAATTTATTTGCACGTATATCTTAGAAAAACTCCGAGTTTAGTAAAGCTGTAGACCAACCATGTAAGGGGGGTGCTTCTGAACTTAAGTATCAACTGATAATGAAACCTTATGAGAAGAAAATTTAAACTGACCTGAGCAAGATCCTCAGCATTGGGATTGGTAAGGACCATTTTTTCATCTCGAGCAGCGACAGAATACTGACCGTCACCAGCTAAGCAGAAGATCATGTTACTGGGCTGGTTATACACAGGAGCCGGGGTAGGAGAAGGAGAAGGAGCCGGGGTAGGAGCTGGAGTAGGGGCAGGGGCAGGGGCAGGGGCAGGGATAGGAGTCGGTGTAGGAGCCGGAGTAGGAGCAGGAGAAGGAGAAGGAGCCGGGGTAGGAGCTGGAGTAGGGGCAGGGGCAGGGCCAGGGGCAGGGATAGGAGTCGGTGTAGGAGCAGGAGAAGGAGCCGGGGTAGGAGCTGGAGTAGGGGCAGGGGCAGGGATAGGAGTCGGTGTAGGGGCCGGAGTTGGAGTAGGATTAGGAGGACAATAAGGGGCAGGGACTAGTTTCCATTGACCATTCTCTCCGATTGAGGTTGGATCCGAAGTCGAACTGTAATAAAGAGAGACTAATGTGCCCTCGAAGATATGGCCGTTCCAAGCATCCATACCCAAACCACTGTTACTCAGAGGCCTGAAAGTTTTAAATCCACATCCAAAGTCCCCAGATTCCGTCCACAAAACCGATGTATCCACGCAGTTTGGCTTGTTAACCAAGCACAACTGGATAAATTCAAAAGGAAAATGGGAAGTTTGAGCAATTAACAGTAAACAACAGATCATCCAGAGTTCATTTCATAAAAATCGATACTATCGGTACAAGCTAAGGAACGAGAAACTCACCTGGACACCAACATCAGAATGTCTTACAGCCTTACCAGTGGCTTTATTAACCAACATAAATCCACTGTTATAGCTTACTTCTTTGTACCAAAGCTGGTTTCGCAACAACAACGAAAAATAGAAATGATTAGTGTATCAAAAGATAAAAACCCAACACATTTGAATCAGATAAATAAATCAGCAGTAAATCATCGACACATTAGGATGAGACTGTCTTATATGACACTTTGTCATACACTCATAAACCAAAGATTAACCTTGCAGGAATGATACCACGCACTCAGATCACTCGAAAAGACGAAAACATTCAAACAGATTTCATATATCAGTCCTGACAATCCATTTCTCGACTCTCGTCTTAAACTCGAATTTAACCTAGCTCTGGTTAGATGGATCAAAACCATCCATAATGGTAGCAGATGCTACCCAAAAATTGTTCATTTTCTCAGAAGATAGATGAGAGTTCCCATGCGTTGATCTAAATAATCTCTAAGAACAAAGGTCAATGCGTACACGATCGAATACATAACACTCACAAATCCATTTTTTCATAGAATCATTCCACCTACATAATATCATCAACTGAGTACTGACATCAAATATTCACAAACCGATGTTTTTTTTCAAAAAAATTCAATTCTTCACACCTCAGTGACATTACCAGCTAAGCACATCCGCGTTACAATGCAAGGTTTAAGCTTACTACATGATAAAAAAGGGTGAAGTGAACTAGTGAAGTGAAGCAGTGATGAATGGAGTATGCTAGAAGTGTGAGATTGAAGCTAACCTGATCAGGATCATTATCGTTAGGTAGAGTAAGAAGCAATTTCCCAGATCGAACGGTAACACAGTAATCACCACCTGGTCCCTGTCTTCTGCAGTATAGCCTGGAAGCCATGAAAGGATGAAGAGAGTATTCAAGGTGAAGTTAGTGTTGGGTTTGTTTTTTTTGACGTTCTCAGTTGTCACCCCTATGAAAGAACATGGGGGGCTGTCTAAGAGAGTTAAAACCAGTACATATATACATGCAGGTCACAGTTACAATTTTTTGTTTTAGTTGACCTTTCATAAAAAATTATATAAATTGCTGAATTGGCGTGTTGTCAGTTTCGTTGACTTTGGACATGCGACCTGACAAACGGATCATTTGGATCGGGTCAATTTTGGATCGTTTCGGAACATTTTCAGGTATGTTGGCTTCTTTCAGTTCGCTAAAATCGGATACTTTCTAATACACAGCTGCATGCACCTAAATGGTAGAACTGAGTTAACAATATGTCCACAATGCGTCAAGTTCTGCTTTGAGCTTCGTAGCTTCCTCACTGCACTTTCCTTGTTTTGGCATGATTTCTTCTTATGTACCTGATGAACTTTTAATTACTCCTATTTTGCGACTTCTGATCTCTAGCTTTGTGGTTGTTCATTAATATCTCTAGTGAACTGTTGATGACAAAAATAATTTTGTCTTAGCGATGGAAGGTTGTTTTCCAGGTAACCTCGATGGGCTGAAAATAAGGAAAAAGCCCACCTGGATACAATACTCAATTTGGGCTGACAGCAAATACACGAAGTCCATCTATTCAAATTTAAGAGAAGGCGCCAAGACATAGAAGCAGTTGAAGTAAGAGAAGTAAACCGCTAGCAAGTATCCTCCCCCACGTTTAGAGAAGTTTTGGAGGATGAAGCAACCGCCAGGAGACCAATCCTATAAATAGTAGAGCAAGGAGCAGCATTAAAACAACAATCAAGCATCAACAACATTTATCAAAGTCTTTTTAGTTCTTTCTTTTTAGTGTACATCGGGTCGCCTCGCTCCGTAGCGCGAACAGTTCATGTTTTAGTATAGCTTTTTCCTTTTCCATGGTGAAGATAGAAGACATGGAGTTAATTGATTCCATCTCTTCCTGGACTCTTCATTAGCAAACCTGACATTACTTTCAATTAATGGTTACTACTTTAGTTTGTAAGAACTCGTCTTTTATCTTTGCATTTAAGTACTTTTATTTTATGACATTTAGTTCATCGCGGTCAGTCTAAATTAAGTGCTCTTAGGACAGACACTTCATATAAGTGTCCTTAATTTTAGCGTTCAACAAATTGGCGACCACAGTGGGAGGTAAGATATAATTCTTAGACAGAATTGTAATTGTTTACCTTTCGCAACCAAACAAACCTTTTGATTAAGTCAAGTGCAGACATCAAACTGACTTGTAATTTCAAGAAGCAAGAAATGCCTACGACAAGGTCTGCTTCTCAGCGAGACAATTCGCAAGAGACTCCTCTTCCTCAGGATGGACGGACCGAGCCGTCTAGCCAGAATATGGGTAACGATACACCCATTATCAATGTAAGTTCAGATAACTCATCATCGAGTTCTGAAGGACAAGGCCAAACTACGCCGGCTCTCCGTAGTCAGGCAGAAGAAAGTTTACTAGCAGATTTGGATCTTAGTAAAGTGTCTAGGACCCAGTTAACAGGCTTTCACAAAACATATGTGAAAATTGTTAAGGATTTGTTGGTAAATGGACAAGAAGTTGAACGAAAACAACTTGAGTCCCACATTCAGCGGTTGACACAAGAGTCATCGCGGGCCTTTGCACAGATTTCTCAGAGCTTACATGAGGATTCTCGGGATGGAATATCACGGCAAATTGATAGGATTATCCTTGATATTAATGAGACTTTTAATGCGACCTTTGATGCACTCACAAGAAGTGTTGCGACAGAGGTTGTTTGTCGCCTTGAACCATTACTACAGAGCCACTCTCAATTAAACGAGAAACTTGAGAGGATCCTCGATTTGGGACAAACTATTGCCCAAACTAGAAGTAGAGCCATAACGACTGATGAACCAAGTGGCGTTGAAAGAAGTCATGGTGCAGATGCCCGACCGATAGGGTATCCACCAAGTGCGACAGTCCTAACAGGACAGGGGGTTCGGGGTCCTAATAGTGACCCGCAAACTTCTTCATTACGCCAAAACCCTCCTCCAGGTTTTGGACTTAGTGAAGACAGGGGAGAGCCTAGGAGATCTGAGAGCCAGGGAGCGGAGGCTGGGTCAGGTTGGTCAGCAGGCCCAGGCGCTCAATCAAATAGGATTGATCCTGCGTATACAAGTAATGATACGACAACTGGCGGTATACCGGCGGTTGGAGTACATTCAGGAAATAACCAACAAAGTTTTGGTTTAGGGGGTTACAATACCCAAACAAGTTTTACAGCGTCGGTCCCTACGAGCGGGATACAATACGCTAACCCTAACCATATCCCGGTTCATAGCACATATGGAACTTCGGGGCAATATGGATATCCTGCCTCAGGGAGAGGTCAAGGAATTTCTATGGGAGGATTTGGAATGCCTTATCAGAACCCAGAGACTTATACTCACAATAGTATAGGATCGGGGCATAATAATTTCCAAAGTCAACAGCCATCCGTGATGCACAACGTTGCAGGTCATTATAGGGCTGAACCGAACATACCTAATTATGGTGGAGATTACCAAAATCAATACCATGTCGCGCCCAACTTAGGAGTTGGTCGACAAGCGGAAAATGCGCTTGAAGGTATGATTGAGGCGATAGTGGAAAGGATGGGTATCCCTGTCGGTAGGAGCAAGAATAAGAGCTTCGACCATTCCCCTTATCCAGCCTACATTGATAGAAATAACCCATTTCCGAGAGGGTTTAAGATTCCTGACTTTACCTTGTTTTCGGGTAATGATCAGATGTCGGCCGCGGAACATTTGGTCCGTTTTACGACCCAATGCCGAGAGGCAGCCGATAATGAAAACTTGAAATTGAGGTTGTTTTCCAGTTCGTTAACTGGGAATGCATTTAATTGGTATATAAATTTGCCACCTAACTCAATTTTCAGTTGGGAAAACCTTAGGGATAAATTTGTGGAACATTTCTTGAGAATGGATCCAGGAATTACTCTGAGTGAATTAGCTAGGATAACGCAAAGGCCTAGAGAATCAGTTAATGACTATCTTAATCGTTTTAAGAGTCTAAAAGGGCGATGCCCAGTGTCAGTCCCGGAACATGAATTTGTGCAAATGGCACAAGAAGGATTGTTACTCGAATTTAGAAAGAAATTTGGTGGCGATACCTTTGTTGATTTCCCAGAACTAACCCGATGTGCAATCAAATATGAGAAAATGCTAAAAGAAGAGGTTAATCATAAGGAACATGGTAGTAAACAAAAATCTACTTATCATGCTCACGTTGCACAAGTCGAGCCTGATCAGATTGGCGAACAATTTGATGAGGAAATTGACGAAGAAACATACAATAATATGCAAATCGAGGTCAATGCTTTGGAGGTGGTGAAGTTCGATACACCCCTCGTTTGTCCTGCTCTCAAAAGAAAGGAAACTTTCAGTAAAAGAAGTTTCAAGAGTAAGGAGAGAAGAAAGTATACCTTTGAGATAGCCCGCCTTGATGATATGGTCCGATATTGTCTTAAGGAGGGTATTGTTAAGCCTAGAGAGGGGCATGTGGTCAAATCCTTAGAGGAAATAGGGAATAGGAGATATTGTGTTTGGCATGATACTTTTACTCACTGGACTAGGGAATGTGATCACGCTAAAAACTGCTTTCAAGATCTTATCGATGAAGGCAAATTGTTATTTGCCGATGAAACTGAAAGAAAAGGAAAGTTTGTTGTCTGTAATATGATTTCTGTTGATCAAGTTGCTTTAAATGATTTGCAGGCTTTCCAGGAGAATGATGAACGTGAAGAACGGGCAATCACGGTATTGCATCGGCTGATCGATGATGGCGTCATATTTCTGCCGAAAGTCGATGAGAAGGGAATGGAAGGAATGTGCAGGTGGCATATAACGGCTGCTCATTCCACTGCTGATTGTGTCTCTTTCAGAGGTTTGGTGAAGAGGAAATGTGAAAAGAAATTCATTACCATCACCAAGAAAGAATCGAAAGCCCTGAGGTTGAATGAGTTAGAAGCGGATCTCGACAAGATTCGTGCTCCATTCAAGGAGGAAAAGCAGAAAGGCGATGGAAAATCCAAGTCTTCTCCGCTGAGGCAAGAACAGTCCGATGCAACAAAAACATCGGAAGTGAAAACTTATAAAGAGGCGTTAGAGCATAACCCTCTGCATGAGGAGGCCATAAAGGGGTTGAAAACATTGCAACACCATTTATGTCCGAACTGTGCTGATCAACTCCACCTTGAGTTGATTAGGACTCGGGTCATCGAGAATGATCCAAAATGGATACCTGCATATAAAAAGGTACCAAATAAGCGAGTACGGATGAACACCGAAAGCTTTGAGTACTTCGGAACACCCAGGCCTAGTACCCCACGAATGGAGGGTAGAGGAGGCATGGGTGGAAGAGGAGCATTTAAAGGAGGAAGGGGATCACATCGGTCACCTGTTCCTTTCTCTACTCCAAGAGGGAGTGACTCAAGTGGATCAGCAAAATGCGATCTAACAAGTGGTTCACATGAATGTCGAAGGAGTAGGCAAGAAAAAGCCTTGAAGATCCGGAAAGATGTTTTGATGGCGCAGCAGCAGGAGGCACAAATTGCTCCGTTGCGCAAGGAGGAGGAGGCTTTGTCAGTTAACAAAGTTTCTCTTGGAAAGGGTTAGAATGAAGTTTCTCAAAAGAAGGAACTTCAGGAAGAACCCGTAGCGATGGAGACTGATAGGCCAATCCAAGATTTGGACTTGGTATCTCCCGCTGAAGCAGAAGCGCTACTCAAAGAAGATAGTGCAGGGGTCGAACGGAAGATGGAGGAATTGCAGCGAGTAATGTTGCATGAAGATCCAGATGGTTCGATACCAGATAAGAATCAATTCAGAGATAAGGATGGTGATCAAGATTCAGACGGTGATGATTTTGATCTCAAGGTCAATGATGACGATGACTTACTCTGCGATGAGGAATTTTCTGATTTCGGATCCGAGCCGGAACCTGGGGAAATCTCGCCGGAGTGTAATGTAGTCACATTACCATCAACCTTTAAGAGGGTGCTTACTACCGAATTTGAGAAGTCAGGAACGGAGTCCTGGGCCGATGAGGTAGAGCAAGCTGAAAAAGCAGGTATGCATAGAGATGCTGCAACTTGGCCTGAAAACTTTTCAGTCTTTGCGCTTAGTAAAAGAAACAAAAGCGATACCAAAGTCGCGACGGGTGTCGATACCCAAAAGACAAATACGGAACCTGCTCTAACCACAAATGGTCGAGCATTTTCTAAAAGGCATAAGGGTTTTTCTCCAGCTGCCGATAGTCTGGATGACCCAACTGCACAAAAGATCCTAAACGCTTTGTTTAGACGGCCTGATCTTGATACAAATCATAAAAAGGCGTTATACATAACCGCTAAGTTCCAGGACCAGTTCATTAGCCAAGTGTTAGTGGATACTAGGGCAACTGTTAATATTCTTCCTTTGTCGATTTTATTAAAGATAGGAAAGACGAGGAAAGATATTAAGAAAACTAATGCAACCGTTATTAGTTTTAGCGGTGAGCCCTATGCAGTTGAGGGCATTGTTAAAATTAGAACGCAAGTCGGAGATTGTGTCAACTATATGGCTTTCTTTGTAATCGATGGTGATTCTGGTTATAATGCCATTTTGGGACGAGATTGGTTGCATCGTAATTATGCAATTGCATCGTCTTTACATCAATTATTAGTCCTGTGGAACGGCAAGAAATTTGAAATAATTGAGGCCGATAAAGAATTCACAATTCTCACAATTGAATTTGAAATTCCCAGGTCTGCTCTGAGAGCCAGAAGAGATTACAAGTTCAGGACGGACCGATATCCTGATCTTGCTAATGAGATAGAACAAGAAATATCGGCGATAGAGAATGAAGACTACACGGACGTAGTTGAGAGCGAGGATGAAGCGAGCCATCCTGCTCAGGAATATTTAACTGAAGCTGAAACAAGTCGGTTGAAGTTGAATCAGATTAAGATACGAGAACTCACGGATGAGTCCTCTCCCTCAAAATTTAGGGAAGTATCTACTTTTCTAAATAGCCTTGGTCACGGTTTCGGTCATCGATACAATTTGAATGGCTCGGATAGTGGCGATAAGGATGCAGAGTCTAGTTTTTAGCTCTGTTCGTTCTGAAATAATCATTGTATTTATTAATAGATTTTAATATTAATGATTGTAAAGAAGACCCTTGTTTGGCTGACGATGAAACAATAGATGAGATTTTCTGGTCTCATTACCAGGAGAAATCCGGCCTTACTTTTAATGTTATGACGGTTGAAGAAACACCGGATGACCATGATTCTTTTCTTGAAATAGAGGAAGAAGAGGAAAAAGTATGGGCAAAAAGTGATGACATCAGACAAAACGTAACTGATGAATTACTTGAAGTAAACCTCGGATCAAAGGAGAGTCCAAGGATTACTTACATTAGTAAATTACTTCCTGAAGAAGAGCAAGCCAAATTCATTGCAATTCTTCATGAGTATAAAGATTGCTTTGCCTGGTCCCACAGTGAAATGCCAGGTCTGAGCAGAGAAGTGGTTGAACATCGGTTACCGATTATGCCGGGGTTTCAGCCAGTCGCACAACAACCGCGACGGTTGGCGCCTGAATTACTGCCTAAAATCCAGGAAGAAGTGGAGCAGTTATTGAAGGCTGGTTTTATAAGACTAATTAAATATGCACGGTGGATTGCGAATATAGTCCCCGTCATTAAAAAGAATGGAAAAGTCAGGGTCTGCATAGACTTCAGAGACTTGAATAAAGCAACTCCTAAAGACCAATATCCAATGCCTGTCGCGGATATGTTAATAGATGCCGCATCGAGATACGAGTATATCTCATCATTGGACGGGTATGCTGGCTATCATCAATTTAGGATAGCCGAGGAAGATTGCCACAAGATAGCCTTCCGATGCCCTGGGTCAATGGGAATTTATGAATGGGTTGCCATGCCTTTCGGATTAAAGAATGCAGGGGCAACCTATCAAAGAACCATGGATACGATCTTTAAAGACATGATCGGGAAATCTATGGAGATTTACATCGATGACGTGCTGATTAAATCACATGATTTGGAATCACATCGAAACCATGTGAGACAGTCACTTCAGAGGACGAGGGAATTTGGCTTGAAAATGAATCCGCTTAAATGTGCATTTGGAGTAAAAGCTGGAAATTTCCTTGGTTTTCTCATTCATAAAAAAGGAATTGAGATTGACCAAAATAAGGCTAAAGCTGTCTTAGCTGCGGCGCTGCCCTCAAATAAGAAAGAATTACAAAGATTCTTGGGGCAAATTAACTATGTAAGGAGGTTTATGGCCAATCTAGCCGGGAAGACGAAAATCTTCTCACCTCTTCTAAAATTGAAAAAGGAAGATTCATTTGTTTGGGAAAAGGAACATCAAGATGCTTTTGACCAAATTAAAAAGCAACTTGCATCCCCTCCTGTTATCTTGCCACCAAAGCAAAATGGTAGACCCTTACGAATCTATCTCTCCGTTACTCAAGATTCCATTGCAAGTCTCTTGACCCAAGAAAATGAGTTGGGACATGAGCAAGCAGTGTTCTACTTGAGTCGGATTTTACAAGATACAGAGAAGCGATACACACTGGCGGAAAAATGGTGTTTGTGTCTTTACGATGCGTCTGTCAAATTGGTGCATTATTTCATGGCTTTTAAGATTGAAGTGGTGTCACCTACAGATGTGCTTCAGTATCTCCTTTCACAACCTTTCCTAAAAGGAAAGTTGTGCAAGTGGCATCTCCACTTGCTTCAATTTGACATTGTTTACTTGCCACAAAAGGCAATTAAAGGTCAAGGACTAGCGGATTTCTTGGCTTTGCACCCAAGCGATGAGCAAGTCTGTGAGGATTCAAAGGATTCTTGGACTTTGTTTTTCGATGGGTCATCAACCAGGACAACTGCTGGGGCAGGGGTCGTAATCATTGACCCCGAAGAACACACTACAAAGTTAGCCATAACTTTGGAGGGTGAATGCACGAATAATCGAGCAGAATATGAAGCTTTGATTATTGGACTTGAAATTCTCCAAGACATGGGAGTTGAGAAGGTCCGTGTATTCGGGGATTCCCAATTGGTCATAAACCAAGTAATGGGAGAATATAAATGTAATGCTTTAGTGGCATTATATGGTACCCAAAAGGTTAGGAATTTGGTGAGTGCTTTCAAAAAAGTTGAGTTTCATCATATTCCCCGCGATATTAACCATATTGCGGATGAGTTAGCCGGATTTGCATCATCAAAAGAGATGGCCGTAACTCCGGATGATTCGGTAACTCTTTTGAGGAGAACTCTACATCCATTGAAAAGTTTTGATGAATGGAGTGAGAATGATCCCATCAATGCCATCAATAGCATTGACATTCTTTGCTCTGATGTAGATTGGAGAGATGAGATAATCGAGTATCTCAAGGATCCATATAACAAAGAGGTTCCTTTCAGGGTCAGAATGGCTGCTAATAACTTTTTCCTGGTAGGAAACGAACTCCTTAGGAAAGATATTGATGGTCAGATCCTGAAATGTGTAGACGCGGGAGAAGCACTTACCGCGATGGCCGAAGTCCATGATGGTTTATGTGGGGCTCATCAAAACGGTTTAAAGATGCGATGGGCATTACATAAAGCGGGTTTATATTGGCCCTCAATAAGGAAAGATTGCATTAAATATGCAAAAGGGTGTGAGAAATGCCAAAATTTGGTCCTATTGTCTTAGCACCCGCAGCACCGATGAAGTGTGTCTTGAAGCCTTGGCCTTTCCGTGGTTGGGCGATGGATGCAATCGGGGAAATTAAGCCTAACTCTTCTAAGAATCATAAATTCTTGTTGGTAATTACAGATTATTTTACCAAATGGGTTGAGGCCGAGCCTTTTAAGAAGCTCGATACCAAAGCGGTCTTAGAGTTCTTGGAAGAAAAGATCTTCGTAAGGTTTGGAATTCCTGAATCTATTACTGTTGATAATGCGAGTATTTTCAGCAGTGACCCATATGTAGAATTCTTGGCCAAATTCGGAGTTAAAGTCATACACTCTACTCCATACTATGCACAGTCAAATGGTCAAGCCGAGTCTACAAATAAAATTATTATTGCTGGCCTCCGGAAAATGATTGAATTGAATCCTAGGAAGTGGCATGAAAAACTGCGATACGCTTTGTGGGCATATCGGGCATCAAAGAGAGATGCAACTGGTATCTCGCCTTTTGAGTTAGTTTATGGTCACGACCCAGTGATTCCAGCAGAAGTTGTTGTACAATCAGCAAGAATTGCCAAGCAATCAGAGCTCTTCGGAAAAGAGTATGTGGAGGCAATGAGTATCGAACATTTAGACACCGAAGAAACCAAGTTTGAAGCCGCGCAAAGAATGAGGTTACAAAAACTCAGAGTGGCGGAGGCCTACAACAAAAGGGTTCGGGCTAAGTCCTTTCATAAAGGAGACTTGGTTTGGAAGATGATTTTACCTTCTGGCCACAGAGATCCAGTTTGGGGTAAATTCACACCTAAGTGGGCAGGTCCTTTCAAGATCCATAAAAAATGTCTTGGAAATTCATACATTCTGGTTTCAAGAAAAGGGAAGGTCTCGACTAGGCCTTTAAATGAAAAATACCTTAAAAAGTTTCACCCATCGATATGGGAGCAACATGGTCCAGAATTTAAAAAACTACATATTCAATTGTATGATAGTTTACAAGAACAAAAGAGAGAGTTAGAGTTGGGGCATGAACTAAACAAAAGTACTCTAGAATCTTATGAAGAACAATTCTTTGAGATTCCAGAGGAGCCCACAGCTTCATGGTAGAGTAGTTGTTGTTGTCATGTGAAAGGTTTGAGCAACCAAACCTAGCGCGATGAGCATAGCCCTACGAATGCCTTTGGACTTCTTTCTTGATCTGTTGAAGATTTTGTGCTTGAGTCAGCAACTCTTTCACATGCTTCCGAGTATTCTGCGTCTGCACTTCAAGTTGATCAAGTTCGGCCTGATTTGCGGATAGCTGCTGATTCAGGGTTTGTTTCTCAGCCTCCAATTGATCCATTTGTTGTTGGATGTTGAGAAGCCTCGCCTTGATCTCTACATCAGTTTGTCTCTTGGCTGCGACATCAGTTACAAGAGGCGATACTTGGTCTTGAGTTGATTTCAATTGGGGCAAGACAGTAACCATCTGATCAGCCTGTTGTTGGAGGGCAACCAACCTTTGTTGTTTCCCAATTACCTCTGTCTGCAGCAAAGAGACCAGAGAGCGCCAGACCACTTCATCTTTTCCTTGCAGTTGATTCAAATAATCAATCAGCGCGAGAGCGTCTGACTCAGATGTAAGATCAGACTTCAGCGCAGCAAGGCAATCTGGAATTGCAATTTGTTCATTAATGGGTGATGCGCTCTCTTCAAGAAGGCTCCCTATTTGATTGGATAGAGTTTCCAGCGATTCTGTCAATATAAATACAAATTATTTCTATTTGCAGAAGTTTATAATGTTGAAACAGTGATTTGCTCCTTCAAATGTAAAGAAATACCTGTTTCAAGCACTTGTTTGCTTATATCTTCAATGTTATCTTTCACTTCTCTCGATGGAGAAGGAGGATTTTCTTCATTTATTTCTCCAAGGACCTGTTATTTGCAAAAGTAATGGGGTTGGCAGATAATGATAAATCTGAAAGTAATATTGAAAACCGAGATTTAAAGTCATACCTGATTCACGATACAATCTGGCTGACGGGTGCGCTGCTTGACTGACCAGCAGCATTTGAAATCTCCTTTGGCGATAGTGAAGGAGGAGTTGTAGTAAGAGGAGACACTTCCGCTGTTACAATTGGAGATGGTATTGAAACAGCAGTCGCAACTATTATCTCCGTTGGACTCTCTTCGGATGGCTCAGAAATGGCTGTCTTTTTGGGAGGATTTTGGGGGGAGTCAGATGCAGATTCAGCGGTCTCTCGTTCCCTCTTCTTTGTGCTTTTCACTCCTGAAGCAGGTTTGGAAGCAACCTTCGTAGAACCTGACCCTTTTTGTTTCTGCTTAAGAGACCTCCTCGGGTAGACAGTCTTGAAATGTCTTTTGCTCTGAGAAAGCTTTGGGGCTGCAGAAGCAGCAGGTTGTTCAGTTGAAAGAGGAGTAGTTGGAGGCGACGTCTTCACCTTTTTGTCCAAAAAGGCTGATAAGGGTTGGTCATCATCAGACCCACTGATGTCTGGTTTTACCGCTGCGCCTTCTTTCTTCTTCTTTGAAGGCCTCTGCCGCGATGGAGCTTGCTCTTCAGCGACAGCAATATCGGATTCCTCAACAAATTGGGGAACGGATATCTCAGGCTCTTCTACTATCACCAATGCTAAATCATTGGCTGAACTTGAAGTAGGGTCAGCATCCTGGTCAGAGCAATCAGGGGCTACCTCTTCTTCTTTCTGAGTTGGAGTCACCAGTGACCTTGTTTGTTTGCTTGAAGATTCTGCAAGAAAGGAACAAGGTTAGCATTTAATCACGAGTGGATTAAAGCAATAAACCAACTTATCAAGGAGTAAGGCATAAAACTTACCATCCATGATGAGGAATGGAGTAATCCGCTGATGAGCAATCATGCGGACTAAGCCATGAATATAGGGCATGCGACGCCACCAATACTTAAACTGTGCAGTCTCATATGCAAACCAGCGCCAAGACTCTGGACGCACGAGAGATGACATAGTCACAGAATTGCTCTTGAGGATGCTGTCTTCAGAAAAGACTTTTCTATCCCACCATGGTCTGTTTTGAGTTTGATAGTAAGGAACGGCTAATCCTTGAACCAATCCAAATTGGCGTGCAACAAGCTGTGGATTGTAAAGCTCAAAACCAAGGAACCCAGGTTCAAAGGCATATAGGTCTCTTGTTTGAAGTACACTTGACCAAAAGCCACCATCAAAAGAAGTGCTCCTTTCCTGAGAAGAGACGAAAATCCCGAGAGGAGTGATGTCCAGACCTTGCATCCAAAGAGGAAGGGCACGATAGACCCAGTGGTCTTCTTTTAGTTCCTGTTGTTTGGCCAGGAGAAACAGATTCCAGGCGACAGGAAGTGGGTATCCGTAAGAAGTGACCCCCATCATATAACCAAGAATTTGTCGGGGATGAACACCCACTTTGTCATCAACAGCGCGGAAGATAAAATCGCCATAGCAAAAACAGTCTTCAATGTATACTTCTGAAGAAAAGTTGAGCAGGTGGTAGAAGTACATTACCCCCCAACAGGTTAAAAGCCACAGCGGGCCCGACAAAGGGAGTAACCCCTGGGAGACTTGCGGATCCTCTTCCCCTAAATATAGGGCACGACCGCGATAGCGGCATCTATATAAAGACCCTAACAACATGGGTCCCAAAGCAAGAGGTTTTGGCTCTGCGACAACCAGATTTGCAGCCAGGACCATGAAAGACTTTGACACATTGCCTGAGCGCGACATGAACAGGCGACTCAAAGCAAAAGTGAGGAAGAGTACGACTTTCTCTGGCGCTACTTCATCCTTGGAGGATGCATATGCGCTGATCAAAGAAGAAAAAGATAGACCAGAGGCCTTGGCCTTCAACATTCCATCGTAGATGGAACTGGCCCCGGCATATAGACTCTCAGCCGCGGGGACGCACTCTATGGTGGATAGGTCTTTCCCGCTAATGCCGTTAGGAGAAAGACCGGTAATACAGGCGATGTCAGACAGAGTGACAGTCATATAACCCGCCTTCGTGATAATGCAATTCACAGAAGGGTCCCACAGAAACATAAAAGCAGTTGAAAATGAACCATCAAATGGGATGTGGGAATAACAGGCTAACCTTAAGAAATAGAGTAGCCTCTGTTTCTCCCATAGTGGATGAAAGGAAGATAGTCTTTCCATCCATTCTTCTGCTTGTGATACTCCAACCCATCCTTTGATTGGTTTAGTCACGTTGGGAAGGCGACAGGGCTGTACTTTCTCGTAGTACGCCAAGGGTTGTGATTCAGGGGCATGCATTATGTTGTTTAATGCCTCCCTGACTTCAGCGGCGTCAACACCTTCTATCACCCCGCGCTTCCAGATGAAACATGGGCCAATTTGCCCACTCGGAAGTGGTTCCCTATCGGTAGGAGAACCATAGTGCCAGAAGTAATTCGGGTAGTAAATTTGCCGGTACTTATTGATCGTATCAACAAGTTTCCGAGCACCCCCGGTAAATGAATCAGGCCAACGAAGGCTGAGTTGAATTTCTGGTTTTTGCTTCATGATTATTTGATTGAAAGAAGGGAATTTCTTCTTACTTAAATGTAGGAAGGAATGTAATAAATTAAGAGTTGGGTGTTTTGTCAATTGAGAAACCCAGTTCCCCCTTTATAACCTAATTTCAAGACAAAACGGTACCGTTTTGACAAAACAGTTATTTCCCGAATTTGGATAAATTCGTTGAATAATTGGAACGGTTAAAAGTTGTTATTATAGAAAAATTATCTATAATTTTAATATTGATGATTTGTTTCTCTCTCCAATGATAGGGGAACTTAAGCGGTTTTTTCCTTTTTAATTAAAGGGAATCTTGTTTAAGGGAAAAATCATCATTAGTTACAGTTTCCAAAGTTCATTTTCACCCGTTAAGAAAATGCGTGGTCGAGGTAAAATGACTTTTGGTTTTCCTCTGAAAAGACCCATCACTAGAACACGATGAGTCTCTTGGGAATTATAAATAGAGGAGTGGCTTGTGCATATTTCACAACAAAAAACTTCTCACAAAAAATACTTTCTCTTCCCAAATTACATCTGAACCATTAAGATGTCTTCAAGAAAGTTCAACTCTGTTGCAAAGGGAACAGATGTGAGCGCTAAGAGGAGAAAGGATAAGGAAGCGATACCACCCCAAATCAACGATAAGATGGAAGAGGTGGCGGAGTCGGCGTTTGTTCCGATTTCTCGAAGCATTACTACCACAAACCGCCCACAGAAGGCTGCTTCTTCAAGCAAGAAGAAGGCAGGAAGCCATTCCCCCTCTGCTCTCAGCGTACAGAGAGGCAGGGGCATCATTGCCAAGCGGACTTGGGCAATAAAGGATTGGCCATCAAAACAGGCCTTACAAATGGCGATGAAGGTTGCGGAAGAAAATCTTCCAAGCGATAGCAGTCCAAGCAGTGAGGCGACTGACTCCGACAACAGTCAAACCTTCATTGATTGGGACCTCCCAGAGGCAAACTGCCGCTTTAAGCCAGACCGCGTGGAGAAACCATATTACTCCGATGCTGATGATAGTGAGAATAATAGTGACTACAAAAGGCCATCGCCTTAGGAACTTTTATTTTCATATGCATCGTAGTTTAATTTTAATTCCAATATAAAAGTGCTTTGTACTACAAAATTTAATATAAAGTCCTCTTTTATCTTGATGAATTTTGGGTGGTTAAAACCGAATTTCTAATTGCTTAAAATTTAGAAATTTGAATATAAACAGAATACGGAATTTAAGGGTTTTGACAAATTCAAACCTTTAAAACCTCAGCGCTGTTTTATGTTTCTCACAAACTTGAGAATTCTATTCAAATTCGTCGTAAAATTATGGAGGTTTTACCAGATAGGAATCCTCTTTTCTTCCATCACCTCGCTCTCAAATCAATTCCTTTTGACCAACGCAAAACGGAATTTAAATATCAAACAACTTTGACCATGCGACATGGCAAGTTGGAAGAGGAAGATGAGGACATCTTGCAAACATACGAGCTGTTTCATGATGATCCAGATTACATTCAGGATATCTACTACTTTAATGTCAATATTAAAGGATATGTCTTGAAAGAAAAGGTCCATTGGCCTGCGCCAGATTTGCCATGCTTTAATCATGAATCTAAGCATGATGAAACTGAGGCAGACAAACAAGAAGTCTCTTGCGAGTTAGAAGAGCGATGGGCCAGTACGATGAAAGCCTGTTTTGGTCAGATTACCAAAGGAGTAGTCGAGTTCGATAAGGCGAGTCATGGGGCAATGAAAGTATTGTCCGATGAGGATTTAATGTTGGAACACATTTTTCAAAGATTAAATAGGAATAATCTAATTTTCGCGGCTGCGGTCTGTAAAGCCTGGGGCATTTGGATTGCACCTAACTTCCTAAAGCCTGATTTAACCCTTTACTATGCAAACAAACTATGTACGTATGTAGCGCCGAGCTATACTGCGATATATAGGGGAGAACATGATAAAGGTGGAAAATTGATCAAGTTCAGATGCTTGTGTCAAGAATGGGAGAATGCCCAAAAGTTCAACAGGACGCGATACCCACATTGGGTCAAAGAATTGCCAATGTACTACGATTGGTTTAAGGATTTAATCGCATGTGACGTTTGGTTTACAAAGACGAAATTTTTGTAATCAAATTTATCCATTTAATGTTTAATAAGATGAGTTATCCGATTAATTCCATCTTGTCGAGTTATTTATTGTGTACGGTTAGGAAGGTAATTCACATTAAATTACCCTGCTTTCTCGAGAATTTAACACGCGTTTCTGGGAACTCAACCTAGATCTAGCCGACTTTAATTTCTCAACTTAATTCTGAAATTCGATTTTCAGTTGAAAAGTTTTAACATCATCTCACAATTTGATTTCCGAAAAGATCAGAGCAATTACAAAATCCACCATCAAACTATGGAACCCGTGGCTTTGGCCCCTCTGTTCACTGAACATCATCATGTGAACCCAGATACCCAGTTGCCACATTTTGACAAACCCACAGTCAAAAACTCAGAGCTTTGGTTCCATCGGCCAACGAGATGGCAGAGTCAACCATCGAGCCTCTTGGATTATACCCATGAGGTGCATATGGGAAAATCAAGGCCTGGTGTTCGTTATCCAATTAAATGCTTCAACCACGCCCACAGGTGTAACAAGCTGGAAAAGGACAAGAGGAGATTCAAAGCAATCTCAAGGCTTGCTGAAATGTGGGAGGCAACAGTTTATCGTTACTACGGTAAATTGGAGGCTCCGATGCCTGAGCTAAGATTTACAGATCGGAGCTGCAATTCGAGCAAACATGATGTGTTCACCGATGAAAACATCATGGTCCAACATATCATCCCCAGATTGGATGGAAGAGATGGTATGAACTTCTTGGCAGTCTGTAAGTTTTTCGGGAAACTTATGGCATTGAACTTTCTGAAACCAGATGAGGATCTGGCGTATAGGAATTCAATCTGCTTCTACCACAGAACCTTTTGGCAAGGGTGGTATACCAAAGAAATAGAGTTGGGCGGATCCCCGATAGTCTATTTCTGCGCCTGCGATCTCTGGAAGGCTAGGGCGGACAATTACAATCATGCGTGGTGGTTGTATGCTCCAGCAAAAGATGAGAAGTGGGAGAGTATCGGGAATGGGGTCCATCGCTTCTATGCACGATCATCGAAGTTTATGCCCACATTTCCCAGCGCGCCAGTCTTTTTAGAATGGCGGGAGCAATTATTGAGAAGTAAGGAATATAAGGGGTCGGCGTAATTAGTCCTCTTATTATTGTACGCTTATTTTATTTTATTTTGTAATTCAAAAACTTTTATTGGATCAGATTATTCAATTAAAGTTTGCATTTTCTAGATTTAAAAATCATTCAGTAAAATGCATTTTCAAATTTTAATGATTTGATGAGCCAAGGGTCGTAATTAATCTAGGTTCATTGGAAATCATGAGTGGATTAATGAAAAATTCAATTAATCACCTTAAGAGCAGTTTTTCGAGATAAAACCGCTCTACTCCCACATGTCATTAATTCGTGGCAGAGTAAACCGCCAAAGAATTTTAATATAAAAGGAAGGGTTCAGACAAACAAAATCATAAGTGACACTTCGAATATCAGCAATATTGGAAGCGTTTCTTTTCTTCTTCCTTCTTCTTCTTCTTTCGTAAACTTCCAAACAAAAATGGCAGTTTATGCTACAAATGACTTAAATGTCCCTGGTTACGACAAACCAGTCACCAACTTTTGGGGACGCGTCAACATTTACCAATACCGTCTCATTCTCCGGGAAGAACCAGAGAGTGGAGATGAGGTTATGGAACTCTACCCCTTCGTCTACAAAGAGGACAATATGGGACCATATGAAGAAGAGTGCCCAAACCATCACCTTCAGTGCAACATCCTGGAGGAAGATCAAAAGAAATTTGTTGAAGAGGCTGCTGCAACAAAAAAGTGGCAGGCCACAATGGATAAACACTTCCCCAATCTGGAAAAGTGGGAACTACCAGAGATGAAATCTCTCGATGGTAGCCATGACAGTCGGTTGGCAGTCCTCTCAAGTGAGGATTTGATGACCAAATTCATCATCCCAAAGCTTGGGTATGAAGATGGAATGAGTGTCATGAGCACGTGTAAAAGATGGGGGAAGATCATGGCGCAAAACTTCCTCAAGCCCGATGAGAATCTCGTTTATCGGAATTCTCTGTTTTACTACCAGCGCACTTATTGGTCTGGTTGGTATTGGGGGCGAATTGAGGATGGAGGCAAGCGAGTCATATACTTCTGCACCTGCCAAACTTGGGACGAGTACGCGAAGGAGGGTGAAAATGTGTACTGGCTGAATGCTTGCAGCGACGACGAGTTTGAAGACGAAAGTGCGGATGCAAAGGAGCGCAATGAAGTCTTCCAGTTCAAGAAGTATTCAAACAAGTTCAAGCCGCGACCAAAGCTTAGCCTGGTGAAAGCAAAAGGAGAACCCAGGACTACCTACATCGCTAAGGACGACGAAAGCTATGTACATGTCTGGTCCCTTTCCTTCTTTCACAATGGAGGAATGGTAGAAATTTGGCCCAGTGAGATTCAAGTTGGCCAGACAAGGCTTTGTTTTTAATTAAACAAAGTTTCATTAGAAAATCGAAATCTCATTCAGATTTAATGGGATTTTTGATCTTGTATTTATTTATCTCATTTCATATTAAATGAGATTGATCAGTTGCAATTTCAATATTATTCAAAACGTATTCACGAAACGAGTATGTTTTCAATTAATAAAATATTCCGTTCAACGATAACGAATGCTTGAAACCATTAGTTTGATTCACGATAGTCAAACTCCATCGACAGCGATAGATAGAATTCATTTTTCGTGTCGCTTCAAACTCCCAGCAACACAAAAAAGGGGGGCATTTGTTGATGACAAAAATAATTTTGTCTTAGCGATGGAAGGTTGTTTTCCAGGTAACCTCGATGGGCTGAAAATAAGGAAAAAGCCCACCTGGATACAATACTCAATTTGGGCTGACATCAAATACACGAAGTCCATCTATTCAAATTTAAGAGAAGGCGCCAAGACATAGAAGCAGTTGAAGTAAGAGAAGTAAACCGCTAGCAAGTATCCTCCCCCACGTTTAGAGAAGTTTTGGAGGATGAAGCAACCGCCAGGAGACCAATCCTATAAATAGCATTAAAACAACAATCAAGCATCAACAACATTTATCAAAGTCTTTTTAGTTCTTTCTTTTTAGTGTACATCGGGTCGCCTCGCCCCGTAGCGCGAGAAGTTCATGTTTTAGTATAGTTTTTTCCTTTTCCATGGTGAAGATAGAAGACATGGAGGTAATTGATTCCATCTCTTCCTGGACTCTTCATTAGCAAACGTGACATTACTTTCAATTAATGGTTACTACTTTAGTTTGTAAGAACCCGTCTTTTATCTTTGCATTTAAGTACTTTTATTTCATGACATTTAGTTCATCGCGGTCAGTCTAAAGTAAGTGCTCTTAGGACAGACATTTCATATAAGTGTCCTTAATTTTAGCGTTCAACATGAACGCGATTTTTCTTTTGATTATTCCAAAACTCCTATTTTGACATATCGTTGATTGGTGAAAATGGTAAAAACTCATTGCATTGAAACAACATTGAAAACATAGACAGAATTCTCAAACATTGATCAAAAGTTCCTGGTTGAAATAGAATAATACAAGATATACTATACTCCTGCGTTTTGGGCGGCGTTATGATCGAGCTAGTTCCCGTTCTTTAGACGAGAAGTTATAGGCTCGATTCTTAACACCTTTACACCTCCTTGTTGAAAGAGACTGATAATTGTATCTAATTTCGAGAAACTGATAAATAATTACATATTCCTCCTATTGCATCCACTTCTGCTGAATTCACACACATACCTTCATGAGTTCTCCTGCATTTCAACCAAATACTAAAAATGAGTGAAAGTTTATGCAAGAAAGTCAGGTTTTTTTGTACCTGAAAAATGTATGTTAATTGTACGTAATGCTCAAAATATTTTCTGATATCTTCGAATAAATCGGACTCAGTTTTATCAAAGTAAATATACTTAAGCAGCGTTCTCTATACGATACCCAAAGAGAAGAGGTCAAGATATAGCATGAGCTTAATTATTTGAAGTTGTCAGTTTTTTTTACTACTGATGACTTTGTCCTTTGAAATGTTAACATTATGATTTGTTATGCGTAAAGAATTCAAAACAAACGCTAACAAATTAAGAGAAGGGGAGGATCGAACTATCGAAGTAATTGATAAATAATAAGTTGCGACTTACAGTAAGGGACAAATTTCCATTTCTGAGTGTCTGCCTTGTTCAAGTGCTTAGAATATGAAACATATATGCCATCTCGGCCTCCTTTGTCATTACCATCCCGAGCATCCATGGCTTCACCACTGCCATTAGCCGTCATTATGAATCTATAACCATAACCGGCCTCCTCGCTTTCGGTCCACAAAATGGCCCTATCAACATTTGCAGGCCTGTTAACCAATTGCAGCTGCATGCCAAATAATACAGACAAAATTACATGTCAGTCAAAAAACTTGGAACTTTAAAGAGATTGTAAGTATTCCAGTGCAAAAGCTCACCGGTTTAGCAGCTGAGGACCGTTTCGCAACCTGACCAGTGGCTCTGTTAACCAGCATAAAACTCCCGTGACCAGCGTTTTGGCTGTCATCTTTGTACCATTGCTGCACCAACAATGTCACGATAGATTCATAAGTGACAATAAGATATAGTACCAACTTTGCAAGTCTATATTACTCGAGGTCTCGAAATTAAGTACCAGCTATTAGATATGAAATCATTTGAGAAGGAAATTTGAACTGACCTGAGCAAGATCCTTAGCATTGGGATTGGTAAGGACCATTTTCCCATCTCGAACAGTGACAGTGTACTGACCGTCCCCAGCTAAGCAGTAGATCATGTTACTGGGCTGGTTATACACAGGAGTCGGAGCAGGAGTAGGTGTTGGAGTAGGAGCTGGGGTAGGGGTAGGAGCAGGGGCAGGGACAGGGGTAGGAGTTGGAGTAGGAGTCGGGGTTGGGACCGGAATTGGAGTAGGAGGACAGTAAGGGGCAGGGGCAGGAGTCGGAGTAGGAGTCGGGGTTGGGGCCGGAATTGGAGTAGGAGTACAGTAAGGCGCAGGGACGAGTTTCCACTGACCATTCTCTCCGATTGAGGTTGGATCCGAAGTGGATTGGTAGTAAAGCGAGACTAATGTGCCCTCAAAGATATGGCCGTTCCAAGCATCCATACCCAAACCATTGTCACTCACAGCCCTGAAAACCGTAAATCCACATCCAAAGTCTCCAGATTCCGTCCACAAAACCGCACTATCCACACAACTTGGCTTCTCAACCAAATATAACTGTAACAATTTAAACAAAATTGCAGATTTGAGCAAAATGCCTGTACAGTTGTAATAAGATCATGGTATTCCGTGTTCATAAAAATCGACTTTCATCCTGAGAACGAGGAATGAAAACTCACCTGAACACCAACACCAGAATTTCTTACAACCTTACCAGTGGCTTTGTGAACCAACATAAATCCATTTTTAGTGATCACTTCTTTGTACCACAGCTGCTTTCGCAACAAGAAACACAAAGCATCAGCATTTAAAAGATAAAAACCATCATTTTCTATGCATATAACCTACGTACAGATCAATTTCATACACCATAGGGAACTGAAGCAGTGATTAATACGCTAGAAAAGTGAAGCTGAAGGTAACCTGATTAGGATCATTATCACTAGGAAGAGTAAGAAGCAATTTCCCAGCTCGAACAGTAACACAGTAATCACCTCCTGGCCCCTGTCTTCTGCAGTATAGCCTGTTATACACGGCAGGGACGAGTTTCCACTGACCATTCTCTGCAATCGTGGTTGGATCTGAAGTCGACTGGTAGTAAGTAGATACTAATGTGCCCTCAAAGATATGGCCGTACTTAGCATCCATACCCAGGCCGTTGTCACTCACAGCCCTGAAAACTTTAAATCCACTTCCAAATTCTGCAGATTCTGTCCACAAAACCGAACTATCCACACGATTTGTCTTCTCAACCAAATACAACTGGATAAACATTCAAACAAAAATGGGAAGTTTGAGCATTTAACAGTAACAGCAGACTATCCAGACTTCATAAAAATCGATATACTGTGAGAACGAGGAACAAAAACTCACCTGGACACCAAGACCAGAATTTCTTACAACTTTACCAGTGGCTTTGTGAACCAACATAAATCCATTTTTATTGCTCACTTCTTTGTACCACAGCTAGTTTCGCAACAACAACGAAAACACATTTGAATCAGATAAACCAACAGTAAACCCTAGGTAAATAGGTCACAATGTTAGAAAAGGCGTCACTGAGGTAAGACTGTCTTATACGAGACTTTATGATAAACCAAAGTATAACCTTGCAGTAATGCTACAAATCAGATCCCTTGAAAAGACGAAAACATAATAAAAAAAAGGTGAAACGAAGCACATCCGCTTTATAGTGCAATGTTTAAGCAATGGTAACCTTACTACATAACAAAAAAAGGGTGAAATGAAGCAGTGATAAATGGAGTAAGCTAGGAAGTGTGAGATTGAAGCTAACCTGATTAGGATCATTATCATTAGGAAGAGTAAGAAACAATTTCTCAGCTCTAACGGTAACACAGTAATCACCCCCTGGTCCCTGCCTTCTGCAGAAAAGCCTGGAAGCCATGAAAGGAAGAAGAGAGTATTCAAAGTAAAGTTACTGTATGTTGGTTTTTTTTTCCTACGTTCTCACCCAATTCGTACCTTAGGCTTTGAATGAGAACATGGGAGTTATTATAGAGTTAAAACCAGTACACATATACATGCAGGTCACAGTAACAAAATTTATTTTAGCTGACTTTTCTCTAGCTATAATGTTTAAAATTATATAAATTGCTGGATTGGGGTCTTATCTGTTTCATTGACACTGGACACTTGACCCGACAAACGGATCATTTGGATCGGGTCAATTTTGGGTCATTATGGAACATATTCAGGTATGCTGGATTCGTTCAGTTCAGGAAAATTGGATATTAAGAAATCATTGCAGTACAGCTGCATGCACCAAGTCCACCTAAATGGTAGAACTGAATTAACAATATGTCTCCACAATGCACTAAACTTTACAAACTTTCCGTAAGACCATGGAACTACACCAGCAGAGAGGTACCAGTACAATTATAATGTCGCGCCATACCCTAAACACCAATGAGAATGCAGAATGCTACATTACAAGTAAGCATAATGAGGATGTTTTAACTCTTTTAAGCAAGGAACAGAAACGTCTCCAACCTGTGAGAAAAAAAGTATCACGCTTATTTCTGACCCTTCTTCCATAAAACCCCAAACTTCTTCAACATGTTACCATTCTTCTTTTTGGGGGAGTCGTCATCAATATCATCTGAAAGCGGAGAGTCCATTTTTGTAGCGATGCTGTTGTAGCTATTATCAAGAGAGACTGTACGATCTACAAGCTTGCCATTATTTCCGGTTGATAGCATAGCAGCAGCTGCCTCAGCTGCCTTCCTCCATTGGTCAGACTGAACCTTCAATTTCCTCAACTCGGCTTCAAGTTCTGTGTTTGCTGTCTGTGCTGCATCTAGCTGCTCTGCAACACGTGCTGCCTTCCTGCTACTCTTATCTGCTTCCTCAGTCACATATCCGAGTTTCATCATGGCTTCCTTCTCAGCAGCTTTTGCTGTCTCTGCTGATACAGCAGCCTCTTTGTTTGCATTGGATGTTGAACTCTCTCTTTTCTGTAGCTCGGCCTTTAGCATCGCATTCTCCTCCTTCGTACTCTGAATTTGAGTCTCTTTATCAAGCAGAACTGCCTTAAGATCTTGGAGATCTCCCTTCAACATCTTAAGCTCCATCTCAAATTCAGAGTTTTCAGTATTCATCTCATTTTCCTCCGTTTTGACATCTGCTGAGGTATTTTGTAGTATGGTTTCTTTGAACATCAGGTCCGATTTGAGGTCCTCTATAGTACTTCTCGCTTTCACCAATTCAGCCTCCAATTCTGCCTCCCTAGCACCTGTTTCTGATCTCGTGCGTTCTACTTGATCAAACGCATTTCTAATTTGCAATGTGCTTTGGATGTATTCCTCCTGGTATCTAAGTTCAGAAGCTTCTAACGCAGATTTCAGCTGGCCGAGTTCCAGTTTCAATGCGTCAAGTTCTGCTTTGAGCTCCATAGCTTCAGTAGCGTCCCCTTTTTCGCTACCCTTATCTTGTTCTGGCATGATCTCTTCTGATGCACCTGATGAACTTTTACTCCTATTTTGCGGCTTCTCTTCGTGGTTGTTCACTAAAACCTCCAGTGAACGAGATTTTTCTTTTGATTTTTCCAACTCTGAGGCTAAAACATTATAAGCCTCCTTAGCCTTTAGCCCTTCAGACCGTAGAGACTCCGCAATTGCCATGGCTTCCTCTAATTGCATCTGGGTTTCTCTAGCAACTTGCAGGGCCTGAACTTCAGATCCTTTGCAGTCACTCAGTTGCTTTCTCATGTTCTCGACTAGAGAAACGGTTTCAGAAAGCTCGCCCCTCAAACATTCAATCTCAGCATGCGCTGTTTCAGCATGCCTAGAATGTGTGGCTTCAGAATCCGCCACCAGTTCAAATTGCCTCTTAAGCTTCTGGATTTCGTTCAGAGCAGAGGCCAATGCAACTGAATCCATGGAGTGTTGTTTCTGGATAGCCTCAACCTCTGATTGCCAAACACGATCTCGTTCTTGGGAAAGCTTACGAAGCTCTTGAACTCTGGCATCCTCAGAAGTAGAAAGCTCATCCAGCTGCTGTTGGGATTCTTCAAGCCTCTCCGACATAACCACGAGCTGCTTTTTCATTTCTTCGCTCTCTTGCTGAGCACGCCGCTTAAGTGTTTCAGATGAATTTAGCTGGTCCTTAGCTTTCTTCAACTCATCTTCAAGCTGAGCAAGCTGAGACTCAAGATCGGACAGCTTGGAAACACGTTTTTTCTGTATTTTTATAGGCAGAAGCAAACTGATTAATCACTGAAAAAGTAAAAATCTAAAATGAGACGGAAAACAACATTTGTATGTACTGCAATTATTCAGCAGGCTCATATTATGTTCAACTCCCCCCAACTCCGGAAGTTAAAAAGATATGCTCGAAAACTGACAAGAGTTCGACTGTAAATTAAGAACACATCAAACACAAGAAGATGCAGCAAGTAGAGTGTGTTTTACATCTTTATATGTGAGAGTTGATTCAGAAGTTGTAGACTAACCCTCGTGGTAGTGAAACTAACTAATTTCAGACTGTATAAGACCCTCAGCTTTCCGACGTCGTTGCTATTTGTAGAAAGATTAGTTTACCTCAGCTATAGAGCTCCGTGGAGATCCACGTTCCAGGACTTTGGGACTCCTGTTTTTTGGTGTTCTGCTGGATGAATTTGGAGAAGCCAGAGAATCAGAAGCACCTCCTGCTACCTTAAGCTGTCGAGAAGTCCGATTTGCCGTGGGGGATGACTTCTGCAAAGTTTGTGTGGAAGGAGACATCCGCTGCGGTACTTCCAATGAGCCATTCCTACAGTTCAGAAGACGAGAATCAGTATAGTCTCCAACTAACAAGTCAAACAAATCTGTAAGTTGGCTTCAGAATAAAACATTAACTTCTTATTCTCAGTACATAAATAAAAGATAAATGGCATATAACCGGTCACTAGCCAAACACGCAACATAGTGATCCACATCCATCTACTCCGTATCATGTTGTAACCTTCCGAGTTATGACATTGAATCTTCAAATCATATACTATTATGTATTATCAGTCTACTTGAGAAAAAAAAAAGAAAAAAAAAAAAAAACAGAAAGACCAGTTGAGCTATGTTTATCTAACTTTTGAAGACTCTTTTACTACATCTACAGATTCTACACTTTAACATACTTACCATAAGCAAACAAGCAAAGTGGCCCAACCACCCGAGTAAATATACGAAAAGATCTTGAAACATGTAGGTTTAAGTTGAAGTGCTCCAGGTGCTTAAAGCAACTGTAATTAACTGTTAGTATTGTAATCTAAGGAATAAAAAACTGTTCATTCTCGTACAAAATCACAAATGTTTCATGGTATGCTGATGCAGATATGACTTATGACCATTGCTAATCCCAAAGACTCACTTGGTTTTCGCGCAAGCTTGTTACACCAGTTGTCAATAAAGGTATTATGCTAACAAAGTATAAGTCAAGACCTCAGCTCAAACAAGTTTATAAGGGCCAGCTATGCGCGGGCTTGCTTCCCATTTCTGCAACCCTAAAACATTTGTCAAGTGTTAAAAAAAAAAAAGCATTCTTCAATTTCTCAGTTTTTGCTGTGTTTGCCAAGTCCTAGCCGAAATTTGTAAGGAAGATCACACTCAGCTGCTGGCGTCATTATATTTAGTTAGTTTCTACTTTTCGGAGGAGACTTGCTTGTTTCTTTTCTATTGCTAGCAACTTCTTAGGTCTACTTCTGGTTTCAGTAAGACTTAGTTTAAGATTGTTCCGATTAGCTGATCCGGCTCAGTTGTGTACTTGGTGTTCCTTCATCTTCTCTCTGCATCTCTTTTCTTTAATCTTTATTTTCAGTTTCATGAATTCAAAAGACCCAAAACATCAAACTCAAATCCGGAATTAATTTCCGGGTTAATTCTCAAATTATGGTGTTTGAGGCCACACCAAATGCTCTACAGTATTAGGTAGTTGTCAGAAGAACAACCACATATTCCCCACCCTCTAATGTAGTAACCCCGGTCCTGCAATAATAGGTAATCAATGAATCAAACATCAAGTTAGCACACTGCGCACATACAGACCAACTTTCTTTATGATTATCCCTTCTATAATTGCGAGCAACAGCCAACGGGTGCAAGTGTGCAACCAGACCATAATGCAGGAACCCTTATAGAGGTATAGGTCCCGAAGCAGACACACAATCCCCTCGCTATTAATTTACGTGACCACCTAATGGAAAGTACTCACAGGGTTTCTATTCTAAATGGCTATATCAAACCAGACATCTTGTGACCACTTATAGAGTGGTACTATAACAAACATTAATGCAACATAATTCCAATACACCACACATTTGACTGCTTCACTTGTCTAACAATCAGCACTACTGAGAGGGGAGCGACACAGGTAAAACAGTACAACAGTACAGAGTGTCATCACATAACAAACGCAGTAAAACTTGCTGTAATAAAAATTTTACCTCGCTTTCGGGGTCTGCATTCTTCACCCACTCGTAAAAAAAAAAAAAAAAAAACAAACAGCAGGAGGAATCGCCAATGCCCTTACAAAGATCTACTGAATCCTGACTCGCGCAGTGGATGAAAACTTCAGCTGCATTACAATACAAGTTGAGAAGAAATAAACTTTTTTTGGCGTATGTAATACGATACAAGTACAAAGCAGAAATGAAATGAAGTTTTACGACGAAAATTAACATATAATGAGTAATTTTCCTACATCACAAATCCAAAGCTAACAACACAATCCCTTGAAGGAAACTCCATTGAAACAACCCCCACTTGCACCAACCCATCTCACATTAGAAACATTTTAATGAAAGCAAAAAAAACAGTAGCTTTCTCACTTAAACAAATAAAGATAACACAAACAAAAATATCACAGCAAATAAACAGCAAACCCCCACAAAAAAAAAAAAAAACTAAACCACCATTCTACGCCTCGTTCTTTTTTCTTTTCCGACTTTTTACTCCAAATTGCGAAATTGTTTCTTCCTCCAAAATACACAAAACCATCAACAAAAAAAGTCGGGTTAAAAATAAAAATTAAAAAGTAAAAAAGAGGATTCATTTAGAAGTTCTTATATACATAAACACCATTATTAAAGCCATAAGTAACTAAGAAGCAAAGATAAGAAAAGAAAAAGACAAGCAATAAACAACCTGCATAATATTCCACCCCCAACAAAAATTATCTTGTGGTGTACACTTTTTACTTAGTTTAACTCCCCACTTTTAACAAACTTGTTAGAATCTCTTCTAAATTACGCTAAGTTTTGTTACTCCTTTTTCTATTTTTGTTGCTCCCTTTCACTTGTTGGGTCAGTTCCTAAAGCCAAATACTTAATCATAAATTGTACTTCAGACAATGCTAACAAAATCTAATATCGGATAACGATGCGACTAAATTAGGTTTTGGCCTAGTGGTTAAGACGGACATACAGAAACACGATAACTCGTATTGGGCCGGTGCCCCCTAGGGAATGAATAGACAAGAGAAAACATAATCAAAGTTTAACTTTGTTCAGAAGTATATTGAGCTGAAAAAGTAATTAAAAAAGATAAAGAAAATAAAAGGGAGGTTAAGTTAAGGTTAATGCATGGAAAAAGAAAGAGGAGAGCAAAGTAACGGAAAAAGTATGAATTCAATTGACAGCAAACAGTTGATAATAATCACTTAATTAGATCTAGTACTAGTATTTCATCAGTTTAATTAGCAGTGAATTAATTAATGCAGGGGGAAAACACAAAGACAGTTTCATACTACCCACAACCCACCCATTACCATGCCAAAAAAACTAGAGGTCTCGAGTTCGAGCCTATGAATGTATTTCCCATAACACGTCATTATATCCAACTTGAATCCGGACTAAACCCAAAGGCGTAAATAGAATAGAGAAAATAAAAGACAAAAAGTACCATAAAATACAAGAAACCCAATACAGCAAAGCTTCAAAAATGGCAGTGAAACTTAAGAGGAGTAATGAAGAAGGAACATACCAGCAAGAGATGTAGAAGAGAGAGAGAGAGAGAGAGAGACAAAATGTGGGGAAGTTGGAAAGAGAGAAGATAGCAATGGCGGGGTGATTTATGAAGAGGAATTGGGAGCAGCTTCTGTTACTCTTTAGCTCACTCACTTGCTCTGTGTCAGTCACACTTCCCCAAGTAGCCGTTTATATTTTTATGGTTTCTATTTGTCTTTCTCTCGTGCGCAAAAGATGCTACTCTCTGTTGTTTTTATTTGTTAATGTTTCGACTTTGACACATTTACCGTTATACTTTGAATAACAATAACTTACACCATTTTATCACCTTTTACCATAAAATGTGTAACTTTATTGTATACCCTTGTGAAAGCATAATGGGTCGTAATCCAACCTCAAATGGTGTCAAAGTCGAAATGTTCGCTCTAGCTTAGCTCACCTCAGTTTCAACAAAGTTGTATGGTTGGAAAACGGTATCTTGTATTCTTGTGCATCTGTGGCAGTGGGGGTAGAATAGCGTAATACGGAGCGAACAATTTAATTTATATCATCTCCCTGTAAATATTGAGCAGCAATAAAATATGCTCTTGACTGTAACAAACTAAGAATACACTTTAATTTAAGAAGTGTCAGCTATTTTCCTTTGGGTTTGTCTCCAGAGAAGGCATAACATCTACCTTCAAAAATGCTTCCGGTACTGATACTGGCGTAGAGTTGCTTACCTCAACAGCGTCACTCACAAGATTCTTCTCTGCAAATGGAGTCTGTGTCCCTTGGCCGAGTCCCAAATCAGGTGACAGCGGAGAACACGTATCAGATTCTACACTCTCAGTTTGTTTATAGCCCGGTAACTCCTCTGGACATATTAGGATGGTAGACGAATGGCTCTCGTTGTTTATTAGAATAGTTTCAGGCTCAACACTGGCTTGTGGTTCCATCACATCAGTCTTATGGTCTGACGCCTCAGCATGTATTTCCGATTCTTCCACTTGTCTGACTCTCATATCAGGCAATAGAGGAGAGCACATAACAGATTGCGCACTCTTATTATGTTCATAGCCCCGTAACTCCTCTGGACATGATAGGATGGTAGCTGTATGACTCTCCTCGTCATTATGTTTAAAACCCGGTAACTCCTCTGGACATGAGAGGATGGTAGCAGTATGACTCTCCTCGTTCTTGAAAATAGTTTCAGAATCAACACTGATTTGCTGTTCAATCATCAACAACAACAACAACAACCAAGCCTTATTCCCAAAATGATTTGGGGTCGGCTAACATGAATCGTCATCCAGTAACCGTCTTGTGTACGCCAAGAAATTTCGAAAACGTTGTAAACATGTTAGAAATATTTAAACAATTTCAAAGGAAATTTAGAAAGTCGTCAAAATAAATAAAAAGGTTTAAAAAAAATATTGCAAAAAACAGATGAACTTTGAACACAAGTTAAAAAGTTTTAGAAAAATAGTTGGAAAAACCAAACAAATAAATCAAAAGGGGTCAGAAAAAGTCCTCCACATGGATAGAGTCTCGCCACCCTGCCCTATCCAACACCATACTCTCTTATTGTGCTGTTCAATCATCACATCAGTCTTATTGTCTGAGGCCTCAACATGTCTTTCCGGTTCTTCCTCTTGGTGTACTGTCAAATCAGGCAACATCGAAGAGCACACAACAATATCTGCACTCTCATTTTGCTTATAGCCTGGTAACTCCTCCGGACATGATAGGATGGTAGATGAAATACTCTCCTCCGTTTTCAGAATATTTTCAGACCCAGAACTTAGTTGTGACTCGATCATTACATCAGTCTTATGGTCTGATGTCTCAACATGTTTTTCTGATTCTTCCACATGGCTAACTCTCATATCAGGCAACAGAGGAGAGGACATAGTAGATTCTGCACTCTCATTTTGTTTATGGCCCGGAAACTCCTCTGGACATGATAAATTGGTAGACGAATGACTCTCCACGTTCTTCAGAATTGTTTCAGGCTCAACACTGACTTGTGGTTCAATCATCACATCAGTCTTGTGGTCTGATGTTTCAACTTGTTTGTCCAAATTTTCCACTTGATTTCCAACACATGCCTTACCCTCGATCTCCACTTCCTTGCCCACTTGATCTTCAGCACAAGTATTTCCCTTGAACTCCACTTCCCTATCCACTTGATCTTCAGCACAAGTATTTCCCTTGAACTCCACTTCCCTATCCACTTGATCTTCAGCACAAGTATTTTCCACGATCTCTACTTTCCCCTTACCTGAATTTAGATTCTCTTTATCCTTAGAGGCCAGGCCACAATCATCTGAATGTTCCCCTCCTTTGGTTGCTTCAGCAACTACGCTCACATCAAATTTCTGATCACTTGATAGTTTCTCCCCGACTTCTGAGTGGTCCTCAGACTTAAATCTAACCTCAGCAAAATGTTCTCCCCCATCACCTTCTTCAGAAACTCTACCAATTTCTTCTAAAGCTGCCTTGGTTGTTGTAGATTTTGGAAGTTCAATAAAAATATCAGAACCATCATTGACCTTCATTGCAACAGAGTCCTTGGGCAAACCAGATGAATGGGTCTTGGCATCTGAATCAAAATCAGAAACATGTTTTCCTCCATCAGCTGCTTTACCAGCTGTGCTGTTTCTTTCTGAGGCTGGCTTGACTGAGGTAGGTTTTGAAACTTCAGAGCGAGCGCCAGAATCAATACCACTTGGCAAAGCCATTGAGTGATCGTGACGTTCTTTAGCTAATTTGGGGCTTGCATGACTTTTTTTAGGATGAAGTTTGGTGGCACTTGGCAAATCCATCGAATGATCCTGTAGTTCTTTAGTTAATTTAGGGCTTCCATGACTCTTTTGAGGATCAAGTTTGGCGGCACTGGCTGCTGAAGCTGACACTCTAACCACATGACTGCCAGGCTTTACCTTGATTGCAGGCCCAGAAGAACTACAGTTTCCTGCAACTGACCTAGGAAGGTTACTGGGTAAAGCAGAACGGGGTCGTGCGGCACTGCTTGGAGTCTTGGTACCAGCTTTTGCCTGTCCAATGCATCACTTGGTTAGAACTATGATGTATGATTCAGATGGTAAAACAAAGTGAGAAAACATAGATGTCGTAAACAAGGACCCATTAATTGAAAATTCAGAGGGCATGTGAAAGGATCTTAGTTTGTTTAGATCTCTCTCGCCCCTTCTGAAACCCATTTATCCATGTCTCTGGTTGAAATACAGTTATTTTCTTTAGAAAGAAATGAAAAGATAATAGAGGACTGACCCCATCAAAGAAACCAATCTTCGGTGAAGGCAATCGAAGGCCTGATGGCTTGGCAGGACCAGGACGAGACACGGAACTTCCTGTTGGTGGTTGCTTTAAGGATTGGCCTGGAATACCCGCAACGTGATAATCATTCCTATCCACTGATCTATCATTGGAGTGCTTTCGCATATTTTGAGACCCATTACTATCCAAAGTAACCCCTTCAGAAGTGGAACAGGGTTTCAAACTACCATGCTTTTGATTTATTGTTGCAGTTGAAGAAGATGATTCTGTAGACCATTCACTGACAGAACTTGCTGGGGATATACTTGGAGAAAGATTTGAATTCGACTTCACATAAGCAGATAGCTGACTCTCCCCCGGCCGAGATTTACTCTTCACAGTAACTCGAGATGGAGATCTGACTTTGGAACCAGGTGGCAAATTTGCATTCTTGTCTATCTTTCTTCTAATAACATCGGACAGGGATTTTCGAATATTTTCAGATGAAGAGCTACTAGAGCTGTCACAAGAAGGACGAGAACTACCTGTTCCAGTTCTGTTTGATACCGATGAAGCTGAAAGTACTGAGGACGCTGGAGCTTTCTGTAAAGTGTTTCTAGAACCAACTTGACTGGGGACTTTCGAAAGCAGTGGTCCTTGCCCAGCACCTGTTCCACGCAACCTTGATATTAATATACAAGACTTCAGAAATCAGTGAACAACAGCAATAAAGAGTAGACACAAATTACCATTAGTATTTCGTCCATTATTAATTTCTGATTTTGCGCGACTGGCACTAACTGACATTCTCTTGCTTTGGAGCGATCCTTCCATCCTCGGTTTAACAATTGCTGCTGGTGGCCGAGGCAGCTTTGAGCTTGGCTCTCTGCCTTTGACAGCAGGCTTAAGGAAAAAGGGAAGGAGTAAGTTCAACTATTATGGTTACAACTTGGAAGAAATATTCTGATTTCTGAACAAGTGCTTTCTCACTATATGAAACTTTACCGTATATCATAACAGCTAATGAGATTAACATGCACAAGGCTGAAGTTTATTAAAGTAAAGAGTATGGACTACAAGTCTACAAGACTACAACACGCTCCTAAGACTGCAGAAACGGAAGTGATGTACAAGAAAGCCAGATAAAGCAACAATGTTGAAAGTACATGCCTTAGTCACTTGTTTGTCACTTGAACTTGGCTTTAACATCCTCGTTGGTCCTTGGACAGTGGGATTAAGCTTCTTAGAAGACATTTTCGGCTTCACCTGAAAGAAGAAAGAAAAGTCAAGTTTAATAAATGGCTTCACATAACTTTATCAAAATAGTGATAAGCTTAGTAAATGTTAGCAGCACAACTTACCATATTGCCAACGGAAGGCTGGCTTATCTTCGAAGCTGGAGAATCAAAATACTCAGTTAGTTCCAAAATCCCAGCATAAAGTGCAGAAAAGAGCCCGGTTAAAAATCCTACCACAGATAGAGCCAGTTCAATTGCACATTAGAGCCTAAATAATCAGTAATCTCATTGGAGCAAGTAAAAAAAACACAATAGGATAACTCAATAAAAGACAAATAAGAAAATAAGAGACAGAAAAAGGCAAAATTCGTGAAATTAGGATTTATATCTTAAAAGCTTAAGTGCGGTAAACAAACACCCATCAACAGATCAACTATTTTCTTACCTAGGCAAACGAACCAACTTATGCGACAGACAACTGAAATGCTAACTTAAATACTGAGACTTAATGCAAATCTTCAAAACAGTATGACATTTACTTACAACATTCATTAGCAGATTCTTTTTCCCTTGTACTGTTCCCTGAAGTGGAAGACTTGCTGCTTCTTTGTATTGAGGCTCTTATATCACAGAAAAGATCAGCCTCAAGGCTTTCCAGTGTCAAATTGTCACTCTGAAATGTGCTGATCGAATCAGTGGATTTACTTAACTCCTCTTGGATTCCAGGCAACAGATGATCCTGATTTGGACCAGTCTCAGCTCCTTCCATTATGTTGGACAGCTCTTCAGCGTCAAGAACTCCTGCAAAAGTATCACACAGAAAGCAACAGGTGATTTGAGTGTAAGATATAAGTCAGCAAGTACAAAGATCCCACACAAACCATATCATTTATGAACATACCAGCACTAGTGAAAAAAGCACTATCCCAAGCCAAACTTTTGCGCAGGTTACACTTGCCATGTTTTCTAGGCCTTTGAACTGCCAAAAAATCAGATGGATTCTCCACATGGGCCGCTTGAGTAAAAAAGGCACCTTGATTGTCTGCTGCGTTGCATTCTGTCCAACAAACAAGAAGCTTTTGTCAGAATCCATGATGACAATGAACTATGTCACTAGAAGTGCCAGCACCCACAATATTGGACTGCAAGCACCACGTTTCAGAGAGTCATAAAATATAATTTCCTTATATCAACCACTTAAGTTCGAGTATAGTTAAACTGAATTTCTGACTCAAAAGTATAAAGACATAACATAGTGTAGGCAAAATGGGCAATGAACCAAGTGTATACTAGTCTAGCCTAGTCTACTATTACCACATCTCGAAATGTTCCATATATTGTCCCAGACTTTCTAAGAAATAAAATTGTCCCACACCTCTTCCATATAGTTTTCCTATGTGCTCACTACACACAGCTTTCTGGGTGAATTTGTATCCTTCAAACAATCAACGGAAGTTTTACCACCCCGTAAGTTCAAAACCAACGGCAGGATGAGTAGACATCTCACTGACATCGATTGAGAATTAAACATTACAACTTCTCAATAACCATGGAAACAAATCGAGTTGTTTTCCTAAAGTGATATTCTTCTATCTTCTACTAGCAGGGAACGGAACATACATAGTAGTTGACAAAATCGCCCAGAAGCACACAATGTGTACAGCTCCTGTTAGAACTGTCTCTCAAACTTAGCACAATTAAAAAGCAACTCATACTAAGGCCAGTACCGCGTTACTAGACCTAATAAGACTTTTTCCGACTTCACAAGCTCCACGACAAGTGACGATACATCCAAATTTTAGGTCACAACCATCATCATCAGCTATCAACAACAACAACAACAACAACAGATGCAACAAAAACTAGCAGTCTAGAAGTCAAAATGAAGACACCCTCACCCTCACCCTTACTTCTCAACGACACAATCTACGTCGAAAAATTAAGCACGATACTTAACTATCCATCATCGCAATCGCATTGCCGTCTCCCAATTCACACTGATCAATCAAATAACTTTCCTAACAATTTAAAATTTCCATTGACCTAATAAAATAAAAATGAAACTGAGCCACATTTCACACACTAAATCACTCGCATAAACATCAATTGCTTATCGTTTACGCCTCAAAATCTCGATTTAACACTTACATTTTACAGCAATTAGGGTTACACATAAAAAAACATTAGAATTTAAACTTCATATTTTAAAAAAAAAAAGAAATCAATAATAGTGATTGAGCTATAATTTCAACGAATTCAAGTAATAAAAATCAATTAAATTGAAAAAATCGGCAATAAAAGATGAGAAAAGGGGGGAAAATTATGACCTGAAGAAGAAGATAAGAGGAAATCATCGTCGGAAGCGGAAGCGTCGATGAGAGAGAAACCATTGGTGTCGGCGTCGAGTTGAGATGAATCTAGATCGTCCATTTCAATCTTGATTGTTTGATTAGCAGATCGTATTAATGGCGAAGATTGTGTGTTTTAACTTTGATTTGATATCACTCCCAAAATTGCGACAGTTTTTCTGGGAGATGAAATGAAATGAAGTGTGTGAGAGAAGATACTATAGAGAGAAAGAGAGTGGGGGGGCACAGAGAAGCGGTAAAGGTGAAAGTTTTTGAACTTGAATGCTCTTGTGGTTTTAATATTTTAATATGTGGATTGTGGACTTGTTGGATGTCGTTCACAGAATATACCACTACTTCGTAAGTCCGATTAGCTGACTTAGCCCCTGTTTGATAGGGTTTATTTGCATTAGTATATCATTTCAAAATCATTCAAATTAGATTTGAGTCATTTAAATCAGATCAGATCAGATCATATCAATGTATTTGGTCCATAATTGATACTAATTCGTTGAAATTCAATCAAAATTTCAATACATTCAGATCAGATCAGTGCAGAGATCAGAATCGTTCAGATCAGATCATATCAGTTCAAAAATATGTAGTCTTATCAAACGGGGCCTTATAACTTATAAGTTGGGTAACATAGAAATAGACACGGATTTCGAAACTGGTACGAGACGGACACATGATACGACGGTTTAGGGCCAAGGACACGTTTAATTCAAATATTTAAAATAAATATTTTTATAAATAAGTTATTACATTAAACGTTCTAAGAAACATAGAAAACACAATTCATTTTTGACGATAAATACTCTTCCAACTTACACTCACCTATTAATTTCTGAGAGTATCAAGGTTGGCATAATGGTTAAAAACCCAACCTATGTGGGGTTGTCTCGAGTTCAAATCCTTATACCCCTACGGCCCTACCATCGCAACACTAGTTGCTTCTTTGTAAGAAAAAAACAAAATCATTTTAATTTCTGATTCTTGAAGTGTCTTGAAGGTGTCTAGTTAAGAGTGTCAACACTAACAAAATACGAAGTATTAACTAAATAATGGACATCGATTTCGAAGTTTTGCACTCATATTGTCTTATGTCGTGTCAGTGTCGAACACGGATGCGGTAAATCATAAAAGTGTACTTCTACCTAGGTTATGGGTTAGTCTCACAAGTCACAATGTAGTCATGCCGATTGCGTATGAGGAAAAAAAAAATATGATATGTTGAAAATGACCCTTTTACTCCATCTGTCTCCCTTTAAACACCCCACATCCTTTTTCACAACGATTAAGGAGGGTGATTTGTTTGTTATTGTTGGAGATAGTGAGTGCTTTGTTTATTATTGTCTAAGACAATGTGAGCTTTGTTTATTGTTTTTTTTTTTTTTAGATAATGGGGTGTGGAAATGAGGAGAAAGAGTGTAAAAACTTACCCCATTTATAAATTTAGTAGTGGGGTGTTTAAAAAAAAGATACCCCGATAAGGAAAACGGGGTGTTTAAAGGAAGACGGAGGGAGTATATGATTTCGCCTCTCCAAAGCACCTAATTAAATAGGGCCAAGGTGTACTCTCAGTTTCTACTTGATGATATGTTTGTTCTATAATGTTTCGTTACGATAGTTGTCTTCATGTAGACGACTTATGATACCCCTCAAGAAATTAGCACTTAACCGTGGAAGAGACTTCACTCGTCTAGAAATAACCCTTATAACATGTACTCACTCTTCAGGCCAACATGTGTTCTTTTGTCGCATTTAGACCTCGATTACACATGCGCACCCTTATAAACTTCCCTAGATTGAGGTATTTTGGGGTGCAAGGAAGGGTTTGTACTCGAGTTCTTATATTGTCTAGAATTGAGAGAGTAGAAATGAGTTTTATAGTTGAAATCAGCACAACTAGACTACTAGAGTTAGTTTGTAAGGTTCTTCTATTTCCTGGGTTAAGAATTTTTTTTTTTTTTTTGAGGTAAACTAACTTTATAAATAATTTACGCGACCCCGGCTACAAAGTCCGAGGCCGCCAAATCAAGAACATCACTAGGCCCAGTGTCTACCCACACTCGAGTCGAGTATTCCACTGGTTGCGTATGCGCCATTACATGTGTGAGTTTATTCCCATTCCTACGGACATGAGAAAACAAACAAGATTTAAATATACGAGAAAAGTGAAAAACATCTCTAGCAATGAGTCCAAAATAACTAGATGAGAAAGAACTAGTCCTAAGAGCCGAAATGAGTTGTAAAGAGTCGGATTCCAAGACAACATCCTCCCCCCCGGTTGCCAAGCCATCGGGAGCCCAAATAGCGCCGTCTTCGCCTCCACCACACACGGCTCCCAACGCTCTTGTACCTGCCTACACGCTACACACCCCACCTCGCCATTACCGTCCCTAATCATCACACCCAATCCCGAGCCCCGTGCTCCCAATATAGCCCCTTCAACGTTGATCTTCATACGGGCCCTTTCCGGCGGTCGTCAGCTATCCTCTCCGCAACAGGCACCTTGTCTTCCTTCATCCCTCGTCACGCGTCCACCGCCTCCGCATAAGATTGATAAACGCTCAAAGCTCGCCCCTTTATTGTATCTATGTCCACCATATCACCCCCATGGACGCCTTCATTCCTTGCATTCCAAATCGCCCACGCCAAAACAACCATTTTCTCAATCCCTATCTCAAACTCACCCTCGGAAACCATCTCTAACCACCTTCCCAACAGCTCCATACCTGATCGGCATCCACTCCACAGCTCCGCATCAGCCCCCATCTCCTCCCAAACTCTTAAAATCGCCGGGCCCAGGGTAATAGCGTGCACGTCGTCCTCCCCTGCCATCTCGCACCGTGGACACATAATGTCCGCCTCCACTATTCGCCTGTGGATGTTTACTTTTGAAGGTAACGCAACCCCTGCTAAACCGCCAGGCGAATGACCTGACTTTCGGTGGAACGTCCATCTTCCACAACCGCGACCAAAATTTATCCCCACATCCACCCGAGCTGCTTCCATCCCCGCCGCCGTAAGCGTGAACATGTTTCGAGCAAAGTGATATCCGGTCTTAACCGAATATTCACCTTTATCATTATAGTGCCAAACCAACTCATCTGGGCATTCCTCGGCTGCAATCGCGATGCCGAGGACCTCCACTGCCCCTAAAGGTAGCAACAGACTCCTCACTAATTCAACCTTCCAACACTGACGCTCCTCGTCAATCCACTCCTCAACTAGCACATCACTATAACCCTCCCTAGGGGAGATGATCCTGAAAGATGGACCCTTCCTCGTCCACCTATCACTCCACACTCTAACACTCCATTGTTGATTCTCCATCGGCACCCCTCAAGTAAAAATGACTTAGCATTCACAGTGCTACGCCACACGAAACTGGGTTGGTACCCAACCGAGGCATCCAAGAAAGAGCATCTCGCAAAGTATCGAGCTCTCAAGACACGGCTCGCCAGCTTCTCCAGACATTTTAGCACCCTTCACGCTTGTTTCATCAACATGGCATCGTTAAACGCTTGGAGATGACGAAAACTCATCCCCCATTCACTCTTCGCACAACAGAGTTTATTCTACGACACCTAGTGCATCTTCAGCTCTCCCTCCTTCGCCCCCACCAAAATCGAGCAAGAAGCGAATTGATTTCGTTGCAGAGACTTGACAGAATTTTAAAAAGCCCCATATGATAGGTAGGGATCGCTTGGGCCACGGCCTTAATGAGAATTTCTCTACCTGCAAAGGACACTAATCTTTGTTTCCATCCCTTCAATTTCTTTCAAACCCGCTCCTTGATCGAATTGAAAGCTAGTCGCTTATTTTGGCCTACAGCCCCCGGCAGCCCCATGTATTTGTAGTGCTCCTCCACTCGTTTAGCTTCAAGTATTCCTGCCATCCTTACCCGAACCTCCTCCTCCACATTACTGCTAAAGTTAACCTCCGATTTTTGGAGGTTAACCCTCTGTCTCGATGTCATCTCGTACTTCTCAATTAACCCCGTCACACACCTCATGTCATCCTCACTGCTCACAAAAAATAATACTATCATCCGCGAAGAGCAAGTGTGAAATCGTAGGTGCGCTTCTACATATACGAACCCCATACAGCGCCTTCCTCCCAATAGTTTTAGCGATCAATCCCGATAAAGCCTCAGCACAAAGGATAAAAAGATACGAGGAAATCGGGTCCCCCACGCGAAGCCCTCGTTGTGGTCTAAAGGTCGTAGAAGGTACGCCATTGAAAAGGACAGCCGATTCTACCGTCGAGAGACACCTAAGAACCATCGCCCTCTATTTAGCATTAAACCCCATCTTCACCATCGCTTCCCGGAGAAGCTCCCACTCCACCTATCATACTCCTTGCTCATATCCAACTTATACCCCACATATCCCAGCCCCCTCTAGATTGTGTCCTCATGAAGTGGAAAATCTCAAAAGCGATCAAAGGATTATCAGTAATCAAATGCCCCGGAGTGAAAGCGCTTTAGGAGTCGGACACAATAGCTGGTTGGAAGACCTTAAGTCTGTTAGCCATAACTTTCGACGCCATCTTATAAATGACATTACAGAGACTTGTAGGCCTGAACTCCGACATACGAGCAGGTTTGTTGACTTTCGGAATGAGCACAATGTTGGTTTTATTAATCTCCAACATCGGGCAGTTCCCCTCCACAATCGCGGCCACGTATCGACTCACATCGTCACCCACAATACCCTAAAGTTTTTGGTATAAATACGCATTAAAACTATCTGGTCCAGGAGCCTTGCTTGGACCCATTTGTTTCAAAGCTTCCCACACCTCCTCCTTAGTAACCGGTGTTGTAAGGTTGTCGTTCATCGCCTCCGTCACCCTCCTTTCCACCCCCTCCAGCACATCCCCCACCCCGCTGATCTCCGATGGTGAGAAGAGATCAGTAAAGTAACTGACAACCACCCTACTCACATTATCGGCCCCCTCTACCGACTCCCCGCTCTCGTCCCTAATTCTCGTGATCTCATTTCTTCTCTGGCGCAGCGAGGCTTTAAGATAAACTTGGTATTTCGATCCCCCTCAACGAAATTTTGGACCCTCAAACGTTGCCGCCAATAAATCTCCTCCTTCACCATAAGCTCATCCTTCTTCTCGCACACCCTCCTCCTCTCCTCCACAACCTCTACAGTCGGCCTACACCCATTAAGGGCCGCCATCCGTTGCCGTTGCTCCTCCAAATGTCTCCCAGTATCACCAAACTCTGTCTTACTCCAACCCCACAATTCCGAGCTAACCTTCTTGACTTTGACCAAAAATTTCGCAGCATTCTCGAGCTCGCTACCCCTACCCCAAGCCTCCTCCACGATCTCCAAACATCGCGGTGAAGTCAGCCACGCACAAGTCTTCAAACCGAAACTGTCTCCTCTTGCGCGCCTCACCAACAAACTGTTTAAGCGTAATTCGCTTATTTCTTGATTTATGATTTAATAATTCGCTTATTTCTTGATTTTATGTTTGATTAATTCATGTTTCTTTTATTTGTGTTTTCTCATTAATTATGTTTAATTCATGTTTTCCTGATTAGTTTCTGCTTAATTCAGAGTTTCTGCATGATAAACCCAATTTCTTGATTTGTAATTCGTTTATTTCTTGTTTTTTTTTGTTTTCTTCATAAATTGATATTTCTTGATGAAGTTTCCGTTTCATAATGCACTAAACCCTAATTATCTTTGAGTTTCATTGTGAATTTTTTCAGGCTGCATATTCCGAGTAAGGTTTACTTCAGACGTTGATGAGAAACAGTGCCCAAGCGGCAGTTCAGGACCGGGATGGTCTTGTGAACCAGCCTAATCAATTGTTACACGCGGTAAATAACGTAACGCAGCTGGAACGGCTAATCAGAACTTCGAATAAACCCAGGCAAGACTCGAGACAGCTACTTCGCTCAACGAGCAAATCGCAAGGTTAGACGCTAGCAACTTTAGGATGTTACACGTAGAGGCGCAGCTGAAACAACAAATTACCTACGCGCCAGAGCTTGTGGTTGACTATGTTGCGGCAACAAATATCTTGAACAACTTGAGGATTAATCGTAGTTGGACCGGAAGATGTCTTATCCCTGAGGCGCTAAATGCGCTGCTTTGAGAAAAAATTTGGGGATTATAGGAAACATGGATCGTGCAGATTTCGTTGACCTTAATATCTGATTTGCAGTCAGTAAATAATTGAATGTAAGGATTATCGTGCAGTAGTAGCTATTCACGAAGATCCAAGCCTTGTGGATGTAGTTGATCACTGTTTGAAACATTTTTATTACAAGATGTTACATAACTCCCTGCTCTATTGTGTTTGTTTGTGTTGTCTATAACAGTATGTAGTTCTTTTAATTAGTGTCAATGATTTATTGGTCATGTTTTTGCTGTATAGTAACCTTTTACCACTAATCCTATTTTTCTCCGTACGGAAAATGGAAAGAAATTAATAATATCATTAATGGAAACCATTTATCGCTACGCAACGTACATATATGTCATGTAACGTTATGTGTATGAATTTGATTCATTAAGAGTAACATGATTTAACGAGGTTCAAAACTAGTAAAAATCTACTTGTTTTCACTAATTACTAAAGCATGATTTCCTTTCACATGATTGCTATGATCTTCATTGTACATAACTTTTAGGGTAGAGCTTTGAAATAATATTGATGCACTTGTAAATACATGTGTATATGGTTTATTTTAGATGTTTTTTGGATATTGTTTTGCTAGAAGGGCGTTTGTGTTTTGCTTGAAATCATCCTATTCTATAAGGATTGTGATATGTTTTTGACTGGTTTGAGGTGATTTGATATATAGATACGAGTGGATGCATGTGCATATGGTTTGTTTTCTTTTAAAAATGAGTTGTATATTGATATGAAAGTTTTTTGTTTGATTTTGACATATGGTGTGTTACAGATGGTGGTAAAGAACGAACTTTGTGTCCCCTGTGTTCCTGAAAAAGAAAGGCCATTCGCGGAGGGTGGATTGGTGAACCATTACAATGGTGTACACAAGAAGAAGAGGGGTTATCATATGTGCCGTCGTTGCTGGACGGTTGACTAGGGGTCTGCTGATACGCATGTGTGTAGGCGTGCAAACCGGGCTCCTGTCGGCTTTTAGGAAATTGTTGGCTTGTCAGTACGTTTGATTAAATTCTTTTGTGTATAAGACCGTCTCATACTCGAATTTGCAATTAATTTTAGGTGGTTCACTTTGCGTATGCATATGATAGATCCCCGACTTAATTCAGACCAGAGACGCAATGATGACATGAACGTAATGGATTGTTACACCACGTCAATACCGTGGCGGGGACAACCAATAAAGATTTTGCTAATACTGAAAAACGACTTAAAACCGCTGAAGCGCTTGATGCTCAAATTTCACGGCTAAACTAGAAGATTTATTCGGTAGCACAGCTCGAGGGACGAGTAACTTACCTAGGGATCTTTATTCTGATTCTTACAAATGATGCATTGATCACGAGACGCAATGAGTTGCTTCATCATGTCAATACAGTTGCAGACAGTGCTAACCAGGATTACGATGACACTAAAGAAAAGCTACTCTCTGCCGGTGCCCTTAATTCAAAAATCGCACGTCTAAATGAGCAGATTGCTGAATTAGCACTTCCTGGGGCACTTACACTACCAACCATTGGACTAGTTTGATTTTTTCCAAATGCGTTTGTTACAGTTTTCACTTAATACCCGTCTTTCTACGAACTAAACAAAGATGTATTGAACTAGCATTCATTAGATAGTTTTTAGTCTTTTTATGAATGTCCAAGTAATTATCGCCTCAATCAAACAATCTAAAAAAAAAACCCTAACCTCTCTCTAAAATTCCTCCTCTTAGCACCTCTCCTATTTGATTAGTTTGGGGCTGCCAATCTGCCTTCGGATCCTTTACCCATTGGTAAGCCCCTAGTTATCGAATTGTTGATCTATAGGTTTTATTTAGGTTTTGTAGAATAAAATTTCACCATTGATTGATTTCATTCGGTCTTTTTTTGGCTCCATTGTGACTCCTTTGTGAGGTTTTTTTGGCTCCATTGTGAGATCCTTGCGACTCCTTTGTGAGATAATTTGACTCCATTGTGAAACCCTTTTGGGCTCCTTTGTGAGGTTCTGTTGACTTCGTTGTGAGGTCTTATTGGCTACTTCGTGAGGTTGATCTATTGATCAGTGGTGTTTTTCCCTATTTGTCCAAGACGGAAATTGTTTGCAGATCGGTAATCCTCAATGAATTCAGCATCAAATATCGTTAACTACGTCAATTGCCTTTTCTTTGTGGAGTTACATAGATCTCTACTGCCGATGAAAGACGCAACGATGTCGACATGCGAGAGATCAATTTTGTTAATTAGCGAAGGATTGTGTCAGTTGGGTCTTTTTGATGATATTTGTATCGTTACAATTCTTGATGTAAGTGTCGTTTGGCAACGATATTAATGAAATTCCGTTTTATTTCAAAAAAGAAAAAAAAAAGCAATTATCGCAACTCGCAAGTAAATGACTCCCGATTACTCAGCTCGCTCGTTTTCTCGTTTCTTTTATGGTTGTATAGAGAGGAGTGATACAAACTACTAGGGTTTTTCCTTTTCTTTTGTTTTTTCATCATGGATGGCTATGACTTGCGATATAGGTGGCCACTGGCTTGTGAAGTGCAAGAAGCATAATCGCGATCGTGTAGATTTGGATCTGATAAGTAAGTTGCCTAATGACATTCCACTTTATTTATTATCTTCTCTCTTAGATTTGAAAACCATAGGAAGAACGAACCTGTTGTCTAAACAGTGGAGGAATTTGTGGACTAATTTTACACGATTTAGATGATCGCTGAATGCGGCAAGTATCGATTTGGGTCAATTTGGATCAAATCAGTTTGTGGACCAATTTATCAAATGTTGAAGAGATAACTTTCGGATTAAGGCTTGGTTATTGTTATCGAACAATTTATCAAAATGACCTTTTTAAGAGGTAAAATTTGGAACAATAATTTTGTGGGTTCCTTATCTCAGCTTTTAAAGTGGACCTTTTAAAGTTTCCGACATTCCTTTATACTCCTAAAATGAAATTTTCCGGACAATAAAGCCAATTTTCGGTCACACCAGAGCATGCGAATTTCTCGTCTTTTTGATCAATTATCTTCTGTTTGTATCGAAAAAAAAAAAAAACCCTGCAAAGTAGACGTGAAGTTGGGAAGCAGACTGTTAACAATGACACCGAACTGTAATATGAAATCGAGGATTAGGATAGCTGGTATTAGGCTATTAGCTACTATAGTGTTGCCACTGTCCTAACTAGTAAATCCAAAGCGACTGGAGGAAGTTAGCGAGTTGTTCATAAACAAGCGAAAACAAAAGCTACACATGCCAAGGGACACTCGAGCAGTTAAAAACGAGATCAAGGAACACTCAAATTTATAGTCCAGGTGACACTCTGGGAAACGATAATCAAGGTAAGATACCAACACTAATCAAGCTCTGCATTCTTCATAAAGCTACCAAGGACACGCATCAACAAAGAACGAAAGTTCACAACTAGCTTCAGGTCCTCTTTTTTTCAATTCAGAGTCTATTTGAAGCAACTACCACAGAAACATGTTGAACCAACACAACAGCAACTCAGCAAGCATTGCTACTGTCCGGCAACTACAACAACAGAAGACATCAATTACGGCTTTTACGCAAGTGTCTCAGCCTGTCATCTGTCTGATTATTCAGTTCTGCACCAGAAATCTCACCCAACACATCGTAACTAGATAGTTTCTAATTGATGAGCATCACGGAATATATAAGAACCAGATACTTGTATATGACAGGCTAAACTGAACATTAGCAATAACTTGGAAGTGTGATCATGAAAAAGAACACAAATTCTGACCAAAGATTTCACAGAAATCTGCACAAGAACTATGAAAATCCCAAAACTAGCTCTCCAATGTGATGTTTATGGATTCCTCAACGATGTTTCAAATTAACAACTATCCTTCTTAACTAAGCGTAAGCTGCAGCCAAAACATCAGGTAGATCAACCTAAATAAGCGAAATCTTGAGCAGTAAAAAGATCTCTGGTGTCAAATACTTACAAGAAGACAGCTATATGACACAAACAGGGGAGAATCAAGCTGCAATGCCTTCCGCAAATGTTCCATCTTTTCTTCTTTTCTTACTCTCAGATGACGAAGCCTTGCGTGGTGAAGGTGCATAATTCAGCTGATAACAAACAAGAGAAGCCCCAAATGTTTCGAACTTTCCTGAACTACTAAAAGCTGTTTCAGCATCTGAACGTCTCTTGAAGACCACCCTAGCACAGTTCTTTTTGGCCAATACTTCAGTTTCTGATTCCTTGAGAGGACCAAAGGCACTGAATATAGTATTTAACTTCTCTTCAGTGGGGATGGAATCCATGTCAGCAAACTTCAAAGTGAGAGCTGTTGTTGTTTCTCCTTGTAGACTATCTTCATTCGATTGTCCACTGTCTGATGCAACATTTTCTGATACACTCTGAGGCTGAGATCCTGACACCGAACCACCTTTTTCCAGTAACGCAGTAAGAAAACCATCTGCCTTCACAAGTTCATGCTCAGCTGGAGCCATCTCCTCATCACTCAAGGAAGTTTGTAGCTCTGGGACTTTGGTGATTTTGCCAGCACAAGAAGCATCCTCTGATCTTTTGATGTCAGGTGTTGTGGTTATATCACAAACAGATCCGTTTATCTTAGAACCCCCTTCAGCCATTTCTTCAGGCTCGGATTCATGTCTTTCCTTAGACTTGCAAACAATATCATAACTTACAGAGTCTCCATGCTTTACAAGGAACTCAATATTCACGACAACCGAATTTCTGAAGTCAGAAAAGAAAGTGATCATAGAAGTCAAGGAGTTGTGTTTGCTCAGAGGATCCACAGCAGCCAAGAGAAACTTCGAGAGAATAGCATCAGAAGAAGAGTTCCTGAAAGGAATAGCTTCACTTTGTCCGCGGCATTGCTTGCTTTTGTCATTGCCCTTGGTAGATTTCCCATGAGATGACACATCCGTCTTTAGTAAAGGAGATGGCTGACTTAGTTGGAGTGCAGCTCTGAGAATGCTTTCTCCAACTCTCAAGCCCAGCTTTGACGTGGTTTGTGGACTGCTTTCCTTTGATTTTGATTCACTGAAAGACAATTTAGCCTTCTTGCGCTCCCGAACAGAAGATGAAATAGACTCCCTGCCTGCTTTTCCTGCACTTTCCTCACGATCTTCTTGTTTGCTCAAGTCTTTCTTGCCCTTCCTCAACATCGGGTCAGACACACGCTTCATTTTCTTGCTTATATTACCATTGTCACCTGACAAGTTCTTCCTTTTGTGGGGCCTCACATCATCTTCTTCCATTTCTTCTTGTGGATTTACAGTTGCATCACTGATCATTTGATGTGTCTCTTCTTTCTCTCTACTGACCGGAGCATCAGCCTCATTGTTCACATACCCTAAGAGTGGTCCAAATTCAGCTAGGTGATAACACCCCTTCCACCTATAAAAAGCTGACATCTGAGCTTGAGCCACAGCCTGCTCCAGTCGGGAATTGTCTTCGACACGAGGCACTTGTGCCAAACGTTTTACATGATCAAGAAATTTCACTGGCTCAAAGCTCGAGGCAATATCTAATCTGTCCCCGCCTTCTCGTATGCTTGACTTTTCTCGTATTCCAGCATTCTCAATTACCTGAGTTTTAATTCTCTTATAAACATCCTCGGCAATGCAATGACAAGATAGCCCAAACTCCACTCGCCTGGCAGCCTCCTCCACAGCACACCTCACAGCATCCTGAAATGCTTCTGCAGTACTCTGTTTTGCCATCTGAGAGAAATTTAGCGCAAACGGCTTTAACTTTGCCTCCTCATTCCAAGCAAAAGATTGATCCCCAAAGTAAGCCACCAAATAACTCTTGGACTTGAAATGTTTCTTAGCCAGTTCAGATGCATCCCCTGCTTCGAATATTTGCGCTGGCCACCAAGGATGGCTCCTCACTTTGCCCCAAACTAAATCAGAGGTACAAAATCGACCTTTCTTTTTGCTCTTTGGAACAGAACCCCTCCCTTCACTAACAGGAGTCACGCCAGTCGCTTTCTTTCTCCCCTTTGCACCCGAACCACTCCCGACAACTAAAACTTCAACTTCACCCTTAGATTCAAAATCACCTCTTCCAGTGACATTAGCACCAATATCCTCTTTATCACCAACAACATCATCAGTTCTACTTCCTACACCCGGCTTTTCCTGATTTTCAACCACACTAGACGTCTCATTCCCCTCGACAACATTACCACTTTCAGCCAGTGAGTCATCAATTCCGACTACCTTCACCTGCGTACTAATACTGTCATTATTTCCCGACTTTGGAAACAATTGCTGTGCAAACGAGTTAAAACTCGCCTTACCCTCACTCACCTGATTATCCACACCTTCTACAATCGTTTCACCGACATTCAAACACTCGGAAACCGCCTTCACACAACTCTCCTCACCACCATTCCCCTTACCCCCCTCTAAACCCGCCCCCGAACCGACATTCTCGACAAAATCAACCTCCATATCCTCATCCCCTTCCTCACCCTCCAAACCCTCCCCCTCAACCCCGTCCACCGGGTCCACAACAGCAGCGTCAGACTCACGCAACGACGCCGCCGAGTCACCGGCTACCCCAACAACGACGTCGTTTGTCAACTCAGGTAGGGTATCTTTCTCCTTAAGATTATCATCATTATTGTTACTATCATTCAATTGGGCGGAATCAACAGTACAAGTATCGGTCGATTGCATGTCGCAAAACCCTAATTAAATCAATTAATACTCGTATAAATATCAACTCTTACAAATTAAATCGAATAAATCATACACAAATCAGATTGAAATAGCAAGAAAAGAGGGGTTAGGGTTTATAATTAAGAAAGTAAGAAGCTTTGGAGGTTTACCTTTGTTGTTGTTGTTGTTGTTGTTGATTGACGAAGAAGTTTCGCAGTTGAGGTGGAAGTGGGAGCGACTTGAATATGCTGAATACTGGATACTCAATAGATTTTATTTTATTAATTAAAGTTGGGATTAAATTGAATTGAATCTTAAAAACGGACACGACACGTTCGCTTCGCATGACACAGACACGCAGTAGTTTTTTTTTTTTTGAAACACAGACACGCAGTAGTTGATACTACTTGACTACTTTTTTTTTTTTTGAAATAATACTACGAGTACTTGACTGCTTGTGTGTATACCTATCATTTGGGGTGTTTTTTTTTTTGACAACAATGAAATATCATAAATAGAAAAAGAGATGTACAAACGAAGGTAAGAAAAATTACAGAGGAAAAACCAACAAAATACACCTAAAAGGGATAAAACAAAGCACATAAGAGGACAACAAAGATTACAGAGTAGAGCAACTAATCCAAAGCAGGAAGGCAGAGTTGAGGATGCCAAAATTCCAGAAAATTACGAGCTTCATCCAGAAAATGCTGACGCAAAATATGAAGAGTCAAGAGACTAAAACGATCATTCCGAAAGCAAATTCCATTTCTATGATGCCAAAGATCTAGGAGAGAGCACAGAAAATGAAACATGATCAGACTGCAGCTACCGAAAGACTTGAGAATTTGCCGAAGAGAAGCGGAAAACCAGACATGAAGAGGCCGAGATAAGCAGAAACGAGGGTGAATAATATCAGCCAACGGTTGAAAGAGCCAGAAACTACGAATCCGAGGACAAGTGAAAAATAAATGAACGGACGTTTCTTCATATGCATTGCAGAAAGAACAACTAGAGCTAATAGGGACACCTTTTCGAGAAAGAGAAAGTCTAACTGGGAGAATGTCATGCATCATTTGGGGTGTTTATGGTAGGCTAATTTGGTCGTTAGGTCTTAACGTGTTAGATGAACCTATTTAGCGGTTTAACATACGTGATTGTGAAAACTTAACCGACTCTGAAAGTCCAACTAACTTGTTGACTGTGAAAATTGTTATCCTCGGACCATTTAAAGGCGGAACTAGATTGAAAGTTAGATAGGGTCGAAACTTATTTATCGGTATTGGGGTGGATCACATAATAGGATTTTACCAATTTTTGACTAGTTTTATAGTAAAAATGCACAAAATATTTCAATCTTTCGTGAGCCTGGGGCGGGCAATAGCTAGGGTAAGCCCCTTGGTGCTTCACCCTTGAAACCAGTAATGTATTAATTAATGCATTAATTTTGACAACACATTATTATAATACCACACGTCCACAGATAATAGCGGTCTAACAGTTAAGGTACTTTAACAATGATACTAGTTAGTAGTTACTATGCAATAGTATACCTTTTGTTTTTTAAATCTTACAAGTTGGCCTAGGTTAAATAGTTGTCCCAAAAATAGGAATGTTAAGCTACATATTTTAATGGTTCGACTAACCTATCCTATTACAGGTTCGGTAAACCTAACCTATATCATTTTTGCAGTTTAGTGTGGTTACCTAACAGGCTAACACTATATGTTGGGTTTGGATTGTAGGGTGCTGAGTAGGTGCATGAGTCCAACTTCACACTTCGTGTATATGAAGTGTCTTATAAGTTGAAAGGATACCAAAAAAAATATAAATACAATATTTACATAGTTTATTGCGTGTGACTGTGTGAGTCACGGATTTGTTAGGGTGTAATCAAACAAAGTTTAAAGTGTCTATTTGATACAAGTCTAAAGGTAAACTTGGAAAAATTTGTTAGAAAGTTGTTAGAAGTTTATCAGAAGTTTGTTAGGTGGATAGAGCTGGTCATTTTTGTTGACAATGACAGCTAACCAATTCAAAATGTGTATTTATAGACTGATTATATTCATTTCTCAAACGATCGATAATACATTACTAATTTTCAGTTACAAGATGGTCGAGCTTTGCTCCCAATCTTCCCATATACTCATCCTTCAATCTTCGTTGATACAAGTTTTTACGGTGAGATACCTAACTCATTGTAACATATTTACTACTAGTAAATTATACAATCAAGAGTTTAACCCGACATGACCTAATCAAAATTGCGCAAAATCGTAGCATGAAATATCCAAACAAAAATGAGGCAATCAGACCAACCACCCCAGTCGTGAACTACTAACCGATAAGACCAAGTCACGACTCACGGCTCACTCAAACCCGAACTGACTCGACCCGAACCGACTCATTTACCCATTTTCCAGTTTCCTCCCCTCCTTGTTCTCTTTTTCCCGCCAGACAGCAGGAGAGCATTCTAGAGTTGCTAAGTGCTAATCACCGAATCCGAGGTCGGAGAAAAAGAGAGACGGCGGAAATGAGCGGCGGCGGAGAAAGCGTAATGATGAAGATGCGGCAAAGACCTTCAACTTCAACGGCAATGGAAACTAATTACTGTGATCTCAGTGAAATATGGCCGAATTACTTCCCTCAAATTGAACTCTCTTACCAGGATTGGCGATACCTTCTCATCTCTAAGCTCGTCTGCTTCTTCGCTACGCCTCGCGGCCAACTCGTCGTTTCTCAGGTCCTTTCCATTTCTTCTGACCTAATTTCTCCAATTTTCCGCCCAATTTTTTCTCAATTATGTCAAATTTTCACTTGTAATGGTTAGGTTTATCAAGCTTTACTGATAATTTTCCCTAATTCCGCAATGTTTTCGACATGCGATTGTTATTGAATTGTTTGCTCGTGTCGGAATCTTCGATAAATGTTGATGAATTGATTGAATTATTGTTTATTTTAGTTCGACATTAGGCTGTTTAGTTCAGTGTTTAAAATTGGGCAGACATTTCGCTACTACTATGTCATGGCGCTGGATAATCGCATTTTCGCTGTGGCGAGGACCATTGGTTAAGTGCATGTCAAAGGATACGAGGCGTTGAGATACTTGTGATGGTTAAGAGTTGGACTGATGTTTGTTGAAGAAGCAACTTCCAGTAGGAAGTGGAATTTGCTCTAAAGATCTTCTTGTGTAATTTTGTATCATGTGTTGCTAGTTAAGAAGCTAAGTTACGGGTAGTAAGACTTGCGAGTGTACAATGTCGGTTTTTATTTTTGTTAAGGAGCCAAAGAGTTTCTATTCTTTGTCTTTGGAATGTATTGGAGGAAAGCAAAATGACTGAGCAAACTTTGTGTACTTTGTATTTTGCGAAGTAGGAGTCAGTTGATGCAAGTTTCATTACGGGTTATTCGACTATATTTTATCCGACCTTTGAACATAGGAGTAAGGTTGGATACAAGAGCCTATGTAAGGCATTGGGTAATGGTGTGGTAGGACTTGGAGCTATGTGGTTATGATAATCTGGAATATATCTCCTTTCAGTTTGTCTTCAATTCCGGTCTTTGTGGGTTCTATCTCAGTATCAAATACTAGCCAAACCTTTTTTATGCCCAAAGTTGAAACTTGGCTTCTTTTTGTGTTTGTGCGATGCAGCTTGATCATTGCCTTGGGTTGATGATTTGTTAATTTATAAATGCATATTCTGAGTGACCGAGTAATTGTTTTGGTTCCAGTCTTACTGACGAGGATTCTGGAGTAATCCATGTGTCTCTAAGTTTTGATGGAGATGTTATGGTAACTCACATAGAAATAATACTGAATTATGCTTATCTATTTTATAAGAATGCGGAATCTTGCGTATTGCTCTGATCTCATACCAGTTTTCAGCTGCTGACTGAGCACTCATTGGAAGATATTTGCCATATTGGAAGTTGTGGCTCTTTGATTAGTTTTAACTTTCTTCTCTTAACCTTTTGTCATCCCATGTTGCCAAAACTTCTTTTGATAGTTTTTGATCAGGAACATGGATATGACATCCCATGTTGCCAAAGTTTCTCTATCATTTGCACCCGCACACACACACACACACACACACACACACACGCACAAATCTGGTTTTTTTTCTCTATGAAACAATATAATACTCAAGCAAATGTACAGGTGAAACATGAAGATGGGGTATTCTCTTTGTCGCTCAATCATCAAGAGTTCAGAAAGATATGTGATCTTGAGTGTTTCTATGTAAATCTTGAAGAATATCCTAAAGAAGCTCTCTTATGCATGGGGATGGCCATTCATAAGGTACAATACACAGTGATCAGAGATTTCTAATCTTATGTGCTTTCACCTCCATTATAATATTAAAGTTATGGAACAACCTCCCCCGAACACAGGTTATGCCCCTCCAGGAGAAAAGCAAGGTGGATACTCATGTGAAAATAAATGTCCGGCTTCATAACTACCCTGAATCTATGATTGCTTTGAAGAACCTTAAAGCAGCCTATATTGGTAAAGTTTAAACAACTACTATAGTTCAATATTTTGTGGAATAGAGCATCTAAATTCAACCTTAGTTTGGCAGTATAAGATCGAGTGAAACTGATAACTTCGTTTCCTGGATTGAGATTGCAGATAGGCTGGTATCTGTTCGTGGCACTGTTGTAAAAGTTAGCACCGTTAGACCACTGGTGATTCAGATGACATTTAAATGCACTCTGTGCGGAGCTGACATAGATCGTTTCTTTCCTGACGGAAAGTACTCTCCCCCTGCTACATGTCTGATGCGTTGCTGCAAAGGCAGAACATTTTCTCCGATGAGATCTACCGCAGTGTCCATTGATTTTCAAAAAATAAGGCAAGCCCCTTCGTCTCTGGAAATAGTAGGAGCATGACTACTTTTTGGATTTCAATAGGAGTATCTGATGACCTTAAATGTGGTTTTATACATTGGTTTCTACTAGAGTGCAGGAGCTTCTGAAGCCCGAAAATCATGAAGAGGGGAGGGTTCCTCGGACAGTGGAATGTGAACTTAGTGAAGATCTTGTTGATGCTTGTATTCCTGGTGATGTGGTGACAGTGATGGGGATTATAAGGCAAATTAATAACTACATGGACCTTGGAGGAGGTATGACCTAATATAAAAGAGTATGTGTGTGTATCTCTTTGCATGATCCCAATTCTTTTCTTTTCTCTCTTCTCGATCCTAGTCGTTTGTTCTTGTAGCTCAAGTACTAATAATAGAGTATAGATGTACATGTTTTTATTTTCCTTTTACAAAGTTCCATTTCTACGGAGCTTTTATTCGAAATTGGTAATTCTTTTATTGCAACTAAAAAAACGCTAACCGTATGAAAAGGGGAAAAAAAACCCTACTTGGTTTTTCTCTTGACGTGTGAGATTTCAGGATGAACATTGAGGTTGTGCCTGCCTTTTATTTGTTTATTATGCAAAGCCCATCCATGTTCAGACTTCAGATATGACCGATAAGCAGGCATGAGTAAATGGCAACACAGATTTTCAGTTTGGGTTTATTGCAGGCTAATATATACCTCCAAGACCATACACGTTTTTAAGCCTTGTTGTTGGTTGCTGTAGTTATCCATGGTCGTCCAGTATCTAAGACACTACATCATCTCTTTACTATTTTGATAATTTCTACCATGAATTTGTTTGCACATGAAGAAGCCTACTTTCTTGTGGTGCGCATCACAGGCAGAATCCAAAGGAGGGTTAAGCTGATTAGATGTATGCATCTTCACAACTGAGCTGGCGACCCTTAATTTATAGGGCATTTTTTTTTACTTGCTTTCACACAACAAATAAGAAGGGATGTACACTCTTTGTCATTAGTGAGTATGAAATGGTTATAGTGGCACTTTTCTACATCTCTGGAGTATTTGTCATTGATTCATTATAGTATATGGTTCGCCTTCTGAAATTTGTTGTGGTGTCTCTTATATACAATAATGTGAGTAATTATTGTTAGAGTCAATTTATAATTCCACATCTTTAGTTAAAGGGATTCGCACAAAGTTGGCTTATAGATGATGCCTCTCTTAGTCTTACCATGTGGACACAGTGGAAGTTATTTTGTAATTATCTTCCAGACCCTTTGCATCATTACCGATATTCGAAACCCACCTTGACTAATTTCCCTCCATTCCATTAGTATGTCAAATACACCAGCTTCACTTGTGCATCAAGTTTCATTTGCTCAAAGATTGGTAGAGGTTGTAAACTTGTTACTGGTAGGTGGCAAGTAATTTGACTTCTATAAAGTCCAATCATGTTGTCAGATTTCATTCTCTGAAAAGTGAGACTAGTTGTTCAATCCTTTTATGCAAAAAAAAAAAAAAAAAAAAATGAAAGCTAATCCATTTTCTTATAAAGGGTGCGAGTTACTGAGGGTAGCCTCATGGCCCTCACCCTGTATTTGCTGGATGGGTGAAGAAAGCGCTTATGAGTTATGAGTTATGACTATGCATATCAAGTGTTTTTAAGTTCATTTTCTAAAAAAAGTTATTTGATATATGAAAGCTCAATGATATGTCTATAGCTTCTTCAGTTGAAAAATTTCAGGTAAATCAAAGAGCAAGTATCAAGGATTGTATTATTTATATCTGGAAGGAGTTTCTGTAACAAATTCCAAATCACAGTCCGTTCCAGAGGATTCCCAATACACAACTGCTGATGCTAGAGCCACTGAAATGTCTGACTTATTTTCCTTCACTCCAAGGGATTTGGAATTCATTGTAAAGTTCACTGAGGAACATGGTCAAGATGTATTCCGACAAATAATTCAGTCGGTTTGTCCATCTATATATGGTCATGAACTTGTTAAGGGTAAATAAGTGCCTGCTCTTTCCTTTTGAAGCTTTTGCCTTTTGTCTTAGAGGAATTGCTTCTGTAAGTTCATTCCTAATGTCTAGAGTAATCGTAATTGCCCCATCATCCTTAACCTAAAATGCTATGACTTTATGGTACATCATTAAAATATAGCCCAAGAGAATATGCCGTAGTTCTTCCAATCTTTAGTACGTCACAAGATTAAACTCATTATACCGTCTTTGCAGCGGGAATAACTCTCTGTCTTTTTGGTGGCGTGAGGAAGCATTCGATGGATCAGAATAAAGTACCCGTCAGAGGAGACCTTCATGTGCTAGTGGTTGGTAAGCTTGTTGTCTTTTCTTACACTTCTCATAAAGATTTGGAGTTCAGGAACTCTCCATTGCTCCACATCTGCTGCAGATATATGCTTTTGCACCATATTTCAAAGCTTCAACTGACTCATAGTAGCGAGACTTTCATATACTCAGGTGATCCTGGATTGGGCAAGAGCCAGTTGCTTCAAGCAGCATCCGCAGTTTCTCCACGTGGTATTTATGTGTGCGGTAATGGTACAACGAATGCTGGCCTTACAGTAGCTGTTGTGAAGGATCGCATGACAAGCGACTACGCTTTTGAGGCTGGTACTGATTCTGTAAGCCACTTTTTCTCTAGAGTTTTCGACCAAGTTTGAAACATTTTCTGAACTGAAAAGTGTTTAGTCATTGCTCCGTACAATTTTTCATTTATTAATAGAGCAGAGTTTATGTGCTGCTATTTCTTCTTGTCACTTGCAATTTCTGGACATTGATACACTGAAGAGTCTATGTTATGACATCTTAGAGAAAGACATCTTTCAAAATCTTAATTAAATAGCATGAAAAAAATCTTTTGGTGCACATGATACTCATCTGTCCCACTAATAGGTAAGTAGCATGGACAAAATCTTTTGGCTGCTTGCAAGTGTTTTCACTTTAACGTTTTTGGAAAAGGAGCCTTAAGCGGTTACACCTATTCGATTATTCTCTTGTTATTGGTTTCTGAATTGTCCAGATTTCCGTTTTGTGGCCTTAAAACTCACATCTTCAGCAAGATATGCGTATGAAGTTATGGTGGGAGTGCTTGAAACAAATCTTTCAAAAACGAGACTATTGTATGTACATTAGTAACAAGCCCCATGCAAGTTATCTCATTCTTATCGTCTCTTACCGTCAATAGAAAGAAATGCTGTTGTGTTTTAGGAGAAGGTAGGCAGGTGAAACTCTGAAAGATAGACTCATCTGTATGTAGACAATCACTTTGTGTTTTTACTCACCACAATTCCAGCTTTTAACTTCAGCTGCTGTTAGACTTCCCTCTTCATCTTGACTCTTCACTTGGATCTAACATGCGACCTTCAGTACTCAAAGCGCTACCGATGGTTCCCTTGTCTTTTTTCCCCCTTTTTTTGGCTCTAGGCGATGGTTCCCTTGTCTCCATTCACTGTTCATCAAGTATCAATTTATCCTAAGCCCACAAAAAGTTCTTCGACCAAAACAATTGTCTATAACCCGACCTAAATTTATCTCAAAATACCTTTTATCAACCCGAACCCAAAAAAGCACCTGAACTGTGATAACCCAAAATGTCTTGATAAGAATGGGTTATTTGGGGGACTTGTCGGGTCTTTGAATATATTAATATCCCAAAAACAAAGAAATCATGTCCTAGTTCGACATTAGCTCAGTCTTCTCATCAAATTTACTCACCTTAGCTCGAATGTGCTACATATTGCTTAATTGGTGGACTGATAATTTATGGAACAGGCCTTGTTCGGGGGCATCTAGATACGACTACTAGTCATGTAGTCATATTATGAAATTGAGTTTTCAGAATTTGTTGTTTAAGCCAAAATGATTATAGTGCCACACTGTATGCCACTTACGTCAAGTCGTCAACTTGAATCTCGTTATGTGCTTCTCATTCGAATCTGCATTTGACATCTAAAATAAGCTTGTCTGAAACTCTGATCTCTTTCCCGTAGGTGCTGTTGTACTTGCAGACCGGGGACTATGTTGCATTGATGAATTTGATAAGATGTCTGCAGAACATCAGGTTCCCCTGATAATTATCCGACCTTTGCTCCTCTTTATCTCCTGCTATTGTGTAGAGATTACTTTGAATCGTAAAAGAGTACTGTAGACCCACGCCCCCTTGAAGACAAAAACTTGCCAAAGCAATTAGAAAAAAATAGGTTTGTTATTTGGCATTCATTCATTTTTTATATACTGTATGAGAAATTCATAAGGTGGTGGGGAGTAAACATCTTCATAAATCTTACCCTTTTTTATTAGCTTCGTCCAAAACAACACACTTTGGATATTAGAAACGATACCTATCTAGGCGTGTTTTAGAAATTATTAAGGGGACTTTTTTGGAATAAAATTCTTCGTATAGAGTACATGAATGACTAGCTATTTGGTGGTGTACTTGGAAGGAAATAAGTCATTGCATCTTTTAGGCCAAATGACCAAATTGGTATATAAAAATACACCCGAATACCAAATTGGTATAAAAAAAAACTTCAAGAGACATATTGGTATAAAAAAATGCCAAGAGAGTCAAATAAGCCTAACTTTTTGTCGGGGTTGAAAAATCGACAAAAATAATTGCGTTTTTTGTTTTCAAAAATATGAAAAAACAGTTTTCTACTATATTTACAAAAATAAGTTGTACCATGAAAAATATTTTAAAATTTAGTATAAAATCATTTTTCTTATTTTTGAAAATGAAAATTAATTTTTTGTGTCGATTTTCCAACTTTGGGTAAAAAATAGGCTTATTTGACTCTTGTTGTTTATTTATATACCAATATGTCTCTTGAAGTTTTTTATATACCAATTTGGTATTCGGGTGTTTTTTTATATACCAATTTGGTCATTTGACCGCATCTTTTATGATATTGATTGGACACACCAGGACATCGAAGTTGTATAGTTGCAGTCAAGTACATTTTCACCGGCACTTGATTTTCCTGCTTTTGTGGAAGCGTTCTCAAGATAGTCTAAGAGCTTCTTTAGCCGTCTTTTGTATATGGGTGTCGCCTCCATGGTGTCTTTTTGAAAATTGGTGTCACCCCCTTGGAGTCCTTTTATGAATATACTAACAACATGTCTTATCCAAAAAAAAGGTACATGGAATGACCATATACTTTTTGTATGTCGAAGGGATTGGAGAATGTCCGAGTGAAGTCTCGTTTAATATCCCTTATCCAACTATATTGACTTGCATGCTTCTGCTCTAATCGGTCACTTTTTTTTTTCCTGTGCTCAGTCTTTGCTAGAAGCCATGGAGCAACAATGTGTCTCCGTTGCAAAGGCGGGACTTGTTGCAAGTTTATCAGCTAGGACTTCTATATTAGCTGCTGCGAACCCAGTTGGCGGTCATTATGAGTAATGTTCATCGTTTCTATACTCATTTTATTTTTCTGTGCTGGACTATTAATTAGCTTGTGTAGACTGTGGACTTATTTTGTCTTGAAATAGTTTTGTTTTAAAGTCAATTCACATGCTATAGATGATGGGTCTCATAATAGATCATTTACAGTTGTCCTCCGAACAGCTGGGAAATACCTGCAATTTTTGTCCACTGAGAGATTCTGAGAGTCTCTTGATAACTTGAGCGACTCAGTATCTCTCGAAAAAAGAAAAGAACTAATAAAAGGATTGTACAGCTGAGTAGGAATCTAGCTTATTCAATCGAGATCTCTCATTTATTTGTTTTTTCAGTCGTGCAAAGACCGTAAATGAAAATTTGAAGATGAGTTCTCCTCTTCTTTCAAGATTCGACTTGGTTTTTATATTGCTGGATAGACCTGATGAACATCTGGATAAACGGCTTTCAGAGCACATTATGGCTGTAAGAACTCATACGACCATCTTTACTTGTGTTTTCTCCTTGTACCTTTATGTGAACATGTAGAGGTGGCAAGCTTTCATCGTCCTCAGCTCTCGTTTATTTGCCTGTTTCTGTAAGGAGGCGACTAATCTGGACATAGTTAAGAGTAGAGGGAGAACTGAGAAGTCATTTGCCTTAGTGAGCAAGGAGCAGTGACAATTCTAACTAGTAGCCTCTCTTGGGGATCTACTTAAAAATTCTAGTAGCGTCATCAGTAAATGAGCTCATATTGAAACAGACACATTTTAAAATGATGGTTTTTGTTCTAGATTTATTTTCTAAAATGATTTAAGTTTGAACTAATGAGTTTCTTGAGCTCCTCAGCAAAATCGCCACGTTGACTGACGATGTTTGCCCTACCTTAGATTCCCTGGTATCCAGAAAAGACCTGAATGTGTTTCTCATGCATGGAGTCATGTTTGGACTCCATAGGAGACATTTCAGGTTGTCTGGTTTTTAATTCCTGTGAATTTCAGTGGACCATGATCATCTGGTACGATAATTCAGTTCTTTATAGGCTTCTCATGTATCACCTGATAAAAAAAGACATTCCAGCGCTCCTATGAAATCTTGCAATTATTTTTGGTTATGCAATCTATTTATTTTAAGAATTAAAAAGGTAGTTTTCCAGTAGCCTCTAAGGGTGCTGCTTAATGTATTATGCACGACTTCTTTATGTCTTGAGTGATCTGTCCCTTATAGTCTCAAGTGATCTTAGTTAACTGTAAAACTTTTGCAATTTTGCTTTGCTTTATGCGTAAAAACTTACAAGAAAGTTTATGTTGACTTTTTTTTTGTCTACTTGTTTTGCAGCTTCATTCTGGTTATGGAGATAATTCCTCCACATTCAAAAAACTTTGTCGAGGCAGTATGTCCCTATTTTTGTGCTTGATAGTTTCTCAAAAACTGTCATGCAACTAAACAAATTTCTATCTGATGCAGCTTCACAAGACATTCAACAAACAGATGTCAGTACAAAAAGCGAGTCCTTGGTTGCAAAATTGAGATTAGATCCAAAGAAAGACAGTGAATTTGTCCCACTTCCTGCTCCTCTCCTTAGGAAGTATATTGCTTATGCGAGGACTTTCGTCTTTCCTCGGTGAGCCAATCACCCTATTATTTTTTTTACGATAAAAGGTACTACTATAAATTTGATGAGAAAGAGATAAAATCGACTCTGCTTGTGCCATAATTTTATCAGGATGTCAAGGTCAGCAGCAGATATTTTGCAGAACTTTTATTTGCGGTTGAGAGATCGTGACACTTCAGCTGATGGTACCCCTATAACTGCAAGGCAGCTAGAAAGTCTAGTCAGGCTGGCAGAGGCTCGTGCCAGGGTAGACTTGAGAGAAGAAATAACTGAACAGGATGCTCTGGTAAGTAGAACAAGAGAGACACATCTTTGAAAATAGTTTGTACTTATTTTTGTTGACCCAAAACTTACGTGGAAATAGCTTGCCAAATAACTCTGAGATGAAATTCACAAACTAACTAAAGACAAATTTGAGTTAACAATCGCCAGTGCTTCGAGTTATTGAAAATTTACACATTTTTACTAATGCACTTGCCATTCCTTAGATCACAAACTTGATGTAGGAATCCTTTTCCAAAGTCGTTCCATGAGATGGTTTCGTAATCGTGCTCTTCAGAAGGGTGATATGCTAAGATGAATAACTCACAGGACTTCCTAAACTTTGCATAATTCGTACTGGCCACAAATTTAGCTGAGAGTGTAAAACTTTGGTTGAAATCGGACTTAGGAATTGTACATTTTCTGGAGGTTGGGAACAGACATGACGTAGAAGCTTGATAACTTTGACAATGTACTTCTGGTGTTCCGCATTAGACATTCCCTTAGCATAAGGAGTTGCGCATGAGTCATGACTTCACGGAGTTGTTCTATTATTTCAAAACTTCTTTGTAGGGATTCTGACATTGTTCTCTTTGTTTCAATGAAATTTGCAGGACGTTGTAGAAATCATGAAAGAATCCCTGTACGATAAGTATGTTGATGAACACGGAGTTATTGATTTTGCTCGTAGTGGAGGAATGAGTCAACAGAAGGAAGCAAAGCGATTCCTTAGTGCCCTGAATAAGCAATCAGAGTTGGACCAGAAAGATTGCTTTTCAATCTCTGTATGCAATTCTGTTTCCAAATCTCTCCGATTACAAAATTTATTTGTTTCTGTACTAAGCAAATCTGAGAGGAACCTGTCTTCTTCGTCTTGTTTTTTGTTGTTGTTGTTTTTTGTTGTTGTTGTTGTTGTTGTTAGTTCTTACTGGTATTGTATGTGTTCTCGATCCAGGAAATATATGGTCTGGCAGATAGAATTGGACTAAGAGTTCCAGACATTGATGTATTTGTGGATAACTTGAATACTGCGGGCTTCCTAATCAAGAAGGGGCCCCGGACATATCAGGTATGTCAAATTCTTCGCCCGATTTGATCTCAGTATGACATTCTTCCCATTTATTTTTGCTCACCGTTCGGAATCTGATGTGATACTTGACTTCCAAAATTCACGTCTTTCTTAGCCTCATATCTTTTTTTTTTTTTGAAATCATTAGCCTCATATCTTTAACCCTCAAGGATTGAATGTCCTATTTAGCAAACTGACTTGGAAGAGTTTTACATTGTGTCATTGTTGCAATCACATGTACTTTGCGTTGATTGTCGATATTACTGCCTTTGATCTGAGCTATTGTTGCGACCACTGTCTAGTCCGGGCGAATCTTAAACCCTTCTTCAATGGTAATGTTTGAAGCAAATTTTAACCCTTTTTACTGCTGGTAGTTTTCATTTTTCAATCTGTGCTTGTAGGTGCTATCATCGGCCTATTCCAGGAGTCAGTCATCAAGGTCCAGAGTTTAGATGGCGAGAGTCTTGGCATTCACTCTCAAGACTGTAGAGCATTGAACTATTGTACATTCGTGACTGACGATTATCTGTCAGTGTCTAAACCAAAAGCAGGCTATAGGACTTCTTAGTAGACTGATACTGACTGTTTTGGGCTTGTACAACAGTTCAACCCCTACAGAAGTTGCGAAATGTACTCAAATTGGTACAGAAGTGTATATCAGTGTTACACCAGATCAAAGTTGCTTCGGCTTTTCTGATACAATGCGCAATTTTTCAGGCAATTTCAGTTTTGGTCATCTTGATCGTAGTATATACCAGCTTTACATGTTCTACACAAAGAAGTACTTGTTTACAAAGTTACTATAGGATACAGAAGTGTGATCTGAGTCTAGTACAAGCTTCCTCGTGGCAGGTCTCTCGTTGCTTTCAGCATCGCTACATACAGTAGTACAATACATTGGCCGATACAGGTACAACAAATGTTCCATTAATCATGTCAGTCACCAGGAACAGTCCATTCACTCCCATAGTACTCGTTGGGCAACCCCAACCAAAACTTGAAAGCCTCTGCAGCTCTCTTCCTCTCGCGTCTCCTGTCTTGCCTGGCTTGGGACGCATGCTTACTCGTAAACATCCTTGAATGCATCTCTACATATATTCTTGTAAACTTCGTTTTATTGGGTGAAATTCCATTCTCTTCCATACAAGCTACGATCTCCAAAGCCTTCCTAAAGAAGGCAGCTCTCACACAAATATCAGCCAATGTATCCAGCAGCCCCTCATCAGGCTTTATAGGAGGCGGCAATGAAGAATCCGTAGCATCTCCTTCGCTCCTTGCAGCACACCTCTCCTTCACCTCAGTCCACAGAAGCAATGCCTCACCCGGCTTCCTAGCTAACGCGATTCCATTAGCAAGGCTTCCGTAAGTAGACACATTAGGGTGAAACCCGAACTCCCTCATCCTCCCAACCACCTTATTCGCCTCCTCAATTAACCCCATCTTACAATACCCTTCAACCAACATATTCCAAGCTACTTGATCAACTTTCACTCTAGGATCCCTCAACATCTCATCAAACACTTTACAAGCCAATTTAGGCTGCCCTGACAAAGCAAACGCCTTCATCAAAGTCGTGTAACTGATCTTAGTCGGGGCAATTCCCCGCGCCCTCATCTCATTGAAATACTCTAGAGCACCTGCACTATCATCCACCAATATACACCCATCAATGAGTGTATTATAAGATACAACATCAGGCACCAACCCCACATCCTCAGTCATCTCCTTCATCAAATTTTTCGCCTTTTCAATCTGCAATTGCTGACAATAACCCTTTAACAGAACATTGTAGGTCACCAAATTAGCAGGAACACCAATCTTCTTCATTTCACCCAAAACCAACCTCGCTCTATCCATAGACCCTGCTTTCACAAGAGCAGATATAACCGTAGTATAAGAAACATGATCAGGGTGACTAGAACTATCCTCCTGATGCCTCATTGCCTCCAACATTCGGACCGTATCAGCAACCCTCCCTGCCTTCATATACCCTTTCATCAACGTCGTATACATCCTAGAATTCGGCTTATGTGTTTTCGGCATCAGCAAATTCCCTGAACTCTCCCTAATCGACCTAGGAATAAGCTTCTCAAATGCATCAATTTCGCGGTAATTATCTCCACTTTCACTTTCCTGATCAACACCACTCGAATTATTCGCGTCCCTTAGCACCTCACAAACATCCCTCCTACCCTCACGCAACGCCTGAACCAACCTCTCTGCGGCCCCTAAATCGCCAAACCCGACATACGCCGCCACAATGGAATGCAATGTAGTAACACAAGGCTCAACATTTCTACTCAACATAAGCTCCAATACACTCACAAGCAAGTCCTTCCTATTAACCCTACCACAAAGCTTGATCATCACGTTATAAGTAAGCGCATCAGGAACAGCTCCGAACTCAGGCATTTCATCAAACACTTGGCAGAACATCCCAACATCCCCTAAATTCGCACATGCATTAAGCGCCCCATTAAACGCCGCCGTATCAGGCCTAGCATTCGCGACCAAGGTATCGTCCTCAACACGACGAACCCGCTTAATCACCGAGTTGAACAACTTCACCGCATTAACCGGCCCGTCGTCGGGGGAAGCGGAAAGCTTGCTGACTACGGCACTCCAAGCTTTGACATGTGGCAAGTAGTTGGACTTCAACATGGACTTGATGATGGAGATAGCGTAAAGAGTATGCCCGAATTTGACGGCGGAGACGGCGAGAAGACCGAGGGAGTTAGAGTCGAGGCGGTGGAGCTGGTTTTCATGGCGGAGGCGCGTGATGATAGACTGAGCGCGTGAGAAAGAGTCAGGGGTATTTTGGTAAGAGAGTTGGGAGACTAAGCGGCTGAGGCAAGTGGGGTCAGGGAGGTTAGGGGTAGTTTGGTAAAAGAGCCAAGCTTGTTCGGTTTTTCTTTGGCGGAGGAGGGTGAGAAGGGTGGGAGGAGAAGAGGGGTGGTTGTTGTTTTGTGGGGTCAGGTCGGTGGTTGACGGGGTGGTGCGGTTAGCGCGGAGGGTTAGAGGTCTGGCGGTGGCGGCGGTGGTAGTGGAGAGTGGTGGTGAGAATAGGGTGAGGAGAGAGAAAGAGGAGGAGGTGAGAGAGAGGAGAGTGGTGGTGGGTGGTGGTGGTGAGAAGGTTGTGTTCATGGTTGGTCCATTTTTGGTGGAAAATGTGGAGATTTTATTGGTAGTATGTATGTTGAATTAGTAAGGGTACATGAAATAAAATGTTGTGGATGTGAATGTGTTACGTTGAGGATATGATGTCCTTTCGAAATGATCCACATTGTTGGTCAAGTACGGGAAACTGACTCGATTTTATGTTTAAAGTGTAGTACTCCATTGATTTCATTTATTTAGAGTTGGATTTATGTTCGATATACATTTAGTTTGATATATTTGTTGCTAGTTTATTGTGATTGGGGAGAGTTTGAGATTGTTCTTAACTAGAGAAATCGACCAATACATTTGTGGATCTGGAGTTGGGTTCGAGTGGAGGGAAAATTTTGGGTCATGACTCGTGAAGTGAACGAATTTAAAGGGTCATTAAACAATGTAATGTCGTGGATATGTACGTCAAAATTGGATCCTTACTAAGTTATTGTTGGTGACTTGCGTAAAGGAGTGTCATTTTAACAAATATTTTGAAAACTTTACCATGCCCTTTTTGTTGCATATGTGTTAAACCACGATCGGGCCTGGGCCGCACCCGGTAGGAGGAGAGAGAGTGCACGTCATAAACCCAAGGAGGTTCCAACCTAAAACCAATTGGCAATAAGTGGAGTAACTCCTTGGTTTATAAACATGTCAACTCTCTCATCTTTTTCCAATGTGGGACACTCACATGTGTCATTCACTTCAACACTCCCCCTCACATGTGAGTTCCCTTTTACTAGCAGACTGGGTTTAGGGGCTAGCCGGGGCTCTTCTAGCTCTCTTCGGCTCCCTTCTTATCTTGCCCATCTGCGCAGACTGGACCTTCACAAGCTCACCGGGGCTCTGCTGGCTCTCTTCGGTAGCATCGCAAACCGGGGCTCTCCTAGCTCTCTTCGGTTGCGTCAACTTGGTCCATCTGCATACCGGCCCAGTTTATCTTCTTGAGTCCCAGGTCTTCAACCATGGGCTCTGATACCATGTTAAACCACGATCGGGCCTGGGCCGCACCCGGTAGGAGGAGAGAGAGTCCACGTCATAAACCCAAGGAGGTTCCAACCTAAAACCAATTGGCAATAAGTGGAGTAACTCCTTGGTTTATAAACATGTCAACTCTCTCATCTTTTTCCAATGTGGGACACTCACATGTGTCATTCACTTCAACAATACGAGAGTCGTTCCCTCTAATAGGTTAGCATTTTTAGCACTCGTCACTCGTAGAGCATACCTTGCGTTTCTTGCCGATTTTGGTACCTACCACAAGCCTACTTAGATTTTTTTTAATTAGAGAAGTTATTTACAGTAAGTCTTGTGTGAGACGGTCTCACACTAACTTATTATGAGACCATCTTTCTTTATATAAATGGTGACCTCTTTTACATTCTTAGTAACCATTTTACTTATTTTAGTGATTGTTATAGTTTAATATAAGATTAGATTACCCCATGTAAAATGAGTAATAGAGTTATTTTAGAAATTATGCCTAATTTTATATGTTGTAACCCTTTTAAATCACAACTTATATGGTTAAATCATAAACTAACATTATCACTAAAAACAAAATAATGGTCACGAACAATGTTAAACGGTTCACTTTTTACACAATTAAATCCGTCTCACAATAAGTTATCGTGAGACCGTCTCATATGAGACTTGTTGAGTTATTTAAACATTGCCCTAATACTTTTGGTTATATAGTTCTGGACAATACACTTGCTTGACTCAAATTTGACACTAAAGTTGTTGTCCTCGCACAGCTTTTGTATAGGAATGTTTGTTTGAACGCTGGTACACTACTAGCATGACGTTTATTAGGATTAAGCCTATGTCCATGCATTCCCATGTGTATAAGTGTATAACCAACACTACGTTAGTAATGTCACCATTTAGAAGTATATAACGTTACTTATTCAATACGAGTACTTCTGTGAGCTTCGATTCTCTATGTTTGATCATCGATAGTTGCCAAGAATCAACGTAGACTTGAACTAATTTAAGCTGGAAAATATTGGCAGCGAAAACTAAGTTACCAAGTACAGATATATCAGGCTGGCAATAAACTTGTGTTGTGTGTTGCCGTAGTAAATGCTAGTGAACACCCTAAACGCTTCTTTCCTCCTAACTGTACGACTCATAAACCAGACTAGTATATACAAACCTGCTCTATACACATTTCGGTTTAGTCGTCACAGAAGCCGATCTCGTGCTGTGAGTTCGGTTCAGAAGTGGCATAACTCGATCTCCTCGTGCTGTGGTATATCCAGTACGATGCTTCCCATGACAAAGCTGTCCTTCGTTCTTCTTATAATGTACACTGCACTAGCTACTCTATCCAACTAACTTTACAGATTCTAGTTTCAGGCATCTGTTCGAACTATGAAAGATGGAAGGAACCTTGTCCTTCACTAATGGCATATAGGAGCTTCTCTTTCATCTTCGCCTGCATACAAATGCCACGAAATGTAAAAATTTATCCGGGTATGTCGTGACAAGCAACAACAGCGCCGGCAGCAAACTAAGGAACAAAAAGGAATGTGACGGAGGCTAACATGAAGTGGAATCAGATGTAAACAAACGTACAAGTATAGAGCATTTCATTGCTATGACATACCTTGGAAGAGTAAGGGGGTAGCTTCAAATAATTAGTACAAGTCATGACACTCGGTAAGTCTGAGTCGACAGAGTCGGTGCTAGAGTGCTGCAGAGAGGCGCAACAGAAAAGTCAAACAACCAGAAATAAACATTTCTAAAGGCCAGCTAATCTGAATCCCGAATCTATTTCTACAGCTTTAGCCACAAAGTGTTGCAGATGTCAGGCTAAACATGGCAGGCTTCTTAATTTCTTCATATATTCACTTCCAAAAACATGATCAATAATAGTTCAGGAACTGCTGCAGAATTATCCAGAACATGAAGCAATAATTATACGAAGGATAGGCGTTAAGAAAACAATTTTCCAAGCACATAATGATACCTTGCGTACAATAGTCAGCTTTGGATAAAGGGCAGCCAAACCACCAGGAGGCAGTCGTGGTGCACCAGTTACGAACTGAAGAAATGCACGTCGCTGCTCATAGTCAAACTCACTGATAACCTCCAGTAACTGAGATACAAAGCATCAACATTAGCTCAAATATCTGGATCTTCTAAAATCTAATACATTAGGCCAAAATTGAAATAATTAAAAGGTGGTGAGACTAACATTGATGATTGGAGGACTGCTGGCAGTGTAACCATGATCGAGTTTAATATGATCAAACAAGTCGTATGACTGTCAAAATAGCCACAGCAAATTTTTAGCAATAAAATAACTAAAGTAATAATTTTTATAAGGACATAATTCACGCACATACCACCCAAGAATCGCGTTCCCCACAGAGTAGACGCTCTAGTTCGTTCTCGGTAAAAAGATGTAGATGTTTATCAGGGATCACCTGAAAGCGAAAGCATATTAAACTGACAAGGACTAAGAAAGGTTCCATAGAGGAAGGTTAAGCAAGCACAAACATATATCGCGGCGTATAAAGGCCACCTGCCATCACAGCCTAAGCTAAATATAACAACGCAGACCTAGGCTATGGCAAGAGGAATAAGTCAATCATTCAAAAGTCAAAAACGCCAGCAAGAAACTAAGCAACATAGAGACAAAGTCTAATTTAAACCTCAAGATTAGGAAAAGGCGTGAGGCTGGTGTTGTAGACTCACTTGAACTCCCAGGCATTCTTATAAGCACCGGAGAGTTGCAATCTAGAAAAGGTCCAGTATTTAACAGCAGGCCTATCCTAAAGCTCAGCCAAAATGACAGATTATCAATCTAAGGTCAAATTACCTTAGGAGACTCATTACTTTGTATGCTAATGGGGTAAGGGCTCTGGATCTTCTAGGGATGATCCCTATAAGTGTTATCAAGCAATGTAAGAAGCAGTAAATGAAAGGCTCTTGTAATGTATGGTATGTCCTTAGTGTGTACTACCATATAAAAGTCACACAATTTTCTCTTAAGGTCGCCAGTGAGTATAGAAGTTACCGAAGCAAAACAATGTCTCATTCAAGAAGAACGAACCCTGAGTCCTTCAAAAGAAACTACTTGAAGTTTCTAGCAGGCCCAATAAAAAATAAATTATGCCTGAAAAAGGATCACATGGATGGAATAATAGAAGCAAACCTGATTCAATCCTGACTTAAACGCTTGCACTTGTCTGTGTATTCCTGAATATAAGGTTGCATCTAACACCATGGAGATATATTCTTCCAAGTTACTACTCGTGACCTAACGGGAAAAATAGCAGTTAAAGACATGCTTCTGAGAATACCTTCTGCTAAGCAATACTGGAAAAGTGGAAAGTAAGTAAAGCCTAACCATTAAACCATCATCCATTCCAGATGCAAGAATGTAATCAGGGTATCCAGGGAGTGTAAAATCAAGACACAGGTCCTCAATAGTTGAATCCCGGAAGCCTAGACAGTCACCGTTGGTTACATCATTCATGCGTCCAAGTTCCAGAACTTTACGTCTATTGATAAGAGCCTTAAACTCTAAAAGTATTCTTCCGAGCTCAGGGTCAAATGTTTGAATATCACAAATAGAAAGCTCCTAACAGAAGAAAAAAGATCAATTAGACTGAGGAGGGAAGAAAGACTGGAAAAGCAAAGCCAAAACATATGATAGTACTGCACTTTGTAAAATTACCTTTCGAAGAATGAGTTTGTAAAATGATTTAGAGAAGGGTATATCCAGAACCCTTCCATCCCGAAGAGCCTTTCCTACAATCTGTCCCAATAGGATAAACCTCTTCATGACATCAGCGAACTGTGTCCCATTTATTTCGCTTGATTTTGGTGACCAGGGGCGTGGGAAAAGTCCTGAACTCCTAGCCTGCTGAGTGTAACTCTTAGTAGGAGACATGTAATCACCTCTCCACATACCCAGGCCAGCCTTTTGAAAGTCATGACTCACTAATGTATAAAATTCTAGAGTAGGACCAAGACCTGTACCAATTTCATCAATATATTCCACCTCAAGAACAACATTTTTACGGGCATAAAGTTCCATCATTTGAGAGGCTGACTCTAAAATTTGGTCTCGACACACCTGGAACTTCTTACGAGGAGGACTACCAGTAGAAGATCTCCTATCTCTTGACACATTTGAATCACTATGGGATGTGTTAGGCAGGACCTGCAATCTACCAAAAGCTGCAAGTTGAAAGTACTTGCATCTAGCCTCAAAGCTGAATAGAAATGGACAGCCCAGCATCAAGTGGTTACACCACAGAGGCATGGCACCAATATGCATAGCTGATGAGTCACGCATCTGCTGCTCTAATTTCTCTGTTAATCTGGAACTCACAAACTCATATTGTGATAGAGTAGGGACCGGTACTTTCAAAGTGTCCAAGTCATCCGCTTTACCATAAGCAAAAGCATTTAATCTTTCATAAGAGAGAAGATGATCTGCAAATCTGTTCATCCTTTCCAAACTTCTAAGGAGATTTAGTATATCACTCAAGGAACTTGAAGGGTCCACTGCAGAACCTAGGGTCTCCATATAAATGCTCGAGAAATTTGGCACGACCTGCTGAAACAGAAAAGCTTCTTCTGATGCACCATTATCAAGCACAATTTCCTGTTCAATATCACTTCTTGCTTCAACATCTGCAACTCTTTTATAAGTTAATGTGTATGTTGTACTCCATAATTTTGCAATATTTTGCCCATGTGGTGACTTCATCTGTCTCTGAAGAATTTCTTGGTATAGGGTGGATGAATATTCTAACGGCCCTCCATCAAGATAAAGCACCAACTTTGAAGAAGCATCCTTGACGCTAAGTGATACTTGACCCTGGCCCTTCTTGCTATTTTCCTCATCACCAGAATGGCAAGTGGAGCCACTAGCTGCACATGAGAACAGAAATATTAGACAGCACTCATCCTATTCATTGAAACTACTATTATAATTATAGCAACAGAAGACACCTTGGCAGCTAAATTAAAAGACAATTTCACTTCCGAACGAAAACTGTAATGTCAGTTATGTGCATCAACACAGCATTTCAAATTGACCACTGAGAATGCCCTAATCTTTGTCCTTTGAAGGTTGCATTTCCAATGAAGCCAAAAGGTTTATAATTCTTGGATCGAGATCCCCAGGGGTTGAAAATTACTCTACATGGTAGAGTTTACTTAAGTTTCCATTTCCGATGGAGCCAAAGACTAATTATTCTTTGGTTTTTGGGATATAATGGAATAAAGCAAAATGGCTCATGAAACTGTCTGTGCTTCTTTTTTTGTGAAGTAGCAGTCAGTCAGTGCGATTCTCGAAGCAATTTTCATTTTGGGTCATCCGTGCGCAGCCTCTCTATGTTTCAATAGGGGTAAGGCTTGCGTGCATCCGACCCCCCCTTACCCCGCCTTATGGCGGGAGCCTTTAAGGCACTGGGGTTAAAGATGTTGTTGTTGGTAGAGTTTACTTAAAAGGGAAAATTAACTCAACCTTGTAGATTATTTCTTGTTCTCAAAATACATTTTTTGATATTTTTCCATTTATAGTAAACTCTACCAACTCCAGGAAGAAATAACTCCAGAGGATCTGAATCAATTATTCTTATACTTTGGAGCATAATGGAATGAAGCAATATGACCCATAAAACTGTCTGTGCATCTAGTATCATGAAATAGCAATCCATCAGTGCGATTCTCAATGCAAACTTCGTTATAAGTCATTTGGAAATAGCTTCTACAACATATGGATAAGGCTGCATTCCTCCGACCTCCCCAGGGAGCTTTTGAGGCACTGGGTAGTGTTATTGCTGTAACATCTGATTTTGAAGCTCAATTTGAAGTTCAAAAGGTTTGGTTTTAGGTAAATACAAGTGGAGAATGGTAGTCGCACAATCAAGTCAAATGAAATATCATTTTGCGTGCACTCACCTGTCAGATTAGTTTTCGTGTCCACAGTAGGCATCTCAACATCAGTGGATCCCTGAAAATACAAACAAGAGAGAGGTTTAGGGCTACAAGAGAAGATGCATGACTTTTAGACAGAAAGAACAATCGCGGTTTAGAAACTTCTTGACTACGACAGTCCCAAACAGGCAATTGATTGGCCACACACAAAAGGCACTCAGTTCTTGTACCTCCGCCTCGGCGCCTCACATGGTTGAATTCGAGCCCACAAAATGGGGGCTTTCAAAGATGCTGTAGCTCAATACCCCCCCCCCCCTTTCGGCGGCTTGGTGCTATCCTAGAGAAATAACACATCTATAAAGAAATTCAATCTTAAACCGTAAGGAATGGTACAAATTAGGAAGCCAAAATGTAGATTGCTATGGTTGACAGAAACTACAACTTGGTAAAAGCTATACCACTCCGTCCCAAATTAAACTTCCCATAGAATAGTGTTATGTGAGGGGATTTCAAACTCAATGGGAAGTTTAATTTGGGACGGAGTGGTACTTATAAGTAAAGGAACTGAACCAAACTTACTGACTGGACTTCCCTAATGACTTCTGATCTTTCAACTACAACTTAGTGAAAGCTATACTTATAGGTACATACACCAGCAGGTAGCAAGTCAATGACCAATTCCAGTCTAGAATTGAGGAAGATAGGAGCAGGCCAGCAGCTGATAAATGAAACAAAGTCGTTGAACTAGTCTAAAGTAAGTTGACAATACTTATTGTTGTTGTTCAGGAAAGTACATTCATACTCCCTCCATTCCCTTGAGTTGTAAAGGTTTGATTTGAGTTATGCTGTATTCAAACCAAACATTCCCAATCCGAAAAAAGGGAGCAAGCACAGCTTAAGAAGGTTTTGTTTGGTGACCAACCTTATATCCTTGTGCAAAGCATGCAATGAAATATAATAGACAAATTCAATCATTAAGGAAACATCCCTTCTGTGGTCAGGCAAATATTTAGAGGAACTTGTAAGGTTATGCCCCACATAAACTATTAAGACATAAAACCATTGACAGAACCGTAAGTTACGTGTTTGGTTGATCGGTTCTTTCACATGATATCAGGACTAAATATACCAAGAGGTCTGACGTTCTAAATCCTGGGAGCCCCCTCCTCTATTAAGTGTACTCCCAGTACCATTTATAAGGAGCTTAAAATATAAAACCAAAGATTGGATCTCAACTATCAACTAGTAACCCCCACGTACAATTATAATATTTCTCAATGTCTTCCATAACTCCTCCTACCTATGAACTTGACAACTACCGTAGCACATAAAGTTAAACATGCAATAGATGAACATATGCTCATATTGCGCTTCTTTCTTATGCTAAATGGACAATAAACAAATAGCTCTACTTATTCATATTTCAAAAGACACAAAATATGACATTTAACAGGGGTGATGATCTATAATTCCTTTTCTCCTTTTTTAGTTTCACTGATAAAATTTCCCAACACAGAGACAATGGCTGAGGCTAACCTGCATATCAGCAGAAGCATTGCACACGCTTTCAGACACAGTATGTTCCAATTGCACACCTTTGCCAGCAGGGCAGGCAGCATCACCCAGATGCTTAGTGGATGCATTTTCAGAAGAAAGAGCATTGGCTTCTGATTCGACCTTTTCTGAGCAAACTTTTGAAATCAAATAGTGTCCAATTTCAAACACCTGGCAAAAAGGATCAACAGTGACAACCTCTGTGCTATAATCATTCAAGTACAACTCTTCTACTCCTCTTACAAAATGGACCCTGAGACACGGATATGTTGTCTGCCGTCCACTAGGTACAGTTGCATAAGAGCCTCTTTGCCTAGCAGTACACCCCACTATGGCAGGAAAAGTTTCCAGAGTTGACAGTGCAATTTGTAATTTCCTCACGAGCAAAGAAATTGTCAAACAGCTTGACGCTGGATCAGGTGAAGACAAAGCTATTCTTGCAAAGGCCTCAAATCTCTTTTGAACACCATATGTTTGGCGGACATCATCACCGGAAACATGATTTTTTCTTAAATACAAACCATTGGACAGGTAGCTCAACAATGCCTTTACAATACCACTTTCAATGAGCTCAAATGTAGATATAGGTTCATTCCCAGTCAGTTGACGTAAAACTTTGTGTAATATATGACACAACTTATCTTCAATGTGAGCACTTGCTTCGCTGCTTGTACATATGCTCAAAAGATCAGTAATTGCTGCTGAAGCATATCTAAGATCCTGAAGAACGACGGTCACCATGCCCTGGGAGCTACATAGTTCTACAGGAAAGTACTTGCTTTTAATTAACTCAGCAGTCTTATGAACGGATTCTTTATCAAGCTTGCATGCTTTAGATTTGGGGGACCTCAACCGCGAGGAACGATACGCATAGCACAAGCACCTTATAGCCTCCTCTCCAGACTCCTTAGTTCTTTCAATGGAGTTAAGCTGTGGAGAAGTGAGCTGGGAGCAGCTCTGGGGCAATAGAAGACCGTCAATAGCAAAGAGAACTCCTTCCTTAACAAAAGCTTGCATCAGAATACTTGAATGTTTCTCCAGGACTATTTTGGATATCTGTAGAGCTAATGACAGGACATGGTGATCATTTCGCATGAATAACCCCGCCAAAAAACTGCCATTCCATCCAAGGAAGACCATTAAACAGTAAACATATAATACAAATTCTACAAAAAACCCACTTACTAATATTGAATGGTAACTTAATATTCAAAAGACTAATCAATTTTCAAAATAGCAATACTGATACTATAAAACTCAAATTTCCCTACCTTGCAATGTTGATGCCATTGAGAATTTCCAGGAGGGACTCCGAATTGCTGTAATAAACTAGTCTGCTGATAATGGAAAGGCACCCATAGCAAACATTTAAGTCAGCACCAGAGTTGACCAACTGCAAAATAAAGTACAAGAGTCAATAGATCACAAAACAAGAAACAAGATAAAAAAGAAGGTTTTCATATAATCAGTTAGGATCCAACCTGCACGAGTGTTGGAAAAATATTCATTCCAAACTTCTGCAATGTATCAGACTGCTCCAACAACAATCTTTCTTTGCTTAACGAGAGGACATCCTTCTTATCTCTGGTTGTTTCAGGAATGAGCTCATGTAGTAACTTTAAAATTTCAACCTAAAAGATTAACAATTCAAGATCAACACTTCAAGATCCTCTCAAATGCAAAGTAAGTTTTAGTTTGCACCAAATCCTAACCGAGATTATGCACAACATGGCAATTATAAATGATATACTTTCTTCAATATGAAAAAAAAGTCACTCAAAAGCCTCATACTCAGATGTAAAAACTCCATATCTCCCTTGCCACTAATCCCTACAATGTAAAAGAGAAAAAAGCTAAAGCTAATCCAGAAGCACTTCTATGACAACATTTACACAAGTGCGAGTTGAATCAACGGACTTCGACTTCACAATGTAAGATGCAGTCGGTTTTATTAGCCACTTTACATTATCCGCGAGATTGACATATTATTTGATACTTTGTCTCCAAAATAGTTCTTTATCCGTTGATGTAAGTCAAGAAACTTTAATGAAATTACAAAAAAAAAAATATATAAATAAATAAATAAATAAAAACGATCCTACAGGCTATTTCAAGCCATGTTTTAGGTTGAACAGTGTACACTGATAGGGAAAAAAAAAACAAAAGACTCAGCAGTTTCTCTCACATGTTTATGTTCAGATTAAAAAACCTAATCCAGCATGTCTTCGAAACTGTTTTAGACATCACTTAGCATTTGACTGCTCACAGCAGCGCAAAGCTTGGTGCTTTTGATGAGCATGTACTCCTCTCATACATGTCAGAAGTTTCATGTGCAATAGAACATAAACTTGAATCATTTCTAGTTAGGAAGCCTCTCAACATATCTTTTAACTTTACAAAGTTCAGATCACTGACGGCAACAACATGACGAAAAAACTTTTTGCGCAAACAGCTAGATTTGGTTTTAATCCAAGAAGCAATCAATAAAAGCTTCCGAAAAAAGATGGAACGGCAAAAAGAAGGTAAACCACACACCTGGTTGCAACTTTTGTCCATAGAACGAGACTCTATACCACCAGAAAATTCAGAGTTGGACAAAGCACCCTTCAAGATGGTGGCAATGTTAAGTTCAAAGAGAGATCTAACAGCATCAACTGATCCAGCCGCAATTTTCGAAATAACCCCAATCAGCCCCTGTATTGCAAAAAAGAGTAAACACGATAATTGGTCACAGTGCCTACTACAACTTGAACGGAAAATTCTGTTAGAGAGCAAAATGACAGAATTGTGTAGGTGCATTAAGATTTTTAAACAAGCTTACAGCATAAATTGGTTGGCTTAAAGTGACTCGACTATTCAAGTCTATGAGATGAGTGACATGACCAATAAGGCCATGATTATATAACTCATTCAACATCTCTGGAGAGCCTTTCACACGATCGGCGATCTTGATCAAGCAAGTGACAACAAGCTCTACAAGCTGCAGAGTCACGGACTAACATGTATTAAAACCAGGAGGCATACAAGTATTTAACACATCAAGTGGATCAGATAAACAAATGTACACAAGTTTCAAAATTAACTGAGAAAGGAGGCATCATGATCTGTCTGAAACCACTGACCTGCTGATCCTCATACTGAAGAAGATTACACAACCTGGGAACGGCCTCGATGACAGATGAAGGGCACTCGGATGGTAGCTTCTTACAAATGTTAACAACAGTGCAAACTGCAGTTCTCTATAAAAGAAACATAAATATTATTGCGCAGCACAATTAAAGCCCTTGGAATGTTAAAAAGGCATTCTAAGGACTCCCTTCCCAAATGTTCCCCATATTATCTGGCAGCATACCTGGACAGTTGTGGAGAAGAAATCTATATAACCTAAAACAGCCATTATTGCCCCAGATTCCAGGCATGGAACAGGGTGATACCGTGAAATTTTTTCCAATGCTTGCAAGCACTACATACAAAACGAGACATAGATTATTCCTGTTCAAAATTACTTGCAAAATAAATCAATAAATTTTACAATAATGGGTCAGCCAAGCAAGAAACACATCATACTTGTTCAGCAACGTCAAGGAACTCGATGATCATCAACCTTTGGCACAAAGCTGGAACTGCTTTATGGCTCACAAGGATGCTGGATGATGGAGGAAAAACATCACATAAATAAGTTAAACCCCTGATCGCCAGAAGCATGATATCAGGATTGGTCTCATGATTTGCCAACTTTACAAGACAAGGAGCTAACTTAGTAGCTAATGCGGCTGATACTGACTCCTCAATAGTAAACGATAAAAGCTCGCACAGTTCACTCAAAGCAGCTAATTGGCCAGAAGGCTCAGCTTCATTACTCAAACTAGATAAAAGATTATTAAACTTCGCACCGTCACCAGAAGCACGACTACGTTGATACTCTTGAAGACTGCTGTATTGATGGTCACCATCGTTCATATCATCAGAATCCGAATTATACGGTGAATCCTGTTCTTCCTCATCCTCAGAATGCTCAGATGCTGAAGCTGATGAAGAAGTTTCCATATCAGCTTCTTGTGCCTCTACCACTGGGACAGCGGGAGTAGCAAGCGTTTCAGGAGCCGTACTCGATGAACTTGGCCTAGACTCGAGAGAACTACAAGTTCGCTTGTCAGCAGGCAATTCCTCAACCAATTCAGGTCGTTTCTGGCCCCTACACTCCATTAAGTTATCCCTCAATTAGGTACTCCTGATTCTACCCTGTATCCACAGATATAATAACATAAATAAAACGAAAGGACTAACAATCCAACCACGTAGTTCCCTCAATTTCGACTCTCATTAACAATGTCGAAACTCAGCAGGGAGAACTATGCCCGCCTAGTGACCCTATCACACTCAACCCCGCACCCGTATGATCACGAAAACACAATTCAACCACCCTTGAATCATAATCAACAACAACAACAACAAATTGAACATCCAGGGAACAATTATAAAAGTAAGAACAACTAAATTATAAACAAAAGAAACGTACTTTACAAGTTTCTTACACTAAATTAGACCACTTTAATTGCAATGATCACAAGCACAACACAGTCAGAAGAAAACCCAGAAAATTCACCTTCCAATCAAATTCATACTATTAACAAAAAACCCACAAACCCTCATCACTACTATGATCAAAATTAAACCCAGAATTATTATAAAAACAATAATAAACCTTGATCAACCCACGTAAGAATTAACAAAAATAAAAGTACCCACCAAAAAAAAAGAGCCCTAAAAATCAGAAATTCATACTATGATTGAACTAAATTAGCATTAAATTAAGCATATGATGATCATATGATAATGTAATAATTGCATAAAATTAATAAAAACTTACTGTATAATCAAAGTTTAATGATGATTAATTCCTTCGAAAAAAAGATGATTTTGGGGAGAACAAAGCGTGCCCTACACAAAAATCTTAAGCAGCAAATTAATTTATACGACGGCTAATATTAGAGATGAATGAATTGGTAAAAAGATTGTTTCTTTTTTTATTTGTTGTGTTATTATTAAGCAGAGTTGAGGTTTTTTTTGTATTTGTATGATGATGATAATGATCAAAGTTTCCAAAAGATTATTATAACTAATGAAGATTTTATAATCCCCTGTTTATAGGATAAAAATATACTAATCATGATAGACTTTCTCTAATTCTCTACTACTGTTTTATGTTTTATGTACTTTGTGGTGCCGGTCCAGGGTAGGCAATTGTGTGTAACTTATTACTAATTTTGGATTACCCAATAGCCCAATATAATTGTCAATTTTCTTTGTGATTAGTTGCCGTTTTCGGATAAAAATAAATAAATAACAATATCGGTGGGTAAATTGCTCGATCTCTTCAAGGGTTGTTTCACGTTTGAATTTTCACATCTCATTCTCCTCCTTTATTAGTTTGGTACATAGAGTAAAACACAAAACGGGACAGGGTATCCCTATACCTTATCGGTTTTTGTCATACTAGTTGTTGTCGTATGAACAAAAACGGAATGTGGTCCAATGATAAAAGCTAAGGGCATGTTCGGTATCGTTTTCTGTTTTCGATTTTCTATGTTTTTGAAAACCAAATTCCCGTTTTGAAAACCAGAAAAGTGGTTTTCAATTGTTAGTTTTCATTTTCTATATGATTATTATGGAAACAAATAAAAAAAACTTTATTTTTAAACTTATTAAACTAAATCTTTTACGCAAAAAAAAAACCAAAAAAATAAAAACGACAGTGATAGCGAACGGGCCCTAACCACTCCAATTTGACAATTTGATATTGCAATCTCATCATAAATTACTTGATGAAAAAATTATTGGCGACAATGGTCATAACAACTTTTTTTTCCAATACTTGGTCAAGCACGCAGCATACACCAACAATCCTGCCCCTTCTCTTCCTCCTCCTTTCCTTCATCTCCTCTTTTAACCCTCGTTTCTCTTTCATCACGGCAACACCCATGCATACGCCTAACCAGCGCAAGCAATCTCGCCACTAGATTAGCCACAAGAGTTAGCACATTTTGTAACTGCATACCCACAAAGTAATTCACTTATGATACAATTTGACATCAACGACGGGAAAGAATACATCTTTTTCAGTAAGCGCACACCCGTTAGAAAGAAATTCAACATGTTAACTTAAAAACCATATACATTTGAGTTGCACTCTAACAAAGTCAATAGGAATATACACTCAATGTAAAGTCTACGAAACACGTGATCCATGCTCTACAAAAGCCAAAGTTGTCTAATCTATAACACTCTCGCCCAATCCAATTGACAAGTATAAGTTCAACAATCAGGGAACACCCACATTTGGCGACCCATCCATCAACACAATGGCGACTTAGCCAAATGTCTCACGGTAACAAACATCTAATCACTTCATTCGTTTATAATAGGTGAACACTTCTAATGAGCACCACTGTAATACCCTAGATTTCAAAGGAAATTCTTAAGAGATTAAGGGCTCATATGAGTGCTTAAAAGATTGGTAGTGCTACTCATACCAACAAAGTCGACATTCCTTTTAGGAAGCCCATGTGATAAGAACTCTATAGTTAAGCCACTTTTTAATTCAGACTATCAAGTAACGCCATATTAAGATTTTATCAAGCTAAATATCTAACTATGTCCAAAGGTTGGGAGTAACTATTTTCGAGCGAGTAAAGATCCCCGCCAATTCTATTAGGAACGGTAAGATCCATTTCCTCTAACAAAAAACAACCACGTGGCTCAAGCAAAAATGAAAAGGGTTGTGATAACAAACCAGAATATTTAGCCTCCCCTTTTCCTCTCCTCAATATTCTTGTACCAACCCCCTCTCACTCATCTCCATCCACGTGGTTCATCCCCAACTCAAAGTACACACTTTATCACCATCTCTCATCGCCGCCGATGAGAGCATGGTGGCGCGGGCTCATATAGAGTGTGGCAAGTGGCTGAGCTACGAGACTTCGCTCTTTTGGCTGTGAGTGTGCCGTGGGAATGTGAGATACATTATGGCCACTGATTAAGAAACTGCACCATTCTTCTAAGAACTGGAGAGGATTCTCGTATACTCATACCCTTCGAGATTCTGAACCAAAAGTTGCTCGAACCCATAACAGGCGTAACCCCAACCCTTGATCCACGTCACAACTCACAAGTCTAGTCTAGATATAATTATGGTTGAGCTAGACCGGTGAGTGTACTACTTACTAATGAGGGAACAAGGGAAAACGGACGGTGTTGATATGATAAAACCAAAAACAAGGCAAGAAAAAACACAACGACAAATCTGAGAGAGTTGAGTTGTGGAGACATTTCTCAAGCGTCGGATCTACACTTTCCCCATTTCTCTCTCTTCATCGCCTGCACTGCAACCAACATCCCCGCGATCTCCTCCAATCTCAACGCCTCTCCTTTTTCCTCCCCATTTTAATCGGTGCTCGGTAAGTATCTTCTCCTTCACTTTTCCCTCCCTCTTTTCTCTCTCTCTCTCTCTCTCTCTCTCCTCCTCTTTCTCTCTCTTCCCCCCCAATTCCCCCACCCCCTCCTCTCCCCCCACCCATGGCCCCCATTTCACACCTAGGGTTTCCAATCGTGCTCCTCACGCTTCCTCATAATAATTTCATCTTGTTTGTGTTGTTTTGTTTGGCGGTGGCAGGTGGTTGATTAGGGATGGCGGAGCAGGGGAGTCCCGGCGGAGGAGGGAGCCATGAGAGCGGCGGCGATCAGAGTCCGAGGTCGTCGAATGTTAGGGAACAAGATAGGTATTTGCCGATTGCGAGTATTAGTAGGATTATGAAGAAAGCTTTGCCTGCTAATGGGAAGATTGCTAAAGACGCTAAAGAAACTGTTCAGGAGTGTGTTTCTGAATTCATTTCCTTCATCACTAGCGAGTACGTTTCTCCCTTTCCGTTTCGCCCGTCTTTGTTTTCGGAGTTTTATCGCTATTGGATGGTTTGTTTGATTGAGTTTGTGTTGTATTAGGGTGTTTTTTTGTTGTTAGGTTGTTTGTTTGAAAGGTTGATACTTTAGCTTGGACTTGGGGTAGCTAGTTGGCGAAAATCGGTCTTAGCTTCATTGAATTTGATGGGTTTTTTCTGCTTGTTTTACATTGATGTGATTCTATTGTGGAGTGTTGTTTGTCTAAAGGTGGATACTTTAACTTCATTGTAAGAAGTTTTTGAAGAATTTCGGCTTGGTTTCTTTAAATTTGATGGAACATCTAGTTTCGTTGTAGTACGATGAATCTAGTGTGTAGCTGTGTTTGGTCTGCCCGAGAATGTATTAAGGTGGAGACTAACTCTATTGTGAACTGTTGTTTGTCTAAAGGTGGATACTTTAACTTCAATGTACGAAGTTTTTACTCCCATGTAAGATGTTTTTGAAGAGTTTCAGCTTGGTTTCTTAAAGTTTCATGGAACATCTAGTATCGTTGGTCTACGATGTATCTAGTGTGTGGTGTGTTTGGTCTGGCTGAAAATGTATAAAGGTGGAGACTTTAGCTTGAATTGTTGAAATAGAGGAAGCTAGATGAAGGTTAAAAGCTCACTAAGATTTGATGCTTTACATATTCATGTTGTGCCAATCTCCTTAGTGGTGGTATTCTGCTATCCTCCGAAATGGAAAAGGTGGGTAATTTGTCTTGAAGATGGATAGGTAGTTGAGGTTCTATATCTCGGTCACTTTGAGATTAGATTTTAGTTTTAATCAGCAACCAGTAGACTTACCACACAGTTTGCATTGGTGTGTTCTGGGTTGTGCAGATTGAATAAAGATTTGATACTGGCTGAGTTTGGGTTGATGTTTATGTCAGGTGTCTTTTCAATGGTTCGTTGCAGGACCTCCCATGTTTGGCCGGGGGGGAGGGTTTTTTTTTTTTTTTTTTTTTTTTTTTTTTTTTTTTCCAATTTTAGTGATTTTGCGTTTTTATTGAATTCAGGAACTTAAATTTCATCTGTATTGGTTTTATTATATCAACCAGTATTCTATATTTAAGGCAGTAATGTTGTTGTATTATGTCTGTTGTGCCAGAATACACAATGGCTTCTCTTAAGTTTAATTGTGAAAAGGTGGTCAAGGTGATTTATCTCAATCTCTATCCAGCAAGACATCTGCTTTGCTTGAAAGTTTATGTCCATTTTATTTCAGTCTCGGTGCTTGAGTTTGATATGCCTATTCCCTGTTGCTACTGTGATACAATTGATGTGAGTGTTTTATTTTTTGTCAATTGCTATTATTGTGAAACCATATTTTTCGAAACTGGCTGCTTGTATATGTGTTTGTTAGAACTACCACCACCGCCGATTGCTAATATGAACAGACTACAGTTATAAGGAACTATATGCACAAAAATAATAGAATGAGAATATACAGGGGAAAGAACCGTAAAAAGGGACAAAGGGAAATTGGGTTTTGGTCAGCAACTCAGTCCTACGGGGAAATGCATATTGTTGTGTTTCTGTTTCTGCTTTCCTTTACGTACCTGAGTGATGGCTGTAGACCTGGTAATGCTAAACTTGGCATAATCACTTGGTATTGGGCAATGTTTACTAACTTTCATTGTAATAGTAACAAGTATAGGATGATTATGCATGAAACATAGCACTTTTCTTACATCCGACCCTCCCTTACCTTGCCATAAGAGGGATATTCTAGGGCCCTCGGGTTATGTTGATATTTATAGTGTATTTTCGACTTGTCATTTCAGATTACAAAAGCTTCATTCACTCATCTCAGTTAGCGCATCATTATCATGATTTTTTTTCCAGCTATTAAAACTCCATCTGCTTACTGTTGGTTTTAGAGCAAGTGACAAGTGTCAGAGGGAGAAGAGAAAGACGATCAATGGAGATGATCTGCTTTGGGCTATGGCTACCTTAGGTTTCGAAGACTATATTGATCCGTTGAAGGTCTACTTGACTCGTTACCGGGAGGTAAAGTGTTCTTTTAGCTCTTGGTTGTGACGTGCTCAATTTGTATTTTCGACTTTTTATTTTGACCTTCCACTCTTTGCAAACCTAACCTAATGATTTTATTTTTTTGACTGTTCGTGGTCTATGGATTTTGCATACTCCTGCAGATGGAGGTGGGTATTACTCTGTACTTGACTCTCTCCATTATCAAATTTCTTGCTATAGTGCATCTTCTATATAATCCTCTTTATTTGGATGTTGGAACTTTAATAGGGTGATACCAAGGGATCTGCCAAGGGAGGAGAAACTTCTGGCAAGAGGGATGCAATGGGTCAGCCAGTTTCAAATGTTCAGGTAAGAACCTTGTGAACATTCTTGTGTGATTCTTTTTCTGAGAATACCGTCTTTTTGCACATGTTTACTATGTTTATCTGTGTCTTTAAGCTAACAAAATTTGCTTTTTCTATTGCTGTTTTGGCTATATGACAGCTTGCTCACCAAGGGTCTTATAATCAAGCTTTGAACTACGGCAACTCTCAGGTACTTTCCATTTTAAAACATTTGGTCTGCTGGTGCAAGCAGCCTTATGTAGCTGTTCCTAGTTTGCATGTCCATATCTTCATCATTGTATCTGCTGCTATGCAACTTTCCGGAAATACAGCTTTTTGAAAGTTTGTTTGATCTTCGATGGGAATTTATTGCTATTAGGATGGTTTGTTTTTGTCTTAGCAAATGTCCACTTCATCGTGATTGATGGTCGAAATGCAAACTGATTTTTCCTATACATCATAGGAAAAGTGCTCCTTGTATGGTATACCTCTCAGTATGCTTTTTATAATAGTTGGTGATGGGCTATGATTCGTTTCCTTTCCTTTTGTACAGTTTGAGATATGGTCATGTATTAGGGACATAGGAGTATTAAGAAGTTGTAGTCTTAAGTGGTAGCGCTAAAAATTTTGATGATGAAATTGGAGGAAATGAGAGGGGATTGTAAAGGAGATAAATGAGGGAAGGGAGGGGTGAAAGGGAGAGAGAGTACTCTTAGGGTAGCGGAACGGTAGAAGGCGGAGAGATTAAAAAAAATGTTTGTTTGGATAACAAATATATAGGGGAGGATTGAGACAGTAGGAGAAACCAACTTCCGACCATCTTTAAGAAGCCATTGCATTTTAAAGTGGAAAAGTTATGGCAGGAAAGCTCCCTCTCTGTAACCAAAAAAAGAAAGCTCCCTCTTTGACATGTGTGATAAACAAAAAGACGTGATGAAAAATTGATAACTTCAAGAGGCAATATAGGACATTAGTAGAGGTTTGTTGAAGGGTGTGATTATTATTGGATTGTCGACTTGCAGTCGTTGTTAAGCACTGACGCAGCAGGTAAAAGAATATTTTGTAGAAGCACTCACGGAACTGGCGAAAGAATATTCTTTTAGAAGCACTCAGTATGTCTTTTGAGTGGGTGAGTGATTAAGTATCTCCAGGAGACCTACGGCTACATGCTTAAAACCTGACATCACCATCCAGGTGGTGCAGGCTGTTGATACAAACCATGATAATACTGTCATGACTACTCTATGGGTTGCTTTCAATAGAGACCATAAACATGGTTTGAGTGGTAGCAATGGAAAGTTTAAGAAAGGTGTTGAAATGGCAAGGTGGTGTGAGGTTTGTTGTTGATCCATTGAATGTCAAGTTGTCAGCCTTAGAGTTTATCTTGAGCTTTTGTCTGGAGAATGTTAAATGTTTGACCCAACCTTGGTGGCGGAGTGTCTTTAACATTAGAGGTGCCATGATTGTGCTATTGTATTGTTAAGGGGAACATTTCTATGTGATGAGGTAATGGTTGTAACTTGTAAGGGGGTGAGGTTGGTGGTTGATGAATGATGTGCCTCTTCAATTTACCCTTCGTATGGAGGGTTACTAGTGCTCTTACATTGCCTGTCGTCTTTGTATTTGCTTCTGTTGGCATGCAGCTTTTAACAAAGCCTTGTTTTCAGGTGACTTAAATTATAAAATAGGGATATGCTTTGTTTCCATCTTTGATTCATTTGTGGCGTTGCTGGAATTATTAGAGACATTCTTGCTATTAGATCTTTTTGGACTGAGATGGGACACATATCTTTCTTTTTTTTTTTTTTTTTTTTTTTTTTGAGAGGAGGGACACATATCTTAGGTTGGCTTAAAGACTTAAATTACAAAATAGGGATATGCATTGTTTCCATATTGATTCATTTGTGGCCTGGAATTATTAGAGACATTCTTGCTATTAGATCTTTTAGGACTGAGATGCGAAGCATATCTTAGATTGGCTCAAAGGCTAGTTATGCCTCCTAAAGCCTAACGCATCGTGTGTTGAAGTAAAATATTGAAATTGAGTCTTGCGTTTTGGCTGGATAACAATCAGGAATCGACTCCCATATGATTGTTGAACCTGTTGGTGAAACCGTGTGTCGTCTTACAATAGAGGGATCCTATTCCAAAGAAGAGCTGTCTGAGTGTGGCCTGGGCCACCTGTAACTTTTATTTTTTTGGGTGGGGTGCGGAAAAGCAGGTGATCTCATTCATCTCAATGTAGATGCTTTGGGTCAAGAGTTTTATGGTTTTGTTTTAGACTTTAGAGCATGCTCCGTTTTGCTGATTATTACGGAGTATTTATATATATATCTGAACTTGTGATTTGCTTACAAAAAGCTGATATATTTGCAATGTTATTGTTTTTGTTTGCAGGCTCAACATCTAATGGTTCCTATGCATGGCCCAGAGTAGAGAGCTTGCTATTCATTGATTTTACCAGGATGACGAGTTTATCAATGCGTCCCTGTGAAGTTGATGTCGTCAGCGCACTAGGCCAACTTATATGTAGAGTACTTATTCTTGGCATTGTAGATTTTGTAGGGACCTTTTAGTATTTATCAGATTAGTGTCCGATTGTATATGAAATTGGTACGCATCTCGTGGTTGTATGAAGAAAATATTATCTTGTTGTGGATTTGTCATTTGAGTTGATGGGGAGTTCTGTGGGTTGTACCAGGCTCTAACAAGTGATTGGTAACAAAATTTCGGTTCCTCGCTACTCTGCTGCATGCTTTATGGTGGCGTCATGATGCCTGCATATGTTTCCGCATCATTTCTCTTCTGCTATTAAACGGATGTATTTATCTCCCTGGCTAAAATAGAGCGGGCGAAGTTTCGGGGTGATGCGATATTCACTGGCGTATCTGCTCCAAGACTATAGGGGTTGGTCTGACGGTCGTTAGTTTTTCTTAGCACAAGATGAAGCTTAGAACTGAAAATCCCAACCCTGTATATATATAATCAAGAAATCTCGAGTCGGAGTATATTTTATCACTACTGACTAGGAGTAGTGACTACTGAGCCTATGACGCAGATCAAAGTCACAGGCTCGTAAACTTAGGATATGCATACGATATCGTCATTTTCTCTGGTATGACATGATCTTTTCAGAGGAGGTTGCATGCTCAGAGGTGACATGGACCTGATGCATGGTAGATTTGTCACATCTCCCAGAGGGCCAATTGATTTCACAGGTGCGGCTCGTACAGGCCTGACAGATGTCGAGGACGAATTCCTCACCGGAATTCTATTGTTTGATGCCATCCAGGACTTGTGTGTAGTGGTTTTCCCGGAACTTGACCAATGCTGATTTGTCTGTGACCTATTTTCCTGCGTATTTCTTTTCGGAGGACGCTTGGACTCAACAGGATTGAGCTTTCCTTCGATTTGGTTTGTGAAGACAAAGGAAACCTGCAAGTCAGATAACAAGTGTAGCACTTGGGTTAAGTCAGATAAGCAGACAATCAACAGCTACTACAAGTTCCCCTGAAAAAGAAAACAAAAATTACGACACTGACACTCGTTAGGAATTCAGTTCAACTAACCAGATCACCAGCTGAAGCCTGCAGAAGATTATCAGGAACTGTAGTGGGTGATAAATGGTGCGCCCAGCTGAGTAGATCCTCTTCAAGGGGAGTCCCGACCTAAAACCAAGCTCTCCTTATGTTAAAATTCTACTTTCACAGACGACATTATGCTGCCAAACAATATTTACCTGTCTCTCTGATCTTTTCAAGTTACGTGATCCAGAAATTTCTGCAAATCCACCAATATCATCACCTCTTTCATCACCACTGTAACTTTCACTCATCAACTCAACTGTCAAGTCCTCTATTGTGTTATTGAGCATGTTGCTTTCTCGGGCACTGTTTATACAGCGCAAGCAATTCATTTTTTCATAGATCTCAGACCTGCAGATGATTGATTATATGAGATCAAATACTTATAAAGATGCTGAAGTCAGGTGCCCAGTCATTTAAATGCTTAAGTATGATACTGGCTTAAGAAGGAAAATATAATTCCTCTTTGCTTTTCACATGGACATATGGTACTTCAAAAGTTTACAAGTTTGGCTTTAGCCAACACATTTGGACTTATATTGAGCAGCCAGAAACAGTGAACTTCTCAACTTTCCACTTTTTCATCGGGTGTATTGGACTGATATAAGACTGTTTATGTTAGCTGACCCCAAATGATTTTGGGACTTTGTTGTAATCGAAGCAGTGACTACTTCCCATCCCAGCTTTGTGGCATTTGAAAATTTGGCTTTACTTTTGAAATATGATAGAAACAAATACCTCATATCCCCGTGGTAAGTGAACAGATCTCTGAGCTCTTCCGTTGAAAAAACGTTCCCCTAAAAGTTTGAGAAACATTGGTAAAACTAAATAAGGAATGAACTTCATAGCCAACCAAATTAAAGCAAATTACTTTTTCAGAGTCGCTTTGATCTTGCTGTATAACTTTCTGTAACCCTTCCTTTGACATCTGACGCTGGTATACCTTCAAACATATCCACAAAGAAAAACTGTCAACAAGTTAAAAAAGACGACAGGACTATATCATAGCGAACAAGAAGGCAATTTCTGTTGTTCCACCTAGAAAGGGGGGGGGGGGGGGGGGGGAGATATTTCCAAGTGAGGGCTGTGCATCTTTTGCAAAGACATGCTAAATATCCTTTAAATTCCATTGTTCTGGGTTTGCATGTTACTTGGTCAAGTACCCAAAAAGGTAACTTATCAAGCTAAAAACTTTAGATTAACCAAGAGGTGTTTGTCAAAACCTTCTCCTCTATGGTTCCTGTACTCAGTAATCGGTAGATGTAAACCCTCTTCTTTTGTCCATCCCTCCAAACTCTTGCAGCGGCCTACGTAAATATAAGAATGGTACAATGCTTCAAATTAGAATAGTATCACAGAGAAAGTCAACAGATTCATTAGAAATCATGATCCAAAATTTACTTGTTTGTCATTAGCAGGATTCCAGTCAGGATCGAACAAAACCAAACGATTTCCGCCAATAAGGTTTAGGCCACATCCACCAGCCTTGCTGCTTAATAGAAAAGCAAATTCATCCTGCAAGGTGTTTCCCTTTACTTGAGTATGCCAAAACTTTATTCAAAGACAGCAAGTTAATATAAAGGAAACACACCTTTGAAGGATCATTAAACCGATTGACCAGCTCTTGCCTCTTGCTGATTAATGTACTACCATCAAGTCTCAAGCATGGATATCTTCTCTCCGTACAGAGTTGAGCAAAGAGGTCAAGCGTCTGAAACACAATGGCACAATGAGCATTGAAGTGAATACTGATACAAAGCAATAAGGCACGGGCCAGCAACCTGGAAAATTACAAGAATAATTTCATGCAGAAGAGTCTATGCCACCAATGTGGGAGACAAAGAGCTTTAAGAAGTCAATATAGCGAAATAGTATGGGTGGCTTCAAAATGAGTAATACAGAGTTCCAGTAACAAAAATAATAAAAAGTATAAAGGGAAAGTGCAATATGAACATATGCATCACCTGAGTGTAGTTTGAAACTAACACTATTCTGTCATCTGTTGTTTGACGCAACTGAGCTAGTAAACGTGCTAATACATTCATTTTCCCAGAAAACTCAACCCAATGGCCACCACCACCAGTCCATGACATAGTTCTGGGATAAATTAATAGCCATTAGTTTAAATTTATGGTCAGGGAAAATATATCATGACGTACCATGTCCCATGTATGACTACTGAGTTACCTTCCAGAGAAAGCTTCTGGATTGAAAAAGCTCAAGCAGTCCTCAAAACCAGATAATCCTGAATTTCCACCACTTATGGAATCATATATTAGCTGCAACAAATGAGATTTTGCATGAGAGTGTAATCTAGATAGGAAAAACAACAGTTCTATTCGTTTAATATTTGGGGAAGTGAGTTTTGTTTAGATATATGAACCATAAGTAAATTTAGTGCCTAGAGATGTGAAACTTTAAATAATTCTCCAACTCTGGAAGCAAAAACAGTATTTTCAACTCATTACATGTTAGGACAAGCTCATACTTCCATCTACCTGAATGCGCTATCTGTATAAGTACTTGTCAAATTTCTCATATAAAAGGCACATTAATCATCATAGGATGGACATGAAAAAAGGAAAAGAGGTGCCACTTTTCCTTTAATCTTTTCCCACAAACATTCACAGGTTGTCCGAAACAGAAGCAAATTGTCTTCAGAATGGAATTGTAAGATGGCTAATTCTAGCAAGGGAGACGAATCCTTTTTGACTAAACGTAACCGGATGAAACAGAGCTCAGAATGTGCTTTCATCACACGAACATACAAATATAGGTCTTCTTGTATGTTTTAAGAAGCAACTCCCAAAATCTCTCTTTAACATGAATCTTAACCTCTGAAGATGATGTTTGCCCATCGTTCTCTAAGTTTAGAGAAATATAGTGCAAGTCAATGTAAATGACTTCCTCTTTCGGTATCGTTCAGATCAAGGCTAAACGTGCATACTGTATGCTCATTCAATCAAACTCAGCAAGACTGATGTACTGGGTAATCTGCTAGTAACCACTGCTAAGACTACCTTTGAAGATCTTACCTTTGGGTGATTACAGAGTTTTTTGAGGGCTGTAATGTACGCTAAAATTTTGGAGCTCTGTGCTTCTTCTGTAATAACCCTTTTTACCTGACCAAAACAAGAAAACAATTGAGATTTTATTTTTCACCTTGACAAGAAACAGCTAATGCTCTATTGATCAGGACTCCAAAATGACCTACATTTTTTGACGCTAGAAAATGACAGTACAACTCTGACTGCAGAGTCGTCAATTTGCAACAGACAACTTCAATAATCTGCAGTAACAAGAGAGAATAAAAAGGCACACTTAATCAGTAAACTCAGTAAGATGCACCGCTGATTCGTTAGTCCTGTAGCACACAACACATGCATTTGCCTGAATAAGTAAATTTTACGACAGACAATATCTAGTTAGGATCACATCCTCCATTATAAGCTCAGCACATTTAAAATTTGGGCAAAATTGCCACACTAGGTTTCAGCCTAAGTATTTGTTCTTATTGAGAACCGAAGTAAACATGACTTCAACTTCACCTAAGATAGGAACTCTAAAGGAGGTATGTCGAATGATGGTTTTACTTTTTTCGCAAGAGAATTCTATTGCAAACTCTGCTAAACAGATGTTGACGAAAACAGAGAGAGAAGAACATTCCGTTTCTCATAAAAACTGAGATTCATTAAAAGCGCCAATATTTTGAGACAAAAAGTGATCATATTTAAAGCCGGAGTGAGACCTATTTGAAGCACATACATGAAGCTAGTGCTATACCTTTGGTGGTAAGTGATTGGATAACAATGCGTTATTCCTCCTCAATATAAACTGCGGGTGAAAAGAAGGAAGCAGTCAGAGCTAGACATGCAAAGGTTTTGTTTATGTTTAGCTCTAAGATGGCTCTTTATATTGATTACATGACAGCTATTTCACAATGCATGACATGTAGTGAGCCTAACTCTGCATTCAGCTTAATAACAGTTGCATAGCTCCAAATAACAAATTTTACTCTTGCATAAAAGCACTGATTCAGTGAGAGCTTACCTGATTTACAATGGCACTCAATTCCTCTGATCTTTCAACACCAAGCATTTTTTCTTTCGCAGTAGCTGTGGGTTCTCTTCCAGTTAAGATTGGTGCCTTAAATTGCTCATCACAAGGCATATAACGATCAATCAATAATGGAATCACAGATATGTCCTTATTTTGATCTTGGTTGAACTGGCAGGTATGCACTTAAACTACCGAATTCAGACTTTGGATCCCTCACAAATGCCCTTGCATAGCAGTCACCGGCAATTTTAATTGGATAAAGGATCTTATGCCTCTCCCTCCAATGATATAGTTCTATAATCAGACAACACCAGCAGGAATTATAAAAGGCTTCTCTTTAGGACGCAGAATGATATAACTAATAATTACTACCAGGCAACCTTCTTTCGGTAAAACTGTAGGTCATAGTAAGAAAAAGAACTGCAAATGTTTCATGAAAGTGACAAGAGTACACAGCTACACAGTTGTAACTGAATTTTATCAGAAAATGATGCCACCACATAGGCAGCAGCCAAACTTCAGCTGGGTATTCCCCCTCCACTCCCTCATGCAAACAATAAAAATTATTTCCATATACATGTAAAACACCACTGTGGAAGGTTCAAGCAGAAATGGAATGTCCATGAATGCTGGAACACCGAGGGTAAGAAGAAAGAAAAAAGAAAAATACCTGATAATACCTCCGAAAATGTGCAGCATCGCCTAAGATTCCTGGATTAGTGAAACTGACCATGGCATAAAACTCTTCAAGATCATTCTGTAAACAAAATGAAGGAAAATGAGTGACAAGAATTTACCAACATGCAATATCTTAAGTAACAGATATGATCATGAATTACCTGCATTGGTGTTCCTGACAACAGGATGCGGCGTTTGCAAGAGAGTGAAGCCAGAGCCTGTGGACAAAGGATAAAGATGTTATTGGATCAAGTACCATAAGCTTAATATGATAATCAAGTACAGAGTCATACCCTGTTTGTTATTGTCTGGTCATTTTTTAGCCTGTGAGCCTCATCACAAATAAGGAGCTCACAGGATCCACTTTGTGTCAGTTTTGAAGAATGCATTCTTAAGGTCTCGTAAGAAACAATCAATACCTGCAATGCACTCGAGTAGATTAGTAGATATTTAGTCAAACAAAACAAACAAATAAAGTTAAACTACCTGCGTGGAGCTACGTGGATTTGCGAAACTATTAATTCCAGATATAACATCCCCTCTGCTGCTTTCACACAAGGCAATAAGTTGAACTCTTGCACCAACCCATTTTTTAATTTCTGCCTCCCAATTACTCACCAGACTGGTAGGAGTAACTATAATAGCTTTCTTAACCATTGGTTTTCCATTGAATCCTTGGCGGAGAAGAGTATAAAGCAATGTGATTGACTGCAGAGTCTTTCCTAAACTGCAAAAACATTCATAACAATGTCAACATCCTCATTAGATCACAGGAGGGGAGAGTATATGCACACATTGAAAGATGTTTACCCCATGTCATCAGCCAAAATGCATCCGTAGATATTGTCAGCACTTTTCAGTCCAGAGACACATCTGAACATAAACTGAACGCCTTCTCTGCTTAACATGTCGTTAAAACATAAGAGACATCACCAGTGGTCTTAATCATCTCAGACTAATTTGTCAAGCGACATAGCAACAAAAAAAAGTATGTTTTCAATGAGGACTCTGTCTCATTCATGATGGAAATTACAGTACATAATAAGCAAAAAGAAAAAGAGGATCATCTCTGATACTCACTGCTCAAGGGTCTCGAGAATTTAACTTGTATGCATTTCATTTTTAATAAATTAGAGAATCGTAACAGCTTACTGTGTTTCAAGAAAAGAAAATGTCCTCAATGAAAAAGGGCTAGACATTTAGACAAGAAATCTAAGATACAGAGACCATGCTTCTCAAGTGAGTTCATTATCATGTGTAGCATCATATGTACACTTAGTAAAAGATTACCTTTGATGTGGTCGAAGAAATCGAACAAGTAAGGGATCAACTACTATGGGCATCAAGTTAGGATCTCCATACTCAGGTGCTTCTAGTGGCCACAAAACCAAAGGATCAATACCAGGAGGCAAGTCCAGATCATCTTTCTTAGCCCTTGATGGGAGTTTCACATTTGAAGTCCCAGCACTTGGTGAATGACATGGCACACATCCTTTGCGAGATAAAAGCCGCTGATATACATCCTCATCTGAGTTGCTACACCCTCTAGAGAATGGTGGTATAAAAGGTTTTCTTACACCAGGTGCCCCATTTGATGCGGAAACCACTCGTGGAATCAATGGCTGTTGCCTCACAGTGTGCAAATGTACTCTGGTATTCAACGAAATAAAAAGCAAAAGATGAACAAACATTCAAACAACAGAGTGAGAGAGTCAACAAATTTGATTTTTAGAAATGTTTCAAGACATTAACAAGAGCAGTTGACCCATAATAATAAAAAGAACATTCACTATGCAGCTCAGACTATGGTCCCTCCGTTACTGGTGAAACTTTCTACAGTAGGTGGAGTTGCATACTTTTTGAGTTGCAAGCATACACAACATATATTTCCGGTGAGCTATAAGGTATCATACCCTGGAGATTACGAAATAACAAAAAAGTATGCAATTATCCAGCAAGGCAAAGGTTATTAGATTTATCAAGTAAGGCTTGGGACAAAGGCCATTGGGCTTGACATCTTGTCAAACAACAGCATTGGTCTTGCATTGGCCAATTCAGAACCACCCAATATGGCTCAAAATTCTATGCCATACCTATAATTCAAATGTCAAGCATCCAAAACACATTTCAAATTTTTTTTGTGCATCAAGGGAACCTGTGACAAAGGATTTTGAATATTTCATGCATCGCTCATGTTCCTTCCTTTCCCTCCTTCCTATCTTTTACCCAAACAATGAATTCCTGACGCCTACCTTTCATTTCCCTCTGATTTCCAAGGGAACACAAGTATACTACCAGGGTTTCGTGAATTGTGAGTTAAGATGTACGCAACATTACACCCAAAACCAAAAATGACAAAGATATCATTCTTAACATTTCTCTCAAGCTTCTTACACAAACTCCAATAACTAACCACAAAGCTCGGCCGCTAAGACAAGGACACATTTCAACACACGGAAACACTCATCCACTGCCCACACCGTACCCAATTGCATGTCCGTGCCCATATGTGATGGTCGAGGTCTAGACTTCAGATACACGAAACCTCAATTCCATCCTACTTATACTTCCATAACTAGTAGAGACAGATGATTACTCACAGTACCAAAGCCTAACCTAGTACAGGTGAAAAACACTTCCCATTTTCCTAATACAATGCCGAAACTAGGGTTTTACACGAAGCGAAAATCGACTTCCCCCAATTCTCTCCATAGTTCATTCCAAACAACGACAAAGTCAGCCGAGAAAATCAAATTCTCCCCTTCCTCTCCTTAATTTCTTTACCACCAAACAAAGAAAAATCCATATGAAACCCTAATTTCTACTCAAACATCATTTTCAATCGAAAATCGATTTCTCTCCGTCGATAATCAAACCGAAATACAAAATCACACAAACATAATCAAACGAATTCACAGCTCCAACGATTAATCGCAATTAGGTTAAACGAACATCAAATTTGGCGATCCTAATTAAAAAATCAACGTATAATTAATCGCAACTGGAAAATTAAGGAGAAATTAAGTAGTAATTAGGTTGAAATTTGATAAAATTACCTAGAAATGGAAGGTAGTTGTTGAGGCGGGGGAGCTTGATTGCCGCCATTGTCGTCGACGATGTAAATGTCGTCGTCGTCGTCGTCTTCGGCACCTTTTTTAGAAGCTACGCGTTGCGCTTCGGCGTCGATAAATTCTACGAGACGCAACAGTTCTTCTTCGAGATCCATGGTGGAAGCGGAAGGGGACCAAGTTTTGGCGGGAAATTGGAATTCGCAAGACCTCAATTAGATTAGAGAGGGGCCTTATGGCTTGTGGGCGTGGCCTTGTGCTAAACGGCCGGTCGGGTCGGTTTCGAGTTGTCTTGTACTCGTAAATAGATGGTTTAAGTTAAGTTCGGGTTCTATTGATATAACGTCGGTATAATATAAATAATTTTTTAAAAAAAAGTTATTTCTATATTTATGTAATAATTTTTTGAAATAGCACAAATTTTTCCTCAATTTATTCTTGCATACCATTATACAAACATAACACATACGGATTACGGAGTATACTCCAATATGATGGATTGATGGTGATACATAGTCTGGTATATGGGTCGTACGCAGAATCGTTTAGGTGCTATGTACTCCCTCCTTCTCAAAATATATGACTTTCTCACTTTTCGAGGTGAGACTTTAAACGTAAATATACTCTAAACGACAAGGCTAAAAATTATAAAACTATAATTTTATGAAACCTTATTTCGATACGAATCTAATGAGTATAGCTTTGCCCATAAAAATCTCATTAGTTTTTTGTTAAATCGAGAGTCAATGGCCTCCTCGAAAACCGAAAACGTCATATATTTTGGAATGGAGGGAGTATTAACTATGGCAACACAGGTTTATTGCAAAAATGCGATATATCGTACTTTGGTAATTCAATTTGTTTTGCCATTTACCTAGATCTAATAGTCCATAAAATAAGATTATAAAATAAAAGAAGAGGATCGAACGAATCCATGCTACAAAAGTCGTATATGGTATCCCCCTTGGAAGAGAAAATCGAGGAAAGAGTGAATATAAGAGGAAATTGAGGAAGAAGGGGAATGGTTGTTGCATGTGGTGGTCGAATCTTTGATCGCAGACAAAACGCGAGTAGGAGTGGCGGAGCTAGGTATGGTACTGTGGGCGGTGAAATTGGTGAATGGGGAAGTAAAGATGGGGCGGAGTGTGGAGGGGGTGAAGAGAGATACGAGTTTTGTTTGACAGTAAATGGTTCCTAAGTTCAGTTATAACTTAAGTTCCGACTAGAACTCATATTTATGTACTACGTAGTAGTATATTGATTGCATTAATACAACTTTGAAACATTCATGATGCAAGTCTACGGACATGATTATCTTCCTCTATTATTTTGCTTTCAAATATCTATCATCCGTTCAGATACATCATGGTTTGTGTTAGAGGCCTGCTCTAGTAATAGTGTAGGTCTATGGAGTTGGTCTTATTACTCTTATATTTTTATTTTTATTTCGATTTACTTTCGCAAAAAAAAAATCATGATTCACGGCCAATATTAATAAACAACAATATATGTACCACTAAGAAATTCCATTTCATTTCTCTCAAAAAAAAAAAAAAAGAAATTCCATTTCATATCCAGTGAATGCAATTATACGTGCCCAAAAATGTTCCAGCTTCCTATGTACTTATACATGTCACGGTCTCACGGAGTACTCCCTTCCTCCCTTTTTTGTTCCTTGTGATTTTCAACTATTAGCTCAGTAAACTCACATGGACTGTAAAAAATTATTTCAACATCATACTATGAAGTCCACGTAAAAAATTACATATGATTTCCACCCGTAGAATACGTTAAAGACGAGTGATAAAGCAAGATGAGTAAATTTCAGGAAAAAGCAGATCTTTTGGGGCGTAGCACGGATTTCTTGCGTCGTTTCTTCACTGGGGCGGTTTTCTTCACCGGGGTGTGTTTGGATGTACAACATCTCAGAATAGACGACGTTAAAGGACTCTTCAATTGAAATATAGTCGGGGAATATGGCAAGCACACCATACTGTAATTCGAGCTATGTCCATGGCTTAAGTTAGAAAGATGTGCTCCGGTTCTCATATCATAACAACGTAGTGTTCCACCGTTATCCGTGAAAAACAAGACACTCTCGTGCAAGTACCAGAGCTCTATATACACATTATTCTCATTGGTAAGTTTTAACATCGTGGAGAGAGGTGGGAACTTTAATTCCGCAAGTACCCATTGCGGTGTATTGGTGTAACAACCCTCCAACCGCCATATCGTCACCTCGTGTCTATTAGTATAAGCATAGTGAATTTGACCTTGTGAGACTCCCAAGCAACCCTGCTTTCGATACCGATATCTAGACACGATATAGGGCAACTTGATGACATCACACGACTCATTATTGATGTCGAATATCAGCAATTCAAAGCCCGGCATAGCTTCATTTTCAATACGAGTCTCAATTAACCAGTAACATCGATCATTCAGAAAGACGTGCTTCTCTAGACATATCTTTGAAGCAGAAAAATTAAACGATCTAGTGGTCCTCCATGTCTTCAAAGTGGAATCATAAATGACAAATGAGCTCCAATCTGGTTTACCTTCACAAGGTTGTACCCCAACTATCATAAAACTTCGGCGTTCTGGGTCGAAAGAGAAACCAAACGCCTTGCCTAAGTTAAGTCCTAGAGGGGGGCCGGGCTTAAAGAAATCCATTCCTTTGTTGCTGGGTTGCATATGTAAAATACTAGTGGCAAGGAAGGTTCAAAGACCGGAACTATTCCTCTGTACAATACATTATGGTGCACTTTCCAACACAGACTCGTGTTGAGATTTCTACAGCACAAAATACCTCTCGAGGACCCAACCAACGCCGTTTTCACCGGGAGGAAATCCAAAATACTTTGTGAAAGGATGTTTTTGGTCGGACATATATATTGGACCGCATCACGCCATCACGTACACGGTCACAACATTCAAACATGTCTTGTGTAAATACACACACAGGCTCATCAGGCAACTTAGTAATCCAACTTTGTGTATAGTTACGCTGGAATGTAGGGTCTGAAATGAACTTATACCATCTTTTACAAGTGCGCTTGAACATCATAAGTGCCTGCGCAGGCAGGTGTGACAAGATCTCGGCGACAAGATCATTGCCCAAAACCCACAACTCATCTTCAACTGTAAACAATATGTGGTTAACCTCATAACTATAAGAAAACTGCAATGAAACTCCAAAGATATTCAAATCAATGAGAAAAGAGCAGGTCGTGTAATATGTTTAGTAGTGCTTAAAAGACTGGATACAGCACGCTAATGCACTGAGTAGAGCAACAAAATAAAGGTTATTGTTCATGATTGGTTCTATATAGATGTGCATCAACTCGTTTATCGCTAGGTGAAAACTAAGTCCAAAACAACAATTTTACTTCGTTGCCTCAAAAGCTCTCACATATAACCACTTAATAGAGGGTTGGATGTACAAGACCATTGGCCACTGAACTTATTGAACTCACTAACTCTTAAAGTATCAAATATCGACTTGTGCATGATAAATTATATAGATGACCTCGCAACTAAGAAAGTCGCACAAAAATCCAAAGATATTCAAACTAATGAGATAAGAGTACGTAGTTTATGTCATTGAAGTGAAAAGAGAAGGAAAAGCACACATGAAAGAACACTATGTGTAACCATCAAGTTGGTTTTATTACAAGACAAGATAGAACCTAATTACTAGGACAATTTATCTTAACTAATGACAGCAAGTATATAGAGCAAAATAGCACTTCGATTAATCAAATCTAACCTTGTTTTGAAATCATTTTTTGAGACAAAAGCACCTCGTTTGTTGTCTATTTGCATGAAATTTATGCTTAATTCATGTGAAAGATTCTAAAGCTTTGAAGAGGACTTCCTCCAACAACATCCAAACTTCATGGTGCATTGGTACATGAATTAAAAACAAAAATTGTATAAACAATAGTAAAACAAATCAAGCAAGTGGATGAAAGATTAAGAGATCAGTAATTAACGATACTTTAAAATAAACAAGTTACTGTGTACATACGGAGTATTAGAAATAACTCCAAAGAAAAAGAGGGTCATTACCCGTCTGACGGTAACTTCTAAGCCTTTGACGATACATGGAGCTGAAGGAGCTGCTGTTGATAAAGCAAAGGCCTTTACCTCTCTGATTCAAAGAGTAAAATTAACCATAAAATTAAATGTGTAAGTAAAACACCAGTACAGGAATAACATCACATTTGATACTAATAAGAAAGGTACTTTTTGCACGAGAAAGGCTAATCCAACATAGATGAAGTTTAGGTTTACACGGAATCTACATCTAGACCTCGAAGAGCAAAGTGGCTTCACGAAGGTTTAACCTCGTCATTTAGATCAAGTACATCTACTCTAGATGAGCAACTTTCACCCTAGCACCAAATGCCCTCCAGAGACCTACTTGATAGTTAATAAGAAGGAGAAACTGACCTTCACAGGGAACCCTGGATTACCCCAGTGCCCTCAAAGGCTTCCCGCCTATAGCGAGGTAAGGGGGCGGGGGGGTTTGGATGTAAGCATATTGACAAAATGACTAACAGGAAACCTTAGAGGCTTAGATCTTCCACAGACCATGAGCATAATTGCCCTAGAGGGGGGCTTAAACAAACCCAATCCTTTGTTGCTGGGTTGCATATGTAAAATACTAGTGGCAAGGAAGGTTCAAAGGCCGGAACTATTGCTCTGTACAATAGATCATGGTGTACTTTCTGTTGAGGAAAAGAGAATGAGATGGTGGAAAAGCTTGACATTCTCATTAACAGAGTTCGGTATAAATACCATTGTACAAGGTGTGAACATAATAACAATCTACCTAAATTAGATAGGGTAAATCCTATATTATAGGTAACAAGATAATACATATAATTACATTCCTATATTGACTAATTCATATATACAATATATTCCTTATACGCCCCCGCAAGATGGACGTTCGAAGAGTAAGGCCAATCTTGGATAGAATCATGAATAACGTTGCTCGGTGGCCGCTTGAGGATCGACTCGTGAGATGTGAGTGTTGCATGAGTTGTGACATGTGAAGAGGTGGTGCAGCCGAGACAGATAATTAGAGTTTTAGGATCAAGAAAAGAAATCTGTGTGTGGCCTTGGGTGGAGTTTGGCCGAGAGTGAGTCTTGGATTGACTTTTTTTTTTTTTTTTGGAAATGTTGGGTTTTGAACGAAAATGTAAGGGAATAAAACGATTGGAAAGAAGAAAAAGAAATGTGGTGTGGCCTTTGGACGAGATTTTGGCCGAGAGTTTAGGAGTTTGGTATTTTTTATTTATTTATTTATTTTTTTCTGAAGGATAAAATAAAAGAGAGAAAAGGGTAGTACGTAATTTGGAATTTTTTTTTTTTTTTTTTTTTTTGGTTTTGTTGAGGAGTATGAGATTTGAAACTTTAATTAGGGTGTTTGAAGGGAGAAAAGAAAAGATTAACAAAGAGAAAGTGTTGAGATTTCATATAAGATGAAGCAAAACAAGGGAAAACAGAGGACTAGAGGAGTGTTTGATAGTTTGAGAAGTAGATTAAACTGTAAAGACGTGGATCAAGATAAGAGCCGTGGGTAAATATGAGAGTGATAAGAGCTTTTGGAATGAAAAGAGGGGACTAGAAGAGAAAGAAGAGAAAGAAATTTGGTTGATCAAGAGTGATTTTCACCTTGGTGGGAGATAAGAGTTGGTTAGACCGAGAGATGAGGGTGGCCGGAGTTTGAGGGTTGCCGGATATTGAGGGTGGCCGGAGCGTAAGGGTGGCCGGAGCTTGAGGGTGGCCGGAGCAGAGTATTTGAGAACACCAAATTCCCGGATTTTGAGGCAAGATGATGATCAAATCGACGATCGGGTGGTCATCCGTGGTCCGATTCGTACGAAATTTGACGAGCATGTTGCACAGACAAGGTTCATCGATCTGAACGGTGGAGATCGTGATTAGAGGCTTGGATTTGAAGTTATGACAGAATTTCGAGAAGGGTGATTTTGAGGGTTTTAGGAAGGTTTTGGAGGGTGACTAGGGTGGCCGGGTCATAGGATGGCCGAGACTTGAGGGTGGCCGTTTAGGAGAGGGAAAGGATCCGAGTTTAGAGCAGCGGTGGTGGTTATTGTGAGGATGATTACGAGAGAAATTGAGGGTGGCCAGATTGGAGTTGGAGAGGGTTGAGAGTTGGCCGTAGGGACTAGGGAGGGTGGCCAAGGGTTTTGAGGGTGGCCATAGAGGGCGGCCGAGGGTTAGGAGTTGAAGCTTTTCGGAGGTTTAGGCCGAGCATAGGATCTATGCTCTGATACCATGTTGAGGAAAAGAGAATGAGATGGTGGAAAAGCTTGACATTCTCATTAACAGAGTTCGGTATAAATACCATTGTACAAGGTGTGAACATAATAACAATCTACCTAAATTAGATAGGGTAAATCCTATATTATAGGTAACAAGATAATACATATAATTACATTCCTATATTGACTAATTCATATATACAATATATTCCTTATACTTTCCTACACAGACTCGTGTTGAGATTTCTACAGAACAAAATACCTCCCGAGGACCCAACTAAGGCCGTTTTCACTGGGAGGGAATCCAAAATACTTCGTGAAAGGATGTTTTTGCTGGGACAAATATATTGGAGCGCATCACGACATCACGTACACGATCACAACATTGAAACATGTCTTGTGCAAATATACACACAGGCTCATCAGGCAACTTAGTAATCCAACTTTGTGTATAGATACACTGGAATGTAGGGTCTGAAATGAACTAAAACCATCTTTTACAAGTGCATTTGAACATCATAAGTGGCTGTGGAGGCATGTGGGACAAGATTTCTGCAACAAGGTCATCACCCAAAACCCATAACTTATCGTCCATGCTTTCGGTTAACAACTCCATAGATATCCAAATCAATGAGATAAAGAGTTTTGCTTGAAAGACTAGACGCAACATGCAAATACACTTCTAAGTCTTTTAGCTCTCTGAATCAAAGTGCGTTTGTTTGGCCAAACTCAAACTTCTCCAGGACTACTTCTTAGAAACAGTTTCGAGAGGACGAGTTCCAAACTAGAGTTTCTACTAAGGTATATGATTTTTTTGGTCAATTTTGGGTGTTTGGCCCGGTTTTTAGTTACCATGACCCAAAAACACTTCAGAAGCTTGGTCAAACACACCCTAAAACTATTAGCAATTCATAAACGCGATTAGGTCTAACAAATCATAAAACAAATCAGCTCCATAATAATTCATAAAACAAATCAGCTTCAATATCTGAAATACGTCATTCACATCCACCAAACTAAAAAGGGCAGCAGATTCAATCGTAAAATCTAAAACATATGAATGAATGAGAAGAATTAATTTGGATTTTGCTTACCAAACTTTGATGAGAGATATTCAGGCAGAAACACAGGATTTTGCTGAATTTGAATCGCCCCTTCGTCGACGACAACTATGTATCTAATACTATATATTAAAACCTAAAACCAAGTCTTTCCCATGATGACACTTGACATACATTAATTGGATAGAACACAAAAATAGTATTATATACAATTATCGGTTAGGATATGGTAATAAATTATCATACATTAATTGGATAGAACATAAAAGTAGCATTAAATACAATTATCGGTTAGGTTATGGTAATAAATTATTATAGAGTAGTATATTATTAGCTAATTTATGGAAAATAATCATTATAGTAATTTATTAGAAAAAAATATAAGGCAACGTTTTTTTTTTATAAAATGAGTATAAACAATATAAATATATAGGCCGGGCGTGGCACGGGCATGCAAACTAGTACTTTTGATAATCCTAAACTACTAACTTCGCGTCGGCTTGTCGGGTCTATCGTTTTAATGTCATTTTCCATCGTTTTATACTTTTATGTTTGCTCGCTTGGGCTTCAAAGTAAGGGTGGAAACGGGTCGTTCGGTCAGACCAAATCAGATAATCTCTCGGGTCCGACTGGGTTGGTTCGATCGGGTAATGTTTCTATTAGATTGGGTCGGTTTTGAGTCGGGTCATAATCGGTTTTAACTCATGATCAACTCGTCAAATCAATTTTCGGCACTGCAATACCATACTCTCAATTTTTTGCTAATCTCGCTCTTGCTATTATTAATATATCTTAATAGGATTATGACAGGTGACCATCAATAAAGGCACGTGCTCGACTTTTGTTCATTCTCTCTCGCCTTTTCTAATTTTCAATGGGCGAAGGCCAATTTGACTGATTTTTGCCGGATATATGAATTTGAGAGTATTTCACAAACAGTGTTGGACAAATATTCATAGAAGTGTATTTTTCGTAACAAATACTATATAAGAGGCCATTTCTACCAAAAGGAAAAAAAAATCCTGTTCTTACTTCTTACAGACTTACAGTACATGGTAACCGTCTAGAAGATGTAATTGCTACGAGTACTTTGCTAGAGCATTGGCGAATGAAGACGCTAGACGCGCAAAATACACATGTTGTCTCGCATTCAACTAGAGAAATACCGATAATCTAAAGGCTTGAATTAAGCCAATAATGAATATCATCTCCATCAAGGACAGATACTCGGTCTTCACCTGACCATTGTTGGTAATAGCATCAAGTCATCAACCCTTCTTGCCTTGGCATAAATGTATGCGCAAATCGCTTGTTTAACTCTGTTCTACTTGCTCAATAGGGTGCCATACCGCCATGAGCGTAATTGCCCACGGTATACCTCCGTACTTTGAACACAAAAATGAATACTTTCAACCTTGATTAGAAGGTGTATGATCACGGAGGGAAAACAAGCCTAAACACTTGCGACATATGTGCACTTGACCATACAAACCAATTTACAGCCCCCGACCATTTTGTCAAGGAGGAAAGATATATATGCATCACAAGTTAGACGCCCCCTTTTGGACTTCCGCAAAATGTTGAGCCATATGAGAGATTACCCTAGAACGATCAAGAGCTGTGACATGATTCACATGAGCAGCTACCGTGCAGTAGGCCGGGCAATTGACTCGTCTATTGACAAATAACTATCGTTAGGGCCCAAGTCCATGGAACTCATGTGGAGTGAGGAATGCAGTGAATGTCTTGAGATGTCATCGGAGTTCCCTTCCCGCACTGCTCGTGCTTCCTTCTCAATCATGATAGCATCTTGGACCTCCTTGATTACTTCTGACATAGATGGCCTCATGTGACCATGGGCTTGGACACACATCAAGGCCTTTTCCGCAATTTTCCACATCGATTGTATGTCATAGTCATCTCTCAATGAAGGGTCTATGATACCTTGAATGTCACCACTCTCAATATGTAGCTTTGCCTGCGCAAGGGCAATGGAAATTTTTAGGACCAACACATAAACAACAATGAATCACACATTAATCTTCTATCAGTAGTAGTTTAAAAAAAAAAAAGGAAAAAAATAAGACGTAGTGGCCTATGCAACAAATTAAAGATTGAAAAGGGGTCACTCTCATTCATAGCTTCCTCACACCAAGCATGTTTGTAAGAGACCCTCACACCAAGCAATCAAGCATGCTTTTAAGCGACATGCAGGTTATTGCATTTGCCCTTGCAATAAGTGAATGGCAGTCCGAGGTGGAGAGTAACATATAGTGGGCTGGCCATCACCTGCTGATTATCAAAGTACACGAGAATAGGCAAATGGACAATATGGAAGCCACTATTGGTCTATTACCACTGCCTAAGATGTCAGAAGAGTTCACGAAGCTTCACTGGGAGTGACAGTAACTCCTAACTATCCACGATCTTACATATTCTCTTGTCATAAAGCTTTCCTCCTTTCAGGAATGAACTGAACTTCAATACAAGAGATGGCATTAAACAGATAATGCCACCATTAGAGTTACAAAAACAACCAATCCTGAATATATTGATAATTACCATACAGCACTACCAGTGTCTTCCAAACTCGGGAAATTTTAGTCTACTTCGATTTTCTCTGCACTGACCTTTTCTTAAAGTAGCAGTCTAGCAGACCCAAATCTTGCTATAAGTACCGTTTCAGGGTAAGATTCACCGTCTTAGGGAGGCTCTTGGAGGCATATTGCGGTATGACAATGATGATGATTACTATTATCACTTTATCAGTCTCAACTACCGCGAATAGCGTCCAACAATACAGAATAATTATTCTGCTAGAAAAACATTAATAATGTAAAGTGGTTGACCAAGATATAGAAATCAGACGGGGTAGATAAATATTTTGATCTTTTCAGTCACGACAACGATACCACTAATATATGTTACTCACGAGAACACAATTCTATAAGAACTAAAATTCATATGACCTTTCAAATTTATATCATCAAAGACTACCTCTCGAGATCACTATACTCGCTACTAAAGTTAAGAAGAACCAGATGCAAGCTTGAAACAGGTTCAAAGGGATGTGGAAACAACGTCGAGCATTAATATTAAAAATAAGAAAGTATTTTAGATAAACATACCCATTGGACTATGTTCCGGCAGTTAACTCCAAAGTTTTCATTGGATATTGCTTCTTGACCAGAAATTAGCTCAAGCAGAATGACACCAAAACTATAGACATCACTTTTGTCGGTCAACTGTTGAGAGATATAATACCTGCAAATCATTGCAAAACGGATGACATATTTAATTGTCAGAAGGCATGGACAAATAACCAGAATCGTGATAATGAATACCGTAATATCTAGCAGGCAACAAAAGGAAACCAAATTGACAATGATCTATTCATCAAATATTCATAAGATTATTTAAAGACATTCCAATTACGCCACAAGAGCGGATTCCTTAAACGCAACTGCTGAGGAGTGTAACTTCAGTTCGGATTCAAATCTCAAGGGTAAAACGTCAAGAGATAGTAATTTCGAGTTGATAAAAGTGAACAGCAAGCACCACCAGTCCACCACTATATTTGATAAAAGTGAACAGATTGCTCTTTACTCTTCCACTTCAAACCAATATCATCCTTGATTGCAGGGCACTGGACTTGGAAATAGATTAACTTCCCCACCATCCATGTCTTGTGTGTACTCAAATTTTGATATTAATCCTATGTCTGTAACAAACTGATGATTTGTGCAGACTACTTTTGTTGTCTATTTTAAGCTCTAGGTTTGCTATGGTAGATGTGTGGACATGAAAGGGTTGTTTTTGTATCCAAAGCTCCTAGTTACCCAAAATAGAAATGTGTCCACTTTTCCCCCTTTTAACAAGATTTGACATGTACTGTGACTTTCTCCCTCCACTCAAATCCAATTTTCCTGACCTACCACTATTGTGGAGAGGTTTTGAAATTATGGGAATTTGGGAAGAATTGGATTTGAATGGAGGTAGTATTTATTATAGTAGAATTTCACCGAGGTCTGCTTCCCACATGCTTTCCCCTTCTTTTACTGACCAAATAATGACACTAAAAAAAGTTGTCGCTATAGAACGGGAGGGTCAACTGCTTTCAGCACGGTCTATAGGACACCCATGAAAGTACCGTAGGCTATAGCCTCTTCTTCCAAACGAGAACCTAATAAACTCCAAACAAATCCCCGGGAATGAGAAGACTAAAGGAATAAACTTCTGAACCAGTCAATCAAGATGTCCAGGATTTAGCTGACATCGGCATATTGCAATATTTTAAAAAACCTTACCCTTTTTTCTTATATCACCCCAAGTATGCAAAGTACAGTCTAACTTTATGTGAAAAAAATTATATCATTCTAAGCACTCATTTTCAGTAGTTCTATATCATTCAGAAACCCACTCCCCATACTCATGCTGTTTTCTTGTTGTGCTTCATTAAGATTTTGCTGTAACTGTAGGCATCCAACATGTCAATCAGCCTATAGTGAAAAGCATTTGATGCACAAGGTCTGCACACTGGTGACACTCTAAGCATACAATTTAGACAAAGAACGTCTATACGATGCAAACATTAAACTAAAGCCAGAATATTACTCTGGATCAAGATATCCGACGGTGCCTCTTACGATGCTTGATACATGAGATGTTCCATCCACTGCAAGTTTGGAAAGACCAAAATCTGAAACTTTGGCCCTCATATTCTTGTCCAGTAGGATGTTGCTGGTTTTCAGATCTCTGTGGATGATAGATGGCACACAGCCTGTGTGAAGGTATTCAATTCCTGAAACACGCATCAGAATACTATCAACTTCTCCAAAATAAGATCACAAGGCTAAGAGACAACTAAGAGATTCATGCAAACATTTATCAACCTTTCGCAGAATCTTCAGCTATCTCAAGGCGCTGGATCCAATTAATACCCTGGTCGCGTGTCAGAGGACCTACCAAATTAAAGCAGATGAGTGAAATTATAAATTAGAGTGGAATGGATTTACTCTCACTAATGTACTTGGTTACCATAAAGATGCTCTTTGAGAGTTCCTTTGTGCATGAACTCATAAACAAGGATGCTTTTGCCATCTTCTTGACAATATCCCAAAAACTGCACCAGGTTTCTGTGGTGGATTCTCGAAAGGAGAGTTACCTGCATCACATGTGATTTTCATAACTTTTCTATCAGCAGTGAAGTTGGGTCATACTCCCTCTCCTTTTAAATCCAAATGAACCATGAATTCAAAAGTCCCCTCACAAAAAAGTGGGCCCGTGTCCTTTGGATTGGAATAGAGAGAGTATTTTACAGGGTAACCAAACAACAATAGCCTCATGAACCATGAAAAACAATGATTCATTTTCTAAAATAATATTTTAAGTGTGCGACTCCTGTTAGAACGATGTACCTCATTTGAAAATTCCCTTTTCCCCTGGAAAGAGTTACTTGTTAAAACTTTGACAGCAATCTCTCTTCCATCTTTCAGTTTTCCATAGTAAACCACCCCATAACCTCCAGAGCCAATTTTCTTCTCAAAACTTTTGGTAGCTTCTTCCAATTCGGAAAATGAAAAGCAATGGGCAGCTTCTGTTGCAGTGCTTTCTAAAGCAGATGACTGTAACTTATGAGATTTATGAGCTGGCAGAACATGTCCAAGGCGTGCTGGTACTCAAAAGCCAAGACATAAAAAGTCACTATCAAATAAATAGCAGGTTTAAATTAGAAACAGAAAAGGAAACAGAAAGCTAGATGTTGAACACCAGACCTTGGTCCCCAAACTTTTTCTTAGGGTTCTTTCCTTTGCGAAGGAGTAGACAAGATGAAATTGTTGCTACAAGAAGAACAGCTGCACCAATTATTGACCCAATAATAATGCCAGTCTGGCTCCCTCTACTTCTCCCTTTATAAATATTGACATTCCCAGTGTAGCTGACAAATTGTCATAAAAGTTGTAAGTTTTAGACCCCCATCATTTAAAAAGGAATTATTTAGCAAAACCAAATATAAACAAGCTATTAACCGAAAAGAACAAAGCAACATAATAATCCTAAAGATAACAAGGCCAATAATGTCCAATTCTGATGATGCAGATGACAAGACAAAGGTACGCGATCTTAGTTTAGCACTGAGAATGAGCTGTTACTAAAGCTGTGACAGGTAAGAAAATCAACAGGATATAAGTACTGCAAACTTCTTTTTCAGTCAATTACATATCCTTACTCCCTGCCCCCGTCCTCCCGACTAGCCATTGTAAGGAGTATCTGTTAACAACAATACAAAGTCTCTCGGATAACGCATGTACAGTTGTTGATCAACAAAGCAACGCTTCCGCATGCTCGATGTTGGAGATCAAACAGAGCCGAGAACAAGAAAGATAAATTAAGTTGACGACAAGATGCACAAGGCACGTGTGGTAAATTATACAAGAAGAATGGGGGAAAAGGGCATTAATAGCCCGTCTAGTATCAAGGAAGGATCGGAGAGAATGGTCATGGTAAGATGTTTTCCAAATCAAGAATGACGAAGAAGATGAACTTTTTAGCAAGAACAAACTGTTAGTGATGAGAGGATCTGGTCTGGGTAATGAGCGGTAATGAAAGTGCATAAAGCAAATGTCAGCTTTCAGCAGTTCAGCATCCTTCAGTTTACCTATTACTATACTTGTTTATTGGTTGAACAAAGACTGTAATCGTTACTGACATGCATTATGTCTATGTCTATCCAATGTGGATTGAGGTTGGCCTAGTGGTTAGGAAATCAATCTGCCAGTGAGTTATCCCAGGTTGGGATCCTCATCTCTCCAACCCCACAACATTAGCTGCTGCCATGTATGGAAAAAAAAATGTCAAACCAATTAACGTCAACAGAGAATGGTACATACACCACACTAAAATTCAAGAAGTTAAAAGATATATTTTGGTGTATCATCTCCCAACTACAAACAAACTCACAACCGCCCACCAGGCCACCACCAACCCACACCAGGCCATCTAAGGCCCCACCAATGCGAAACTGACAAACTCCAACACAGCACCCCTGCAGCACTATGTCCCCAGAAGGCCCAGCTCACTACCGCCATAACCCTCAGCTGCATGTCACCACTGCAGCAGTATGCCACAGAGCATCACCGTCCACGCCATCAGTTGGGCGCCCTCACTCACTCACCTTGCAAGCACGAAGCACCTCTTCATGGCTTAGCCATTGACAAATATATGAGCGAGATCCATAACCTCCTACTAAGACTGGCCAAGCTAACCTGCCAACCTCCTATCAAGATCTAGATCCCTCAGTCATTCTCACCCTCTTCCCCATCGCCAGCCCTAAATCAACTTCTGAAAGAACCGCAACAAGACAATTATTACTGCCAGTGATAGTGAGACGACGACGACAACATTAAGTCATCAAATCTTGTGTTGACGTGATGTGACACGGGGAGACACTGATCCCTTGTCCAATCGTGAGGGAGAGATAAGACACTCGGGTATTTTGTCGAGTCTACAAAAAGCCCGCTGAGATCGAAGTTCACAAATCACAACAATAACCATAGATCTACAAATTGATGACTTGATGAGGCAGACAACGTTAATAACATTTCCAACCTTTTATTTTCAAATATCATATAGATAACAAAATTTAATTGAAAATTTGACTATTTTGAATACATATCCTTAATCAGCTTATCAGCTCTATGAATCTTGAGAATCGATCCTCAGACCCCTGTCAGCTTGGATCCCAGATCACAAGTCCGAGTAGCAAAGAGTAGGCCAATATCGCTAGAAATAATATTTTAAGTCTTCTTAGGTCTCCCTGAAAATCCCATCAATCCTCTACTCTTCACCAACTACATCGACTCACTTAAGTCTCCATCTCATATGGCCAACGTTAGGTAAATCATTCTTCCCCTCTGTTTAACTTTCCTTTTTTTTCTTTACTCATTCCCTAATCTGAACCAAACGGCCCCTTAGAGAAGTAAACAAAGACATCAATAGGAATAGAATACTATCTGACCTGTTTTTAGTTAGTTATTACAGGGCCTATTTCTGTAAAATATTGCAGGCTTAACTGACTTCAACCACAAGATTCTTACACCAGGGACAAGTAGGGATATGGACAATATTATTTGATTGATTAGTAATAAGTAACTTATTAAATAAGAATAAATAAAAAACTTAACTTACTTCAACGCGACGTCATTACCAAAGCCTGATGGCAATTTTCCAGATAATAAATTATTTTGCAAGTCCCTGCAATAATCAGGTGGCGGCACTGTTGAAGGTCCAATGATTTGGCGTAAAATGTAACTTCACAAAATAGATTAACATTATATCATAACAAACAATTCAGTTAATGAGCTTACAGTTCTTTCAAATTCCCTAGGAGAGTCAGGGATGATGGAATTGAACCTGTCAACTTGTTGTTCTCCAGATGACTGCAATAAGCAAGGACTTTAGTAAATTGCCAGTATTCACCATTTTTTAAGGAAACAAGTTATCACTCAAGCAGGCATACATGATCTTCAAGTTCGGGCTGCCGCTAAAGTCAGGAATAGCTCCAGTCAGCAAGTTACCGTCAAGCCATCTGCAGCATGATACAGGCCAGTAAATTGCAACTAACTAGATGAAGCACTAGTACGGCTTTGTTTTATGATAAGGGGACGGGAATTAAGAAGAACTTACAGCTCAACTAAGCCACTCAAGTTCGTGAGTTCGGAAGGAATATTTCCTGTCAAATTCTTCTTTGACAGATGACTGCCAAAACAATGAGAATAAAGTAAGAACAAATAAGATGTGGCATTCGGAAGTACAGAACATCACTTTCAAAATTTAAACAACCCAATAGGCCAATTCACACGGGTTGCCCGCAACACTTTCAGAAGTCTCCTATCAACAACAATAATTATAAGAAATTTGGTCAAAAACCACCTTATAGATGTCTGAGTTTGCAGACAACCACCTCAAAAAAATGTTTCTTCACAACCATCTGATAGAACACATTGGTCATGATAATCACACTTTATCTTCTTTTCCCGCCAGAACCACCCTGAGCTCCACCACCTCCAAGCACCTCATGTCAACCACTACAATTCATTTCCCTTTCTTTATCAACCAAAAATTAGTAAAACTAGATTATTATTTTTGCTGCTCTGCTAACCAACTAATTACCCACCATGGCACCACTAATCACTCAAAAAAAAGAAAAAAAAGTTTAGTCATCTCTCCCAACCCTCTCCTCATATACTGATGACATCTTCATCTACTGAACCTTCTCTCCTCTATATTTCTTGCCTGCCTGTCAATCTTGTCTCCAATTTTTTTCATCAAGTTGTCTTCTTCTGGCATCAGGTGACAACCCCTGGCATGCACTTTACGGTGTAGCATTGAATTGGTACAATGATTCTTTCGTCATCACCGTCAAGCAGATAAACTAAATGAATCTTTCTCAACAACTCAATTGAATTTTGATTACTTATAAAATTGGAGCATGTATATGTTCCAAAAATCAGAGCCTTTATTGACGCAAAAATGTAATTTCAGGACATTTAGCATTAAAATTTCTGATCTTTTTTGTTGATTGAGATGAATTTAATCTGTGAAGGGGAGCCTTGGCGCACGGTTAAGGTGTTGCTGTGTTATCGATAGGACATGGGTTCAAGTCCTAGGAGCAGCCTCATGTCCAAAACAAGACAAGGAGAGGCTTGCCCTCTATACACCCTTGTGGTGGGACCCTTCCCCGGACCCTCGCTTTGCGGGGTCGTTAATGTGAACCCAGCTGCCCCTTTTTTAGATGAATTGAATTTGTGTAAGGAACCCTAATTCGACTGATTTTGCCCATTTCCTCACAGGAAAATTGAGACTAAAAGTAGGAGGGCCATAATGCAACGGGTGAAATACCCTTATCCACGTGATTTGTTGTGATGTGGGCCAAACGACCCTTGGTCATTGCATTGTAAGAAGAACAAAGGCGCCGAAACTTGATAACATTTTAGTCCAATGACATGAAATGCCTTGGAAGAGTACATAAAGGTAGTGGCACTATGGGCCCCTTAAATGATATTAAGTAAGAAGAGAAATAGATCAATATACAGAGAAGTACATTCTGGGGTGGTTTTGACAGAGGAAAGAGCAGCAAATGAAATCAGGGGAGAAGATTAGACGAACTGGAGTTTTTAAGTTGGTGAGTTAAATTAGTTGGGTTATTTAAAACTTAGTTAAAGTCCAACAAAATAATATTTTCATGACTAATTAAGTTTTAGGTTTTTCAGTTGATTAAGAAAAATAAGTATGGTAGTTGACATGAGGTGGTTGGAGGTGGTCGAGGGTGCTTATGGGGCAGGTAAAAAGATAAGGTGTGATTATCATGGCCAATATGATATAAGGTGGTTTTGAACAACCAAATATATATAACTAATAAGGTGGTTGTTTGCATACTGACATAGATACCTACAAGATCTGACAAATTTTCCATAATAATAACAATATTCATGCATATGATCTCCAATAGATGATAAAAAAACTGAGAGACATACACTTTAGTGATAAGTGGTTGAGGGTCCGAACTGCACTCCAACCATGACCATGGCACTGGCAGGCATGGATCACCCCCTTCCTGAGCCCAATCAGCAGATAAGTAACGCGAAACAAAAGAGGCAATAGTACTTCCTGCAGCACATGCCAAGAACCATATCAGATACACAGAATCCCTTCAAAAAAAATATAAGGTACAAAGACAACATATATGCTATCCGTTTTAGATAACTTGACATGGTCTGTTGAGAGATCTTCGTCAAACATCAGGTTCAGACAGCAATTTATCCACTAACCCCTTGAGAAAAGAACTTAAATTCATTCTAAACAATTAATGAAACTGAATTTATCCAATTCAAAACCCCATAACATCAAACAACGCAAGGACTAAATTCTTACTTACCATCCACGGCTCCACTATTTATCTTCACATACTTATTGATCTCCATAGCATTCAATAGAGGCCCCAAAGTGGAATCAGGAGTCTTCACAAACTTAAAAGATAGAACGAATGGAAGAGTCAAGTTCATAAATCCAGGCTCATAAAGGCGATATTTCCCCTGAGCATTTTCAAGGATATTTACTGCCGCTTTAGTGGTGAGAGGTGCATCAGGAACCATAAGCCTAAATTTCCTCAAATCAGTAGGAGCTATATCTTCGATTTCTGCAAAGTAGGTGAATGCCCAACCACCACCCGGAAACCCATCCAAATTTAAACGATATGTTAAAGTTCCATTTTTGCCAACAACGGCTGTCTGCATCACTTTCTGAGGAGGTTTATCATCTCTGTCAACATCGATAGGCATCTTTGTCGAGATTTTTTCAGTACCAGCAGCAACATCAACTAGATAGTTTGGTTTCTTCAAAGAGTCAGATTCCCATATTCTATCAAATGGGTCATCAGGATACCTGAAACACAACCAAATTCACTTCCTGAGCTCAATCCCCAAAACTAGAAGTATGTTGTAACCCGAAATTGGGAGCAGTTCCATAGTCTAAAAATAATATAGTACTATTTGTCACACGCATAGCTTAGTAACAATTATGATAATGGAGATACTATGAGCTTTCTAGTCTAGCATGCCTAATAAAAACTACTACCAAAGTAACATGACAGTCAAATGAGAAACTATACCTCACAGGATCAACACTGTCGGCACCAAAATTTATCCTGGCAGATACACTCATATAGTTTTGATTTTCAAAATCTGTAATATACATGGAACCGTTGAACTGCCGAAGCTCAAGAGTAGAGATAAATAACTGCCCTGTTGTAGCATTCGATAAGCATACACTAATTGTAGGATCTGAAGCAAGAAATATCATTTCGATCTTCTCTATGGTATTAGCATCAGATATGACAATGGTGGACCAGGGAGTAGCGCCCAATGAAACATCGAACTTCGGATAAACGTTGTTGCCGTCAAAGTTACCATATAAAAATGTTGCTCTCACCAAATACCTCCTCCTGCTTGTAACATTCAATGTGTAGCAATATTTTCTTCTGTTATCAAGAGGGAAATATCTCAATGTCATATACTGCTTTCGTGTTTCATTAGGAGTAGATATATTAGCAGTCTGTCCAAATCTGAATTGGTCATCAGGAACCCATTGAAGACCAAGTTCATCTGTGTGACCTTGTGTGGCGCCACAATCCAGGCTCACAAAATCTGCATGGACATCTGTCAATTAGCACCATTTTTCAAGAAAAACTTCCTCATAATAACATAGCGCAGACCCGCAGATGATTTACAACACAAACACACAACATTTTTTAGTCAGCCATTTTTCTCAAATCACTCCAGAATTCAGAGGTATGTACAGGAGACATCAAACACCTAAAGGGACAGGACACTTTCACAATGCAGAACTATGGAATGTTCATTCAAATATGAGAATTCATATATTCTGATTTATACTCTAAATCATCTCCGCAAGGCTCCTCGGTCATTACACTATATCCAGAATTGTGGTATCTTATTATTCGAGCATAAATTCCTGATGAGTAGAGAATCTTCTCAAGTGCCTAACAGTCAATATAACTTATAGTTATAGCTCACATGAAAATTCCTGCAGATTGTGACAAAGTGCAAGAGCACCATACTGTAGGCAGCATAATTGGTATCCTCGATAATCCAAGTTCATACTCTCGGAGAACATGAACATCCTAGCAAACACTTATCATGGAAAGTTCGTCACCAGATTGCACTGATACTGGCTATCAAAGTACCACAATGCGTTTAAATGGTACAAGGCGAGTATTGGGAAAGTAGAAAGACTCCATCATTTATACATCACTCCAATATTGTCAATTATATAATAAATTACACCAATAAAAATAAAACTGACGGAGGTTTCTGATACGAGCAGTTCCTAGAGACTACAATTTGTAAAACAAATGGCAGCATAAGTAGAGTAACCCTAATCTTGATTACTGTTGTAGATAGGGACTAAGAGATAATATAACGTTAAGAGAGAAAACGCGCTACATCAATCAATAACCTTGAACAATGTCCAACCTAGCTTTTCAGAAAAGAATCTAAACAACAATATCAACGACAACAAGAGCCAGTGAACCACGCGAGCTGGTTAGATGCGTGGGGCAGTGGGCTCATAGATCAAGTGCGAACCAGGCTAGCAAGCAAGGGTTCTGCCGCCCAGCGGTTCCAGGATAGTCAGAAGGCTCCCCCTAGCTAGGTTGCGAAGTCCATTCCACATGAAATATGATCTTACACCCCTAAATGTCTTAGTTCACAAAGAATAAAAGAATGAACTTCCCCCCTTGAATTCATTATACCTAGACTTGTTCGATCACACAGATTTAATTAGTCACATTTTCGCGCTCTTAACAGATTACTCTAGTTACGAGCATCCTTATTATGTCGGCTGTGAAATCGCAGCTCGTGAATGTTCCTTAGACATAACTCGAAACATCTCTACTCGAATCACTTTCAACTGCTACCCTTCCATAAAATTTAAACACCACTACACCAGTAAAACCCCAGCTAGTCAGTCAGTACCAAAAATCAACATTTTTATGCAAAGATCACCAAACCCATGCCAATTTCCAACTAAATTATCAACAAACAAGTCTCAACGGCTCGAAAAATCGAAACTTTGATAACCTAAACCATCACAACTACGTCAAAAACAGAAACAAATATACATAAATCAATTACAATTACAACAATAAAACAGAAAAACTCAAAATCTGAACATAACATACATATACAAAATCTAGCAAATACAGTAAAAATTTAAAAAGTAAAAACAAAATTGAGAAAGAAAGAGTTACCTGGCATCTGGGCATGGCAAAAGTAGACATGAGAGAAGAAAAGAGTAAAAACTATGGAAAACCCAACACCCCAAATCTCCATAATTAAACAAACTTCACTGAGAAGATACAAGAAACTGTGAAGAACAAAGAGAACTCAATTGGAGATGAAAATAGAAAAGAAAAAGGATATGAACAGAGAAAAAAAGGTAAAGTTGAGAAGAGTGAAGAAAAGAGAAAACAACTCAAAAAAAAAAGTTCACATTTTTAAACAAGAAAGACTAAATTAAACGACCCCATGTAAATCCAGATAGATTTAGAGAAAGTGGGGAGTGTTGCTTTTTCCGAGTGTTTCACAGCAGTCATTCGTACAACATGTTCTTTCCTCATGGAGAAGTATAGAGTATGATTAACAATGGTGCTAATCATGTACTCCCCATACCATGTAACTCGAATCTTAACAAAAACCCGTTATCACCAATTTAACAGGTCGACGAATAGCTATTCACTATTGTAAAGTACAGACTATATAGAGCTAATCATGAAGTACGAGCGAAAAAGTATCGTCTCAATCAAAAACTTAAAAATGATAGTCGGGTTTAATTAACGGTTAGATTGGTGATGATAACGACTATTTTTGACAAGATTTGTGTTACAATGGAGTACATGGGACTATGGGGTGTGTTGAGTTGGAAAGTACTAGAGTTGATTAATTAAGATTATTTATTGGTATCAAGTAGGACTGTAGGAGTATTAATTTAGTTGAGCAAGACATTCGAGGCTGCTAACTGATTAGCAAGTAAGACTTGAGTCAAAGCGAAATTATAGAAAAAGAAGACTGCCTATTTTAATGCACAAAATAGTGCTGCACCGTTCACTATACAACTCCGTATATGATGCTGACCTGAAAAATGGCCCAAAACGGTATTCGCCATTAATTACACGAACTATTAATTAACTCCGTATTTGATTAGTGAGTACTTGAGTAGTGACTAATCAAGTATCATACATCTCTCCCTTCAAAAAAAAAAAAAAAGTATCATACATCTCGGATTGAGATCCCCTGGAGTTGAAAAATAACTCTACACTAGTTCTTTAGCCCGTGCAAAATTGCACGGGATGTTGTATAAAAAGTTTAAGATTAGCCGACTTTAAGTTTTAGTTTACTAATAATTGCAGGATTTCCATATATAGGTAAGAAAATCGAATTTCCAACGATTATGATGATTATAGTTTATAAGAAGTTTAAAACACTCAAGTATACGTGTGGTTGTCGAAACTCCAAACAACACATTTTGGCCTAACCAATATCAGAACAACTTACCAACTATATTGGCCTGAAAAAAAAAAAAAAAAAAACAAATTTGACAATCAAAACTAATTATTTCTTCGTATTAATTACTCCCTCTATTCCAGTGAGACGTTGAACTGTACCATTTTTGGGTATTTTAGTGAGATGTTGGTCTTTCCTTATATAAAGGGTTTTGTATTTGTTTTTTTTTTTTTTTTTGGTACAAAGGAGCAGCTAATGCTGCGGGGGGTGGGGGTATGAGGATTTGAACCCGGGACAACCCCCAGGCAGGTTGAGTTCCTATCCACAAGGCCAACCTTGATCCTCAGGGTTTTGTATTTGTGAAATTGCTTACCTTCACTTCTAGTATTCTACCCCATCTTATAATGGTTTTGTGGAGATTTTCTTTTTTATCTTTTCTCTCCCCGACCTCTACCCCACCTTTTATTGGTTTTTGATCCAAAAGTAAAGTCCAACATCTCACTCGAATGAAAAGAGTAAATTGTTGAAAAGATAAGAAAATATATCTAACTAATAACAAAGGTCATTTCCAACTCATACGTTCTCCTCGGTACTCACCATTTTTCTTCTACATTTTTCTCCAAAGTTCTCCCCCTTTTAATTTCATCAGAGAGTAACGACAATTGTAGTTGCATCTCGTCAGCTCTCTACCCGTGCAAAATTGCACGACCTGTTATATAAAGTGATAATAACCCTATTTTTATTCTTAAGCCTATATATGATTATACGATTTTAATTTTTGTGTGCCAAAAAAAATAAAATAAAAATAAGACCAGCAAAGTTAAGGGCCTGTTTAGTATCGTTTTTTTGTTTTCAGTTTTCAGATTTTTTGAAAACCAATGTCCCGTTTTTGAAAACCAGAAAAAGTGGTTTTCAGTTTTCAGTTGTCAGTTTTCAATTTCTATATGACTATTATAGACCCAAACAATTTAAAGTTAATTTTGTAACTTATTTAGCTAAACTTTCTACGCAAAAAAAAACCAAAAACTGAAAACGACAGTGATACCGAACGGGCCCTTACCTCACAAAAGTTGGTCCCATTTGACATTGCTCGTTTTTGTTTGTCATGAACCCGTTTTTTTTTTTTTTAACTTGTGACCAGTGCTAACCCACATATTATTTAACCTCAAACTCGATCCGACCCGTTGATCAAATTTGACCACTAATCAACACAAACCACCCTAAATAAAGCAAAACCTTTTGTTCGTACGTGACATGACTCGTTTACAGGTCCAGGCAATTTAGTTTTCGTATAGCATTTCAAAATCTCAATTTTAGTATGGTAGACCTGTAATTATATATTATAAAAATAGCGATTACCTGTAATTAAGGCAATCCAATTATGTGAATCTCAAATATCAAGTTAAAACTCTATTCGAGATTTTTATTTCAAATGTTAATAACTTGCATAATTTTGAAAAAAAAAAAAAAGCATTCTCTAAAAAAAGAAAAACATCTTGAAGCTTGTATTTAACTTCGTTTTATTTATTTTTTGGATTTTTCTAACGTGTGCCCATGGGGCATATGATAAGACTTAATATCCTTACTTAGGCCCTGTGCGATTCAACTTATTCAACGATGTTTTCAAATCAGATCAGATTTATTCAAATCAAATCAAATCAGATCAGCTTTATTCAAATCAAATCAAATCAGATCAGAATTATCCAAATAACAATCAATGAATGTAGTCTATTTTTAGTTATTAATTCGTCTAGTTGCAGTTAATTTATCAGTTAATTCAGTTCAGATCAAATCAAATCAAATTTATTCAAATCAAATCAAATCAGATCAGTTCAAATCAAATCAAATCAAATCAAATCAGAAAAATGCAGTCCAATCGCACAGGGCCTTAATTAAGTGATATTCTGCTAATTTAATCAAAAGATTTTACTATTTGTTTTTTTTTTTCAAGTGAGAATATCACTTAATTTAGGAAATAAATAGAGTTTTATCATGTGTGTCCTATGGGCACACATTAGAAAACCCGTTAATTTATTCTCGACCCTTTTATTTTTTTGGAAACAAATATTACCCAACTGTTACACGAATTGACCCTAAAATAATATATCCTCATAAAGAAATAAAATATCTTCATATATTATTGTTATAAACACTTTTATTCAATTATGGCATGATAAATTTTGTGTATAATTTGGCTCTAAAGGTTTTTTTTTTTTTTTGGTAATGATTTCGGTTTATATTGTAGTAATTTAGGAAAGTGTGATAATTAGTCAATATTTCTAGGGTTGTAATTTTTGAAAATTTAAGAAAATGTGATAATTGGTCATTTATATTATTATGCAGATAATATAATGTATTAGGCGTTATTTTAGGACTTAAATCAAATTTTATTTTATTCTTTCCTAAAATTTGATTAAATTTTTTTTTTTTTTTGCAAACAATTTAGTAGCTTTATTCTTCCACAAAGGGGAAAAGAAAAAGCAAAAGCTTACAAAAAATAAACCACTAGAGTTTATGCATTGAGGAAATTGACTATTTCCTCATTTTCCTCACTATTACAAAGACTAAAGAGCCTAACACAAACAAAAAACTTGATTCTGAATAAAATCCAATCTATACTGTGTTCTTCATCCCGAAATGATCTACAGTTCCTCTCAAACCAAATCAAATATATAGTGGCACTGAAACTGCATTTCACCCACTTGCTTTTCCAATGCTTCCTCCTAGTGTGCTTTCCAATCCACTTTGCAATGCCATTGATGCTCTTTGCATCCATAGTAATCCTTAACCAATCCTTTACTTTGCACCAGAGGTCCTGAGAGAAGGGACAGTCAAAGAATAGATGCTGATGGCACTCTGCATTGCATTTGCAGAGACAGCATCTGTTGACAATGTACAGGCCTCTTCTGTTGAGGTTATCAATAGTGGGTAAAGCCTTCTGTGCAGCTAGATTAGCAGTGAAACTGTGTTTTGGCATATTCACTGTGCTCCAAATGACTTTGTAGATCTTCTTTCTCCTTAATTTGGTCCTAAAATCATCATAAGCTTTACTGACATGGAACCTTTCTCCTGCACTCCATGAGAGAAGGATTCTGTTGGCATTCTCTTTAGAACCTGCATGAACTAGGATAGTATCTCTTACACTGATTATGCTTTTCCAGAGCTCTGAATCCTGAGGTTTTGCATTAATATCCCATACTGATTTGCCCTTCAGTACATAACTCCTGATCCAAGAGCACCATAAACTGTTATGGTTTGTCTGAAGAAACCATAACCATTTTGCAATAAGTGCTTTGTTCCATCCCAAAATTTCTTTGATATGGAAGCCACCCTCATTCCTTGGTGCACAGGAACTTAACCAGCTCTTAAACATCAGTTTATTATTACCTTCAGCAATACCCCAGACAAAATCTTTACAGATTTTATTGATGATCTTGATGATTCCTTTTGGCAATAAGATGCTTGAACTCCAAAAGTTCTGCAGACCAAAAATCACAGAATTCACCAAAAGACACTTCCCAGCATATAAGAGGAAATGGTTAGACCAGTGCATAATTCTTGTCTTTATCTTGTGGATAAGAGGGCCATACATCTCAGAGTTTAACCTGGCACTATTAAGAGGAACACCCAGATATCTGAAGGGAAAAGAACCCTCAGAGAAGCCTGACTCTTGGAGAATAATCTGCTTAAGACTATCTTGTACCCCACCAAAGTAAATTTCAGTTTTACTTGGATTAGCTCTTAAACCAGAGATGGCAGCAAAACTATCCAAACAGCTCACCACTGCATTAACTGAAGGAGAGTCAGCCCTAGCAAATATCATCAAATCATCAGCAAATGTTAAGTGGGTCAGCTTTAATCTGGCACACTTAGGATGAAAGGAGAAGTTGGGGAATTTGGGAAGGTTCCTGAGTAACCTGGAAAGAATCTCCATTCCAATAACAAACAGATAGGGTGAAATGGGATCACCCTGTCTGACCCCACTTCTGCCAGGGAAGAAACCATTTATGCTACCATTGACTTTGAGAGAGAACCAGGTAGTGGTGACACAGACCATGATCAGCTTAGAGAAAATAGGAGGGAATCTGAGAATTTCCAGACATTTCCTGATGAAGTCCCAGCTTAGAGTATCAAATGCCTTTTTTATATCAACCTTGATTAAACATCTCTGAGAAATATTCTTCTGTGCATAACCTTTAACCAATGCCTGAGAAAGAGCAACATTCTGAAACAAATTTCTCCCAAGGGTGAAAGCTGCTTGCTCTTCTCCTATGATAGTAGGGAGCACCAGCTTTAATCTTTCAGCCAACAATTTGATTAAATTTTCGATTAATATCTTTAAATTGAAAAATTATATATATTTTTTAATTCTTTCAAAATATTCTTAGGGAAATTCAATTTTTTTGAAATTTTTTTTTATTCTTAAAAAAAATTAATTAGGGATAATGCCATTTTTTCTATAGATTATATTGCCTAAATTATATATCTTGGTTATTTTAGGGCCGAAATCAAAATTTAATATATTTTCTTTCCTAAACTTCGATTAAAATATATAGCATAATTTCGAAATTTTTCCAAATATTTCTTGCCTTTTTTTCTAAAGGAAATCGTTTCATATATTTCGTATCACGATAATTGTTTTCGATTTTGTCAGCTGTAAATAAATTTATTCTCGAGATATGTCATTTAGAAATTGCAGTATTTGCTGCAGATTTTATTCATATAATTATCCCTAGTCTTTTTAGAAATTGTAAAAGATTTGATTCTCTTTTTTTATAAACGGAATATGACATTTTAAATTTTAATATAGATTTATTTGCCAAATTTACTATTATACTGCATGCGTGTGTCATGCTCATGCGCGCGTGTGTCTTCTATTATCATGTGAGTGCTATTTTGGGTAGGTTCATTTGACATCAGCATAGTACGTGGACATCCTTAGGAAGTCTTAAATCCACCGCTATTAATAAATATATTATGGTAGAGTTTACTCAAAATGGAAAATTAACTCTACCATGTAGATTTATTCCTTGTATTTGCAAATACACTTTAATTTATATTTTCCATTTACAGTAAACTCTACCAACTCCAGGGAAAAATAACTCCAGGGGATCTGTACATCTCATACCTCAATCTCCAATTCTCCATATTGAAATTAGTCGGTCGGTAAGTGGCCTTATTAGTTACTCTCTCCATTTCTTATGGTTGTTTACATAGAGAAAGTGGGGGAAAACCAATGTGGGTAGAGAGAGAAAGAGATTAGAAAAATGAGGGGCAATTGTTAGAGGATGCTAATTACATACTCCGTATTAATCCTTTTTGAGATCTTATACCCACCAGTCCACAACCACCTTTGCCGCTCTGCTCCCGCTGCTACTCTCATTGTACACATCGTAATCATCGTTATTTACTCCCCAAAAAAGATGATCCTTTAATTAAAATTAATCAAATAAAGTGAATTTTTTTTTCCTGTAAAATTAACAAAGTTGAGAACTATGGGTTTTTTTTTAATATTTGATTCTAACACACAAATTTAGAAAAAAAAAAAAAAAAAAGACCACTTCACCTTACCCATTCGCCAAATTTAACCCAGAAAACCCCCTAATTCGAATTTTTTTTATTGAAAATGCAAAGGAAAAAAATAAACGCAGAAAAGGCCCAAATTTCTCAACTTTATTGATTGATAAAAGAAAAGTAAACCCAGAAAAACCCCAATTTGATTTTATTGATTGAAAATGTAAAAGAAAAAGAAACCCATACAAATCCCCAATTTAATTTTTTTCATAATTGAAAAAAAAAAGACAAAAAAGAACCCAGAAAACCCCCCCAAATTTGAATTTTTCGATTGACAATTCTAAAGAACAAATATCCCAGAAAAACCGCCAACTTAGAGTTTGTTCGGTATCATTTTTGGTTTTTCGTTTTTCGTTTTCTAAAAACTGAAAACTGATTTTGTTTTTGGTTTTAAAAATTCTAAAAACTGATTGATAACCATTCAACTATTTGTATTAAAGAAAAAACAAAGACCAATATTTATTACTATAATAATAGATATAATAATAGATACGGAAAATTCACGTGGTACCCCTGAAGTTTGAAGGTTTGCACATGGTACCCTCTAAAATAAGTTTCTGCATGCGGTACCCTCAAACTTTCTAATTTGTGCACATCATGCCCGTTTTCCACTTTCTGTCATCACTCCGTTAAATTATCTGTTTTGGTGTGTCATTGTTTAGGTAAACTCCCCCATTAATTAGTGTAATTAACATGTGCATAATTCCTTTTCCGCATCATTCATTTGATTAAAACCCAACAATCTTCATCATTCACATTTTGTGCATTTTCACCAACCCAGAAAAACACCCCCAAGAAATACCAAGATGAGCAAAAAAAATCAATTTACCAATTGTTTACAGCCCACAAAATCGATAGAAGAACACCTTGAACAACGAGAATATGCACAGGTTCCGGGTTCGTGTTGCATCGGCAGCGAAGCGGAGATGAGGTTTGGCGGAGAGGAGAGAGATTGAAGGTGATAGAGATGTTTTCGAGGAGAGAGAAAGTTGGGACAAGAGACTCTTGAGTTGAACTTGGTTGATGGGATTGAGAGTCAAAGATGCGGATGTCATTTGGTTTGTTTGTTTGTTTTCTCTATATTAATTAGAGATTTTATTTGGGTTAAATTAATGAAAGAGCAAGATTAGAAATGGGGCAAGTATTTCTAGCAGTAAAAACGGTGAAAATGAACGAAAGATGGAAGGTAGAAGATGAAGATGGAGAGGATGGTACCGTAACATTGTACTCCGTATGTGTGTTTGACGATTATACTAACTTTTCATTTAATCATCTAATTCTAACAGTTTTTAACGGTGTTAGCAGATTGGGCATGTCGTGCACAAAAAATGTAAGTTCAGGGGTACCATATGCAGAAACCTTGGATTTAGGTTACCGTGTGCAAACCTTCAAACTTTAGGGGTACCACGTGAATTTTCCGTAATAGAGATATTTCAGCCTCTCTCTCTCCTCATCACTCATCCATTCATCACCATCTCACGAATATTCACTGCTCCTCCAAACCATCTTTGAAGTTTCAAATTACCTGTCACCACTCAGCCACTCACCACCATTAATAGCATCACCCAGCTTAATTGTGATCCTTCCTCGAGTCCTCGGCACCACCACCCAACCATCCTTGCCACCATAAATCTACTACTTTCAACAACTCCCCATCCTCATACCAATAGTCTCATCCTTTTCCGATCAAGTGGCCTGAATTCGGAGATGACCGGAATAAGAGGAAAGAGGCAAAGCGGAGGACCGGGGTTCTTGGTCAGACATATCGGATTTCTTCGTAATCATGTCGTTGACCAAAGAAATCGCGGTCGGAGTAGTTGACAGGGGACATGGCACGGCGGCGATGAGGCGGTGACCAGAGGTAGAAGTAATTGTGAGTTATGGTCACGCCGGCTGCCGACGGTTGCTGCATGGTATTGAGGATGCGTTGATGTTACATATGGGAATGGTAATTGGTGAGAAATTATAAAATTGAAATCTGTTTTTGTAAACCATAAAAAGTGGTTTGAGAAATCGGGAAGATTAATCATGGAATAGAGCTGACTTTGTTTTTGGCAACAGATTTTACCGAACAGGTTGTGTTTTATTTTTGCCAAAAAAAAACGAAAAACGAAAAACCACAGCTATACCGAACGCCACCTTAACTATTTTGAAAATGAAAACCCAGAAAAAACCAATTAGAATCTGTGTTAGTACAGTTAGTAAGGGTAGTTGCGGAAAATCATGTCACAAATATTGGCCCAGAATAGAAACGTAAAGAATCAGAAGAAATTGCCAAAAGAGGAATACGTAAAGAATAAAAAAAATGGAGGGAGTATTACTTAAAGTATGGGAAATTTCAGTTGGTGTTTCTGAGGTTCTGACAATTCCAGTTGACGCCCTTTCTTAAGAATCATGTACACCTTGTGCCCCCGAGAAATAAGAGTAGTTGGTTAACTCCATTCCGCTAATATTACATTAGTGTGAATGAGAATTGATCTTATCCGTTCATCATTCTAATTAAGGGCCCAAAGAATAAGGATTAAAACAACACAAAAAATAAATTAAAACAACCAAAACATCACTTTTAATTGCTTATACCATGCGCCCGTGAGCACAGTCAAGGAGTATGGTGGTCATTCTCATGATAAAGGAGTAGGGACCACATTTAAAAAATGATTGGAGTGGAGTACAATTGGTAGCATGTGCGAGAGAGAAATTGAAGATCCTTGAGAGGATTCGCGCACTTCATGGTGGTCAGGAGATGAGGTCTTGACTCATGAGGGGACTGAATTTCCAATCTTACAAAAATGGGGAGTTTCATACGAGAATTTTCAATTCCATCATTTGAGAATGTGGAATTCAAATATAAATCAAATGTTTGGGAAGGGTGCGATTTCAAAATGACATCTCTTGAGATGTCATTTGTTTTTGGCCTAATTGCATTAGATACAAACTCCAAAGGATTTGACACAAATCCAAATTCTCAAATTCTTGAGTTCCCAAACATGAGATTTGTGTCAAATTTGGATTTGAGAATCAAATCCTTGTTTCCAAACACACTCTTAGGTCTCGTTTGGTTCACGGGTTGTAGGTTTCAGGAATGGGTTTTGTCTCACTGAACCCGATTCCTTATGTTTGGTTACATAATTTAGCCCGATAAACCCAGGAATTTCCGTGCCCCATGAAACCCCAGGAATCGGGTTTAGAAACCTAAGGCCTACCTCCTGACTGAACAAACCCGAAACCTAACTCCTCCTGGGTTCTCCTCCTTTTATAATTTCTTCTCCCACAAAAGTGATTCACCTCCCTTCACAACGCCATCTTTGCGCCGTCGAACTCCGTGGTGACTCAAAACAGGTTTGATCTTCTTGACTTGCTTTTCTTGAATTTTATCTTGGCTTTCTGAGTTGGTGTTTGCAGTAGGAGAATGAACATAATATTTGTGAAAGGGTTGAACGTTTATACGAAAATCGAACCTGTTGGAACATGTGTGAGCCTTGTCCCACATTGAAAAATAAGTGGGATGTTGCTAGCTATATAAACAAGTGGGTTACTCCTCCTATTGCGAATTGGTTTTAGGATGGAACCCCGCTTGGGCGTATGGGGTAGGGTTTGACTCCCCCGTTCGGTCTCTCCTCCCCTAACAAGTGGTATCAGAGCCCAAGGTTCGGCCTGGGCTTGGGTGCAGACACCACACCGTCTGGTGGGCCCTTATCAGATTGGGCGCCACAGACATTCGGGTAGGTCCTTATCAGATTGGACGCTACAATTCGGTGGTGGTCTGATCCAATTTGGTTCGAGGGGGAGAGAATTTGATGGGCTCACACATGAGGGGGAGATTGTTGGAACATGTGTAAGCCTTGTCCCACATTGAAAAATAAGTGGAATGTTGCTAGCTATATAAACAAGTGGGTTACTCCTCCTATTGACAATTGGTTTTAGGATGGAACCCCGTTTGGGCGTATGGGCTAGGGTTTGACTCCCCCGTTCGGTCTGTCCTCCCCTAACAGAACCAATACTGTATATAATCGCCATTGTTGCAGAGCTTGTGCGATTGAAAATATGAAGATAAAAAGTTAGGCTGAAAAGATAAACATGTATGACTTTATGATTTAACAATTATGTACTGCTGTATTTTACCAAAGCATTTGGAGGAAGTACCATGAAGTATTGATTCCTAGTTTCCTAGTGATTGGAACTTTAAATGAATTCCGAATTTCTAAATGCGACAAAAACACACTATCTTAGGGCTTGTTTGGTATCGCTTTCTGTTTTCATTTTTTTTTTTTTATAAACGAAAGTCATGTTTTTGGAAACCAGAAAAAATGGTTTTCAGTTCAGTTTTCATTTTCTATAAATCTATTATAACTAACAGTTTGAAGTTAATTTTGTAATTTATTTAACTAATTATTCTACGCAAAAGAAACAAAAATTGAAAATGGCTATGTCACAAACTACGTAGCATCTCTATACTTCGAACCTGGCTAAGCCAATCATGAATGGTTGGCTTAATCTGGGCCATCGGGCCACACATCACACACCGAATCAAAATCACTTCCTCCCCAGTTCTACCCCCCCCCCCCAACCCCAAGCCCAGCCAAACCACCGTATTCCACCCCATCCAAAAGCCCATTTTCCAACCACCTCATCCCCACCCGGTGCCAATACGAACCCCTACCACATCCCCACACCAAATTTACACGTGACAAACGGGTCGTCTGAATCATACTTGACTGAGTCGAGTTATTTCGGATCCATAATATCTCAGGTCACTCGGCTTCGGTCAATTTGGAATCAAACTAATTTGTAATGGATCAATACGAATTAGGGTCACTTCTATAAAAGTTTACTCGATTTGGTTTGGATCAAATCGAGTATTCAAGCAATATTATCTTCAAACAACTTTAACTCCAGTCTAATTTATTTCAATCAATTGTGTAATTGAACTCTCCTTTTTTTTTATCACCACAATTTAGCTCATTACTAATCCTTCCATTCTTTTAAAAAATATTAACGTTTGGTTTGAATATGAGGCATATAAAATTAGACGAGAATGTCTCTCAACAACGTTGGTTGATGTCTAACATGTCTTGATGATAAATAATTATACGAGAAATGGTGATAAATGTTGCAGGCTTTGCAGGTGTACTATCAAATCTTAAGCGAAAAGCCACATATTGCGGAAAAATTCATCACTGAGGACTGAGGTTAAAGGGAAGCAGCCCCTACATGGCCACGTATCATGCAATTGTCAAGTTCAATTATTTTTATCCAGGACAATTATAAGGGACTGTTTGGCGGGCCAATATTCATGTTTCAGCGTACTATAAGACACCCCCTTAAATTCCGTAGGATTCCGGGTGAAGTCCCATAATAATCAATGCCTTAGTCCGGACAACCAAACAGTCACAGACGCTGCCACAACATTTCATCAGTATACTTGTACTTGTTCTAGGTTTGATATTAAGGTGAACCATCCAGACTACTTCCGCCCAGTCACGGATTGTTGGGATTAAAGTCCATCCCAAGTATTAACTTCCTTCACATTGGAACGTAATGTGAAGTTGAGAGGTTAATTGAATTCTTAATGTGAAGATTAAGAATGGTGCGTTTGCAATGCATGTATTTGCAAGGTGTTACATTATAACATCCTTGGGTTCTATGACTTAATGGTGCATTGTTCAATGCATATGCAAATGAGTTTTGCTATATAAAGGATGGTGTTTCCTTTGGCAAAACACACTCACACTCACACACATACACAAGGTTAATTGTGGGAGTGGCATCACAAGAGGGAAAAATACTAGGAGTGTTAAACACATTTGGTGTGGGACAATTTTGGAGGGTTAAATAGTTGACTCCAAAATTGGGACAATCTTAGAGGGTTAAATAGTTGACTCTAATATTGACTAGTATTTATCTTGTGAGGGTTCTAAGTTGGTGTGTAACTTAGTACGGCAGTCTTTGTACCGGCACTATTTTATAGTGGAAATTCAGTCGTTTGGCTGGTGGGTTTACCTCCGGATTTGGAGGGTTTTCCCTGGGTTAAGTCCCTAAATATCTTGTCTCATCGTGTTATTGCTTGCGGTTATTTACTTTTACGGTTACTTGTCGATTGGTGCTTCCGTTGCGCGGGGAAATTGGCGTTAATTTCCCAACACGGATTAACTAAATGAGGTTCCGATATACACACAATACGTAGAGGAGTGTAAAGATCGCCACTCCGATTTAAAAGTCCATACACCTGCATTGAAATTGAAACGAAGTTACCATGCCTGGTAATGTCTCGTTTCCCTAAAAAAAAACGTTTGTGGCCCAAATCGGAAGATGTCCAAAGTCCCATTCGCATTCATTTTATGTTGCATTCAGATACCAAAGTGGTTCTACAATAATGGACGTGATTTTGTAGTACACAAGTACGAGAACGAATTTATGCGACAAATGACAATCACAAGGAACATAAATGACAATCACAAGGAACATAAACTTGTTAATGATGCTCTCAAAAAAAAAAAAAAAAAACTTGCTAATGATAATATTCGATAAAAGGCTGACGATTACATGAATAGTTCCAGTCCTCAGAGAGAGATTTTACAAAATTTGTCATCGGTAGGGGACGACTGATACATAACCTCTGGTGAGTTAGTTTGCCATAATCTAGTCGAAGTATTAGTCTTTCTAAATAACTTGGTGTAATATCTGTTCCATGTATTGGCATGGGACTAATTGAATTGCACTCTTAATCTGCCATGATCACCTTTTATGATGTAGAGGAAGATGGCAGAAGAGTAAATGACACGCTCATATCATATCTTTGCTACAGAACAGTCTCACCCACAGCAAGGAATTGCTGTTTCAGATAGGGAGGGTGGAGTAATGTAGCGTAGACGGGTTATGAAAGTGACCTTGACCAACAGCAGCTGATGAAGCAGTTGCTGTTGAAGGGAATCCTGATGATGCTGCAGTAGAGAAGACAGGAACGGGCATTGCTCCGCCATGATGAGTTCCTTGGAGTTGAACTTTCCATGCCCAGTTTGTCCAAGGATCCATTTCTGCTGTCTTCCCTATCGCTTTTTCCTGTCAAGTTTCGAAGCAACAGCCACAGATTTAAAATGTGCAGATGGTTTTGATGAGAAGTCATACATTAATACATTACACTACTGTTACAGGTTTCAGGTAGAGTGATTACTTCTCATATTTTACAGAAAAAGTGTCTATTCTAGAAATTAGTGGCATTAACAGGTCCACCAGAAGATATTGACAGTCATAAAAGAAGTTTAATCTTCCATTCATGGTTTACGCTACAGCATTATTACTAAAACCCGAGGGTGAGAGGATGATTTAAAGATACGTGATTAGTAATGTACGAATATTACCTGATAGACAGGAACGAATAGGGGATTAATATCGCTCCAGGGGGGATGGAGCTCAGAAGGGTATGTGTGGCCGTGATGAGTTGGAGGCAGTTCTGTTGCTGAAATCCAGTTCTGGTTCTAGAACACAAATTCGACACCCTTGATAAGCTTTCAGACAAGTTAATCGTGATTTTCATCGTACAATGTGAGCATGAGTCTTGTACACTTACCTTTGTTCTCATGTTGTTTAGCCTACCATCTGAATTGTGGCTTTTCTTGTGCCCATCAGCAAAAGAGGAATTGCCTATTCCCAAGTTCAAATCAAGCGGATGCTGGCCACCTGCGACACATAACAAGTTCTTCGATAATTAGCAGACGAAAGAAGCACACTCTGAATGAAGTGTAAGACAACATTTCAACCAACTGATACCTCCAATGTGAGCCTCAGAGATCAGCTCTTCTCCATATATGGTCGGATCAAAGTTTGTGACAGCTTCCTTTCCATTACATTGAAGTGCAGCCTTGTCATAGGCCCTGAATCCGTAAAACAAGCACATTCAAGCTACCTCAACGAAACTTCACTCAAATATAATACAAAACAGACAAATTAAACAAACCTTGCAGCTTCAATTTCACTGTCATACAAGCCAAGATAGATATACCTGCACATCACAAATCGACTGAGAACAAGAACTAAAACAGATGTCCGAAAATATAATGCCACAGTTGTTAAGAACATGAGACTACAATTCAGGTTCCTTACTTTTTTCCTAAGAGCTGTCCCATTCGAGCCTCCCATCGACCACATTTATGTAGAGTCACACCCCTGTACTTAGAGGTTCCTCTAGAGAATCCAGTGCTTTGACGACGAAGAAGATGCACAAATTCTTCTTTTGTCAGGTTGTTCATCTGCAGCACAACAAAATCCCTGGTTCATAACCATATCAAACAACACCAAAAGCGCAACCATAGATACATCACAATTCTACTCACTTGCTTAAGATCATCTTCGTAATCACTGACATCAAAATTGATATCTGCATCTACTCCACGAAACTTGATGGCAGCTCTATCATATGCCCTGCATTCAAATTCCATCTGAATGAACAATCTTACACATGAAATTACACAATGCCGTAACATTGAAGCAACAACATTGAACAAACATTACGGTCAGCTGAACTCTTTACCTTGCAGCAGCATGAGCAGTATCAAATCCTCCTATAAGAACCAAAAACACATATTAAAAAGCAGAACAAAAATGCCATCACACAAATCAAACAATGCATACACATAATTCGTTTGTGGCGATATGATCAACCATACTACATTCGAGACTCCCACTATACCACCATAAGCGGGAGCTTTTGAGGCATAGGGGTAATGACTAATGACCGTACTATTTCATATGCCGCGAAAACTAAAAGGCATTGCTCACCTAGGTACACCTGCTTCCCATTGTCCCTGCACCACATCAATAAATACATTAGGCTCACCTACATTGCAAATAAAGCACATTTTTCGACAGCAAAAAAAATCCAATGTAATCATCACAAAAAAGGCATCAGCATATTCAGCAACTTCAATTTGAAGACCTACTCCCAAACACAAAAATCCCATCTCATTAATGATCTTACATTAGCTTCTTTAAGAAGCCATTTAATTTTCTTTCAGTTCCAAGACTTCCAACACCAGAAGAATAATCATGAAATACAACCCTCAAAAACATACATACAACCAATCCCTTTCAACATCATCATTAAATTTATCCTCACTATAAACCCAACCACTAAATACCACAATATTATCTTACGGTCGATATGTACGCAACCTTACCCCTAACGAGTATAGTAATCGTTTTCGACCAACCCCTAAACAACTTTTCATAACAAAGCAAACCCACTTCTTCGTCAAATAAAATACAGACAATTAATACGGAGTATTTCCTACGAGTGTACGACCACTCTCGTGTACCAGAGTAACACTAAACGAAAATACCGTGTGTCGAGATGTACGCAAGCTTTACCCCTAACGACGTAACAACTAATTAACAATTAATTAATCACGAAACTAAAACAAACCCATTTCATGATCATCAAATAAAAACACAAAGAATTTAATTCAAACAACTTTCATCAACATTAACTATAATGAAAAGTAGCGTAACAAAGAAGAAACAACAAATACGAACGAACCAAATATGAGATTCCCATCGGCCAGTTCTCCGATAAAAGGTGACCCCACGATACTGGGAGCTTCTAGACCTGGGGCCCCTCCTACTCTTCTTAACCTGACCCTGTTGGCCCACCATGGCCCTCACCTCAGCAAACCCGACCCGACCCAGCTGCCCGATCGTCTTCCCACCTGGGAAAAGCTCCTTGGTGACAACGGGCCGTGTAGCTGGCCCATGATCACGGCCCAAATGGTGGGAATGGTTAAGTATGTCGAAGGTGTATGTAGTGGTGGTGGCAGGTGAGTGGGAAGCTGAGTTGGAGGAGAAGGAATCGGTCGAGTTGGACGAGTTAGAGGTGACCGAGTTCTCATTTTCCGGCGAATACACGCTCAGATTAAGATCCAACATTATTGTCACACTACACACTATTACAATTTCACAGAGACTGAAAAAACAATGTTTTATTTCTATATTTATTTTTATAATATGTTTTTCATATGATGATGCATTGGTGCAATATATATTTGTAATAAGTGGTTCCTTGTAAATTAAGATACACAAGGGTGGTGAAGTAGTGATTGGTGATTGGGGATAGTGAGAGGAGAGGGAAGATTATTATATATAGGCGGGATTATGGAACTGAGAACGGATTTATTTGGATTAAAGATCGAGAATGAAAGTAAGAAACTTAATTCAGACCGACAATAAAAGTAAGAAACTTAATCAGACCGATAATAAACGTAGGACTTGTTTAGTTTATTATGGATCGGAAATGAAAGTACGAAACTTAATCGGAAACGAGGTGTGTAGGGGTAGTAGTAACATGAATTGGCATGGTGTGAAACTGTGAAATGGTGCAAATTTGTATTTGGGTTAATTGTTGTTGCGTATAAAAGGGGCTAGAAGAGAGGGAAAAGGTGATAATAATGTGACAATAGAATTCCCGGTGGGTTTAGGAGAGGTTTATTAGAGAGAGGCCCACCAGTCGTTCTTCACTGACAACTTTTTTTTTTTGTTTGGGCCTTCTGTTCTGTTTTCGGGCCCTATTATT